>CM055265.1:123503039-123834325 GCA_029237695.1 Conchocele bisecta | reverse complement strand
TATCGTATCGAACTATTCGAGTTTGAGATTTCGCTATGTGACAATGTGGATGGAAGCCAGTCTCTATAGCAAAGTAAATAATAAATGATAAAAGTCAGATAATGAAAAATAGAAGTTAAACATGATATAGAGACTTAGAAATTTCCGTGTTTGGAAAAGTCAACGCTCAGTTTATGCTTTGATATTCCATACATGCATTTGTAACAACATCCTGTGTCATCATTCTACAGAAAGCCCATGGTGCCCGCAAACCCCAAAGGTCAAGGTCGCTGACTTAGAAATTTCCGTGTTTGGAAAAGTTAACGCTCAATTTATGTATGCTTTAATATTCCATACATGCATTTGTAACAACATCCCGCATAATTCTACAGAAAGCCCATGGTGCCCGCTAACCCAAAAGGTCAAGGTCACTGACTTATAAATTTCCGTGTTTGGAAAAGTTAACGCTCAGTTTATGCTTTAATATTTCATACATGCATTTGTAACAACATCCTGCATCATTCTACAGAAAGCCCATGGTACCCGCAAACCCCAAAGGTCAAGGTCGCTGACTTAAAAATTTCCGTGTTTGGAAAAGTTAACGCTCAATTTATGTATGCTTTAATATTCCATACATGCATTTGTAACAACATCCCGCATAATTCTACAGAAAGCCCATGGTGCCCGCAAACCGCAAAGGTCAAGGTCGCTGACTTAGAAATTTCCGTGTTTGGAAAAGTTAACGCTCAGTTTATGCTTTAATATTCCATACATGCATTTGTAACAACATCCCGCATCATTCTACAGAAAGCCCATGATGCCCTCTAACGCCAAAGGTCAAGGTCACTGACTTAGAGAAATTTTCATGTTTAGAAAAGTTAACGCTCCGTTTATGCTTTAATATTCCATACATGCATTTGTAACAACATCCCGCATCATTCTGCAGAAAGCCCATGGTGCCCGCTAACCCCAAAGGTCAAGGTCACTGACTTAGAAATTTCTGTGTTTGCAAAAGTTAACGCTCAGTTTATGCTTTAATATTCCATACATGCATTTGTAACAACATCCCGCATCATTCTACAGAAATCCTATGGTGCCTGCTAATCCTAAAAGTCAAGGTCACTGAATTAGAAATTTGCGTGTTTGCAAAAGTTAACGCTCAGTTTATGCTTTAATATTCCATACATGCTTTTGTAACAACATCCCGCATCATTCTACAGAAAATGTGCCCGCATGTAAAGTCAAGTCGCTGACTTAGAAATCGTGTTTGGAAGGTTAACGCTCAGTTTTTAGCTTAATATGCCATATATGCATTTGTAACAACATCCCGCATCATTCTACAGAAAGCCCATGGTGCCCGCAACGTCAAAGGTCAAGTCACTGAATTAGAAATTTCCATGTTTGGAAAAGTCAACGCTCATTTTATGCTTTAATATTCCATATATGCATTTGTAACAACATCCCGCATCATTCTACAGAAAGCCCATGGTGCCCGCTAACCCCAAAGGTCAAGGTCACTGATTAGAAATTTCCTGTTTGGAAAAGTCAACGTCATTTTATCTTTAATATTCCATATATGCATTTGTAACAACATCCCGCATCATTCAGAAAGCCCTGGACCGCTAACCCAAAGGTCAAGGTCACTGACTTACAAATTAACGCTCAGTTTATGCTTAAATATTCCATACATGCATTTTCAACAACATCCCGCATCATTCTACAGAAAGCACATGTTGCTCACTAACCCCAAGGTTATTACAAGCTCCATATATACTATCAAACTGCGCCAGGCTGGACATTTTGCTCCGCGGAGCTCTTAAATTTTTGTTATACTGAATTTATTACATTATCACAGCCATATTGGAAAAGTCAACGCTCAGTTTATGCTTTGATATTCCATGAAACATGAAAATTTCTCTAAGTCAGTAATAATTCTGCATACTTTTAATCATGAAATATATGCATTTGTTAGTTCTATATGAAATAATGCATTTCAGGAAAAATAAATGATTACTCCCTCAAAGTATACTTTGCTAGTAAAGTAAACTTTGCAATGTTGATGAAATAGGCTACTGGTTTGGCCCTCACATATGTCTTTGGCATTTTGTATGTGACAAGTTGAATCTGGTTATACCCCTTATGTGAGTATTACGATTATTCGTAATCCTATTTTAGGGGAAGGGGCCAAGTGACTTTGGTGTGGTATGGACCTGCCACCAGGTCAGGTTATTCTAATTTCAGAGCTGAATATATTGTTTCTCGATGTAAATATTCAGTTCTGATTTTGGAATTTTCCCCCCTATGCAGCAGGTTAAAACGGGATCGAACCCGTTTGCCCGGCCTTACATGACCTTAGCTGTTGATAGGCCGTTAAACACCAATAAACAAACAAACAAACCACCCGCTCTCCCCGCAGAGTCCCTTCGGCACTCGCAACCCCTTTCGGAAATTCTGGCGACGCCTATGTTTCTGCCTTTGTCGACTATATTTGTCGATATAGCCTTAGTGGTGTCATCTGTCAGCATATGTCGACTATTTTCCATATGAATATATCCTTTGTGGTACCATCTATTAGCCTTTGTCGACTATTTTCTATGTCGATATAGCCTTTGTGGTGCCATCTGTCAGCCTTTGTCGACTATTTTCTATGTGTGTGTAGCCTTTGTGGTACCATCTGTCAGCCTTTGTTGACTATTTTCTATGTCAGTGTAGCCTTTGGTGGTACCATCTATTACCCTTTGTCGACTAATTTCTATGTCGATATAGCCTTTGTGGTGCCATCTGTAAGCCTTTATCGAATATTTTCTATGTCGATGCAGCCTTTGTGGTGCCATCTGTCAGCCTTTGTCAACTATTTTCTATGTCGATTCAGCCTTTGTCAGGCCTTTGTGGTGCCATCTTTCAGCCTTTGTTGACTATTTTCTATGTGAGTGTAGCCTTTGTGGTACCATCTATTACCCTTTGTTGACTTTTTCATATGTGAATGTAGCCTTTGTGGTACCATCTGTCAGCCTTTGTCGACTATTTTCTATGTCGATGCAGCCTTTGTGGTGCCATCTGTAAGCCTGTGTCAACTATTTTCTATGTGTGTGTAGCCTTTGTGGTGCCATCTGTCTGCCTTTGTTGAGCCTTACCTTACATTACCCTTTGTCACATCTATGTCAATGAGTGTAGCCGTGGTGGTACCATCTATTACCCTTTGTCGACTATTTTCTATGTCAATGCAACCTTTGTTGTGCCATCTATTACCCTTTGTCGACTAATTTCTATGTGAGTGTAGCCTTTGTGGTACCATCTGTCAGCCTTTGTTGACTATTTTCTATGTCGATGCAGCCTTTGTGTGCCATCTGTCAGCCTTTGTCAACTATTTTCTATGTCAATGCAACCTTTGTTGTGCCATCTATTACCCTTTGTTGACTATTTTCTATGTGAGTGTAGCCTTTGTGGTACCATCTATTACCCTTTGTTGACTATTTTCTATGTCAATGCATGCCACCTGCCCTGTGCCATCAGTCCACATTTTTGTTGACTATTTTCTATGTGAATGTAGCCTTTGTGGTACCATCTGTCAGCCTTTGTTGACTACTTTCTATGTGAGTGTAGCCTTTGTGGTACCATCTATTACCCTTTGTCAACTATTTTCTATGTCGATGCAGCCTTTGTGGTGCCATCTGTCAGCATTTGTTGACTATTTTCTATGTGTGTGTAGCCTTTGTGGTGCCATCTGTCAGCCTTTGTTGACTATTTCCTATGTGAATGTAGTCTTTGTGGTACCATCTGTCAGCCTTTGTCGACTATTTTCTATGTCGTTGCAGCCTTTGTAGTGCCATATGTAAGCCTGTGTCGACTATTTTCTATGTTTGTGTAGCCTTTGTGGTGCCATCTGTCAGCCTTTGTTGACTTTTTTCTATGTGAGTGTAGCCTTGGTGGTGCCATCTATTACCCTTTGTCGACTATTTTCTATGTCGATGCAACCTTTGTTGTGCCATCTATTACCCTTTGTCGACTATGTTCTATGTCGATATAGCCTTTGTGGTGCCATCTGTAAGCCTTTATCGACTATTTTCTATGTACATGTAGCCTTTGTGGTACCATCTTTTAGTCTTTGTCGACTATTTTCTATGTCGATGCAGCCTTTGTGGTGCCATCTGTGAGCCTTTGTCGACTATTTTCTATGTGTGTGTAGCCTTTGTGGTACCATCTGTCAGCCTTTGTTGACTATTTTCTATGTGAATGTAGCCTTTGTGTTACCATCTGTCAGCCTTTGTCGACCATTTTATATGTGAGTGTAGCCTTTGTGGTACCATCTGTCAGCCTTTGTGGACTTTTCTATGAATATATTATTGGTACTGCCGTCGGCCATCTGGCTTACTGTGTGAACTGTTTTTACGTTGATTTCAGAAAGTGTAGTACCAGTTTGCCGTGTTATACGTTCATCTCCTCCTGATAGTTTAATTTTAAATTTCAAAAGGAACAGTTTACTGCCAATAATTGACGTAATTACGTTAATTACAAATACAGGAAACGGGAAGGAAAATGTTTGTGGAATAAACTGTGCTAAATACTATGGGTTAATTGACGGGAACATGTCAGCTAGCGTAAATGTCATTTACAACTACTTACACGTTTATTCGGCCGTGTAAATAAAAGATTTTGCTTCCGCAATCTGAGGAAATATTCGTTGCAGAGCCATACATAGCGCTCATAAACATATTTTTATCACCGTGTGGATACCCATTTTCAAGGTAGTAACTGATGTCTCAAAATTCGGCATTCGACCTGTTCACGTAATGTGTTGATACATAAAGCATGTTTAAATGAACGTCGTTGATCGATCATTGACTTTTATCCCGTCAACACAGTGCGTATGTGCCGTGAAACACGGTGCCGTGAAACATTTTTTAGCTCGACTATTCGAAGAATAAGTAGAGCTTATGTTGTCACCCCGGCGTCGGCGTCACCGTCACGTCTTGGTTAAGGTTTTTAGTTAACCTTGTATATGGAATACTACTGGCCCCTCCTACCACCCCACCATTACGTTGGGACTAACTTCATCTCCTTAGTGATGTACTACTCAATAACCCTGATTTTCTATTTATTTGACCTTGACCTACATGTCCTCTTGAATTACTTGGTTAATTCCCCTTGGTTAAGGTTTTTAGTCAACCTTGGTTAAGGTTTTTAGTCAACCTTGTATATGCAATACTACTGGCCCTACACCCACCATACTTGCACAACTTCATCTCCTAGTGATGTACATCAACAACCCCTGATCTATATTTGACCTTGACCTACATTTCCTCTTGAATTACTTACTTAATTCCCCTTGATTAAGGTTTTTAGTCAAGCTTGTAGATGGAATACTCCTGGCCCTACACCAACCATACTTGGACAACTTCATCTCCTAGTGATGTACATCAACAACCCCTGACCTATATTTGACCTTGACCTACATTTAACCTTGAATTACTTAGTTAATTCCCCTTGGTTAAGCTTTTTACTTGACCTTGGTTAAGCTTTTTACTCAAGCTTGTACATGGAATACTATTGTGCATACAGACACCATACTTGGACAACCTTTTCTCATAGTGATGTACATCAATAACCCCTCATCTATATTTGACCTTCACCTACATTTCCTCTTGAATTACTTACTTAATTCTCTTTGGTTAAGGTTTTTAGTCAAGCTTGTAGATGGAATACTCATGGCCCTACACCAACTATACTTGGACAACTTCATCTCCTAGTGATGTACATCAACAACCCCTGACCTATATTTGACCTTGACCTACATTTAACCTTAAATTACATACTTAATTCCCCTTGGTTAACGTTTTTATTCAACCTTGGTTAAGGTTTTTAGTCAAGCATGTAGATGGAATACTATTGTGCATACAAACACCATACTTGGATAACTTTTTCTCATAGGGATGTACATCAATAACCCCTGACCTTTATTTTACCTTCACCTACATTTAACCTTGAATTACTTGGTTAATGTTTATAGTCAAGCTTGGATATGGAATACTTCTGGGCCTTCATCAACCATACTTGGACAACTTCATCTTCTAGTGATGTACATCAATAACCCCTAACCTACTTTTATCCTTGGATTACTTAGTTATCTCCCCTTGGTTACGGTTTTTAGTCAAGCTTGTATATGGAATACTCCTGGGCCTACAGCAACCATACTTGGAAAACTTTATCTCCTAGTGATGTACATCAATAACCCCTAACCTATATCTGACATTGACCTACATTTAACCTGGAATTACTTACTTAATTTCACTTGGTTAATGTTTTTAGTCAACCTTGATTAAGGTTTTTATGCAGGCCGCAGCCACCTTCTTTGTCAACCTATGTGTACATCGACAACCCTCGTAGTCGAGCTATGCTGTTCTCCTACAGCTCTTTGTTGATATCCTGTCAATACGACATACTCACTGCGTATGAATATGTGCGGTTACTGGGGTTATTTCTTTGCGTTTTAAAGCCATTTGTAGGTGTTGACGGATAAATAGAATAGTAGGTTAGTGCCGTGAATGGAAAAAAATATCTGGCGCGGCACGGAAACGGGATGTGCTCGGCAGAGCCTCGCCCATCCCGTTTCCTGAGCCTTGCCAGATATTGTTTCCCATTCACGGCACTAACCTACTATTCTCTATAGATTAATAATCATGCAATAAGTGTAATCAGTGTTTAGCTGCACCTGCTAAACGATATGTTAATAGGTGTTAATCACTCTTTGTCCAATTCCGAGCGGCGCAGGTGCGCGTTTAGATAATTTAACAAAACACATATATTTGTGGTAGATTATTGCATTCAAATGATTAAAATTCATAAAATGATCATAACATTTACTAATTCAGTCAATTCAATGACAATGTATGGTATAAATATCCGCTAACGACGTACAAGCAACATCGAACAGCCTTTGTAGCCTTTTCCAGCCTTTGGGGTGTTTAGGCTGACCGTTATTTTATTATTTTCAGAATGAAGACAATGACATTACCATGCGAGAGTATCCGCCAATACCAACCGAGTCTGGTGCAACTTCACAGAGCGGTATACCAATTGACATGACGGTAATACCCGACGATGAGACACCTGCTTTACAGGTATGTTTACTGAGCTATCTTTTAGGTATTATTGTAATATGAATGGCATCTAAGTAAATTACAAAAAAAAATACTCTATTAATTTCAATTGCGAGTAATTTCAATTGCGAGTGGGAGGGGATGTCTGTGAAGGGAAGTCAATTGCATTTTTCGGCTTATTCCGTAAAGGTCTGGCTTACTACACTTTCGCCTTTTATTTTTCTTGTGTAGTATTCATTGAACATTATCAAGCGACAAGTTTTCATAACATCAGACACTATTGTTATGTTGGTAATTATGTTATGTTATTGTTTTCAGAATGACGATAATGATGTTACAATGCGAGAGGAGCCGCCGATACAAAATGAGCCTGGTGCAGCGGTAGTTGCGGCTGTCCAGAGACCAGCAGTAATTGAGTGAGAGGACTACAACATTGAAGACCCATACCACCCAGATTGGCTTGATAATGGGCCACGCAGAACAGGGATACTTATCGACACGTCAGAATTCTCGTGTGTTGACTACTTCCGCGTCTTCTTTCCGACAATACGACGACAAGAAACACAGACCCGACTGTGTAGTTTGTAGTGACAGGCGCACTCATGGTTGGAAAATGGTGCAAACAGTATATTACTATATGCAGTGTAAGATACCGATGTGACCAACAGTGTGCTTCAGATTATATCACACATGTCGTGATTTCAAACTAGTGACGGCACGGCAAAAATACAATATTTGAGATGTAGATAAAATAACAGTGTTCATATATGTGTCAATAATTATTTACTGTTTGTAAAAAGTGTTAATAATGTCTATGAGCTGCTGTGATGTGTCAAAGTGAAGTGTTTATTTTGTGATTACAATGGAATATTTGTGTTTATTATTATTGGATTATATTTTCTGGATATTCTGACCACCAAAACCGTGAGTACATATTGAAATTGATAAGCTGTACGTTTTTCAAATAATTATTTTTTTCTTTTCTGTATATTCCTTTTGAATCATTTTTAGCTTGACTATTCGAAGAATACCGGTAGTTAGAGCTTATGTAGTCACCCCGGCGTCGGCGTCACCGTCATGTCACGCCTTGGTTAAGGTTTTTAGTCAAGCTTGTATATGGAATACTCCTGGCCCTACACCCACCATACTTGGACAACTTCATCTCCTTGTGATGTACATCAACAACCCCTGACCTATATTTGACCTTGACCTACATATAACCTTGAATTACTTACTTAATTCCCCTTGGTTAAGGTTTTTAGTCAAGCTTGTAGATGGAATACTCCTGGCCCTACACCAACCATACTTGGACAACTTCATCTCCTAGTGATGTACATCAACAACTCCTGACCTATATTTGACCTTCACCTACATTTAACCTTGAATTACTTAGTTAATTCCCCTTGGTTAAGGTTTTTAGTCAAGCTTGTACATGGAATACTAGTATGCATACAGACACCATACTTGGACAACCTTTTCTCATAGGATGTACATCAATAACCCCTGATCTATATTTGACCTTGACCTACATTTTCTCTTGAATTACTTAGTTAATTCCTCTTGGTTACGGTTTTTAGTCAAGCTTGTAGATGGAATACTATTGTGCATACAGACACCATACATGTACTTGGATAACTATTTCTCATAGGGATGTACATCAATAACCCCTGACCTATATTTTACCTTCACCTACATTTAACCTTGAATTACTTCCCTTGTTTTACTTATATTACTTATTTTCCCTTGGTTAAGGTTTGTACAGTGCAGTCTCTGTTTTTGTTCCACCGTAGACAACACTTGCAAACTCAACGCGAACGCAACGGTTTGCTGTAGCGTTGTATACGTTGTTTAAACGTATAATACGGTTCGTACATGTGTAATACACGTTGTCAAACCGTTTAGTTTAAAAGTGTTGTATACGTTGTTTAAACGTATAATACGGTTCGTACACGTGTAATACACATTGTCAAACTGTTTAGTTTTACAGCGTGTAATACGTTTAGCTTCAATGCGGTATAACACGCTTTGGCGTATACATATGTAGCGAGGTGAAAGAGTTGAAACGTGTACAATGCTTTACATGGAAGCGTGTAGCTATATGAAAGCGTTGAAACGTGTACAACGGTTACACGTTTTAACGCGAATACCTGTTCGGCCCCGATCGCTTCGAGGCGTCCTTCTTTCGTCCCTTTTAAAATATCGTGAATACATACCCTCAGATCGAGTTCAAAGTACATCGGCGGTGTGATTTAGCACTTCAATTGATCCCTAATCCATGATGCCTAATGAGTCACGCTTTTAACACGACAGATGTACCTTGTCGTTTATCAAAATGTTTGCGAATTGTAGATCACGTGAGCTGAATATTATCCCCCCACCTCTCCTCTACACCACACTCGTATCACAGACGGTTTGGCTGACCGGGGGGCGGGTGGGGGGGCGGGGGGCAAATTATTCGCCGAATATTATCCCCCCCCCCCCACCCCCCCCCTCACCTCTCCTCTACACAACACTCATATCACACACGGTTTGGCTGACCGGGGGCGGGGGGGCAAATTATTCGCTGAATATTATCCCCCCCACCCGATTTTACAATGAATGGAGGTGGGGGGGGGGGAGAATATTCGTGTGGAGGGGAAAATATTCGGCGAATATTTTCCCCTCTGGGGGGGAGAATATTCTGTGACACCGGCTCATCAGGATATGCGGCATTCCTATGTACATTTTATATACACAAAAATGACCCCTATAATACAGCGTAATGTAACAGCTAGTTCCTAACTTAATATGGAATAGTCCGGGCCGATAGTCCGTGTCAGTTACTTGGGGTTAAATATTACGAACACAGATAAACACAGTGCTTGGTTTCTTTATTTTATTTTAACATCATCAGAAATGGCGAGTCTAGGAACTCTCGTATCTTTACACTGAAGCCAGTCTATTTCAGTCACTAATCCGCTATACACCTGTCCCACGCGTGTGTTAAAATTAATCGATATTTGGAGAAACTGAATACACAGCGAGCTGCACACTGGTTTAACACGGATATGGCCCGCGGATATGTGTCATAAATTACTTGGTGGTCAAAACCGGTAAATTTACAAGGTTTATAGCGAAATAGCAGCCGACTGGCAATTTTTCTCGGACCGATTTTTAAGACTAGTTTTCAAATCTCAATCAGTCTGAGAGTTCAAAAATCGGTCCAGAACTGGAAAACTGAAAATTTTAGAAGCCCTGCAGTGAGTCTAGAAGTATATATACACACACGAAGAACGATCTGAGCATGAGCATTCTACGCGATACACAGTTGGCATACCAAAACGTGTAATGCGTTAAAACCCGTGGAAACGTGTTATACGTATAACACGGTTTCATCTGTACGGTGCTGTGTACATGTAGAAGCGTGTAACCGTTTGTCAAAGAAAGCGTTAAATCGTTTAAACGGTTTACCTTAGCATTGTATACTTTACATCGTTTGTACAATCGTTGTATACGTTTACAACCGTTGTACACGGATTACACGCTTTTTGAAACTCAATGCGTTGTTTACAAACCGTTGTAATTACGTTTACAACCCGTTTTGTACACGGATTACACGCTTTTGAAACTCAATGCGTTGAACACGGTTTGTTCGACTTTCGCGCATGCGCAAGAGTGGGGAAACGCAACGCATGGCCGAAAACGTATTACATGTAGACGACACACGGTTTGAAACGCAACTAACGGAAACTCCACGGATACGCAACGCACAACACTTTGTACACGTATAAACCCGGAACGTTTTGACAGAAACAACTGTACTCAAACTTGGTTACGGTTTAAAGTCAAGCTTGTATATGGAATACTCCTGTGCCTACAGCAACCATACTTGGACAACTTCATCTCCTAGTGATGTACATCAATAAGCCTTTAATTGGCCTATATTTCACCTTCACCTACTTTTACCCTTGGATTACTTAGTTATTTACCCTTGGTTAAGGTTTTTAGTCAAGCTTGTATATGTAATACTCCTGGGCCTACAGCAACCATTCAGTACACTCAGAGTGCTTTGTGCCTTTTCCACTCTCTCACGGTGGGAGGAATTTTCTCAGAGTGGGAAAATCACGGTGGGAGTTATGTGCCTCCCACGGTGACCATATATTTTACCTGTATTACCACCGCGGACGGAGACCAAGCTGGACGAACTTCCAATAGCCATAAAACGGCCATGGTGTTCCCCCATTATACGACCCCGCGTTCCACCGGGACACCAGGCTGACTTACCTGTACAGTCATAGCGTAGTACCCAAACGTTTACACTTATTCTGACTTACGTTTGTGTTTTTTTATTCATTTTTTTTTATAAATATATACATTTTTCCTTTCAAACAAACATATTTCTTAACAAGAACAAAACATGAGTATCGTCTCCTAAACACATGAGAATCATCTCGCGCTTTGGCATCGCGAAATCGCCTTCCGCTGAAGCTTTTGTAACAGGGTTTGCTCATGGTATGTAAAACTGATACGTCTTGAAATTTCGCTTTGCGCATGCATGCAAGTAAAACGCAATTCCAACGCGAGGCGAGAGCGCAAAAACGCACGACTGAATATAATATAATGTCCCATTTTCACCTCGCGATCTCACTTTGCGTTTTCGCGATCTGACGCATGGATCGACATCGCGAAAACGCGAGAATGTAATTGGCCCTAACAGGACACTGTAGTATCATAATCGCCTTAGGAAATGATAATCATGTGCTGTAAAACATTATTTTAATTAAGAAATAGAAGAAATGTGGATATTGGGGAATATGTCAGATACATATGAAAGGGTTTTCGCAATCTCGTGTAGAGGTCGAGATCGAGTAAATGCGAGTTACACGACACTAACAGAACACCATTATAATTCTCGTGTTTTAGGAGGCAATTCTCATGTTTTGTCAAAAAAATATTATTTTTTTCTAATAAACATATTTTGGCAGCATATGAGAATCGTCTCCTAAAACGATTTACGTGTCCTGTTAGGGACATGTTACGATCTACTGATGGTGAACACGTGTTGGTCTTCGCTAGTCACATATGCAATAAGCCCGGTTTTGTCCGATCACGTCATACATCATCATATGCACGTGCGGTGACCTACTGGCACGTGTGTCGGTGTTGGAAAGTGAGACATCAAAGGTTACAAAATGACATCTAAAGGTTAAGTTGTGTCGATCGGATCTTTGAAACATGCCGACACAAGAGCAGCACATTTACGATCAATTACTCTACACATATTTATTAATGGAATGGAACTTATCTCTCTTATAGCATAGCGGTTTTCACCGCGTTTGATAAAAATATTTCTTCCATTTTATTGGTCAGAGAGGTGTAGAATCTCAAAAAAAGGTAACGGAATCTTTATTTACTCAATAAATATGTACTGGCAGCACATCAGAATCGTCTCGTGTTTTGTCAAACCATGTTTTTATTGTCAGAAATATTGATGTTTGTCCACATTTGTTCCATTTCTTAATAAAAACATGTTTTGGCAGCACATGAGAATCGTCTCCTAAGACGATTTGTACATATGTTACAATTTCGCGAAACGAAAATGAAACGTATTCTCAACAGAACATGTTTTGACAGTACTGTGCATATGAGAATCGTCTCCTTTCGCGATCTTGCGCGTAGATCGAGATCGCGAAGCGTTATCGCGAGAGCTGAAACTAAAATGTAGGTATTCTCAACAAAACATGTTTTGACAGTACTGTGCATATGAGACGATTTTCAAGTTTTGTCAGCCATATATGCACTCCTCTCTGACCACATTACTTGTACGCTGGCACGGTGATGCGCCGTGGGCTAATACGGTGGGTCACGGGGGAACGCGGTGTGCAGCAGATTCGGTCTTTAAAATATTCCCACGGTTGTGATTTTTGCCTCTCCACCGTGACGGGTGGGATTTCCACCCGACACGGTGGGAGGAATGTTTATGCCCACTCTGCATCCGATCACGGGGTCGAGTGGGAAGAGGCACAATTCGCACTGAGTGTACGGTACTGTACTTGGAAAACTTCATCCCCTAGTGATGTACATCAATAACCCCTGACCTATATCTCACATTGACCTACATTTAATCTTGAATTACTTACTTAATTTCCCTCGGTTAAGGTTTTTAGTCAACCTTGGTTAAGGTTTTTATGCAGGCCGCGGCCACCTTGTTTGACAACCCTCGTAGTCGAGCTATGCTGTTCTCTACAGCTCTTGTTATGAGACGGTGCTTAACTAGTCTCCTAAATAAAAGCGTACACAAATAGAAATTATTAAAATACAATGATGCTTATCTGTTGCGCATGTACTGTAGTTAGCATGGTTAGTAATATCTGGCATGCCTATATACAAAAGTCACCTAATGATAAATGTAGCCAGTGTATACCCTGATCACATCCACAGTGAATGTCACTAGTTTTGTATGCTGTATGCAGCCTTTGTGGTACCATGTATTACCCTTTGTCAACTATTTTCTACACATTAAAAATGTGAGAAATTAAAATGTCGAACAACGTTAGCCAAGATCATATGGCGCAACAAACTATTCACTGGTTGTGTATGTTGTAAGGTACCTTTTGTCATGTTTGTAGTGCAACAGCCTCTGTATATTAGTTAATAAGTTTAATATATCATTGTTTTACTATTACATTGCAGTATTTGGTGGTTTATTATGATTGTAATGGACCTAATGGTTATTCAAATTTTCTCTCTTTATTTTTGGCACAATTATGAAAATACACACATTTGGTGTCTCTGGCTAATTGGCTATAACTTTTTCATATATCAACCAATTGTGCTAAATTTTTCAGAATTTATTACTTACATAATACTCCATCAGGTAGAGAAAAAATATATAACTATTTCAGCATATTAGAAGCTTGTAAGCATGTTGATCTCATTTATTTTTTAAAAATTGTTATCATTTTAAACATTAAAATTAAAATTTAAAAAATAATTGAAAGATTAATGTATGTTTGATAAATACTGAAAATCTTAAAACAATTAGTTAAGAAATAAAAGTTATTACATTTTAGCTATATATAGGCAGTGAGAGGCATCATATTTCCTGAAACAAGCTGGCTCTGGGGAGTCTGTTATCTGAGCTAGCTGGCGCCGAAAGAGTTAAGCCCGGTTTTCATATGCGCGGCCCATTTATAGTAAACATTACATTTTACTTAATTCTCGAATATAACATGACATTCAAATGTCTTTATTCAATCAACAAAATGTTAAGTTAACGATCATATTCTAAGGACAGACCGTTGAAAATTACTTACATGTAAGTGTCACCGTGCGAAGTCACACAGAAGTCAGTAGCACGTATGAGCAGCATGTGCATCCCTGATGCATGGACTGGATCAGTGGCTGGATGTCAGAAAACCGGTTCTGAAGAATGCGTTCCCTACGACCCTACAGTGATATATCATCAGCGCCGTAGCCATGTTAAGGCACCCCGAGGCAACTGCCTCAGTGATAGTTTCCGGAGTTTATGTATGCTTTCATCATAAAAGCAGATCGTGATTTGACTATTCGTGACCTTGTCTCCTTTACTGTTACTCGTTATACATAATATATCGTCGCCGGCACATACATGATGTACTTGTTACCGCAATGTGTCCGTCGTCCGTCGCCGTCCGTCCGTGAACATTTTCAAACGTCTTCTCCTCGGTAACCATTGGGTCTATAGTCACCAAACTTCATGGTCATGGTCCTTAGGTAGGGGGATTACAAAATTGTTAAAATGACGTCATTACGTAATCCAAGATGGCCGCCGTCTAAAAATAGCACAAATTCTTAAAAAATCTTCTTCTGAAGAACCGCCAACCGGATTTCGACAAAACTTGGTAGGAATGATCGATGTACATTGCTCTTTCAAAGTTGTTAAAATGGTGACCCGGGGGTCAAAAATGGGCGTGGCCCATGGGGTCAAATTGGGGTCAAATTTTATTTTTGACTGAATATGGTCATGTCATATATCAAAATGAAGGTATCAATGAGGCGATCACTCTGGTACATTTTTTGTCGAAATCGAATTGTTATGTCATCCAAGATGGCCACCGAAATATCAAAAGGTTGTTCTTTTATTAGAGATTTCAAAATTCTTCTTCACATGAACCGCTTGGCCCATGGTAGCCAAACTTAAAAGTTATGGTCCATGTGTGAAGCCTTTTCAGATTTGTTAAAATGGAGGTCATCGCTAATCCAAGATGGCCGCCGTCTAAAAATAGCATAAATTCTTAAAAAATCTTCTTATGAACCGCTAGCCGGATTTCGACGAAACTTGGTAGGAATGATCGATGTACATTGCTCTTTCAAAGTTGTTAAAATGGTGACCCCGGGGTCAAAAATGGGCGTGGCCTGTGGGGTCAAATTGGGGTCAAATTTTATTTTTGACCGAATATGGTCATGTCATATATCAAATTGAAGGTATCAATGAGGCGATCACTCTGGTGCATTTTTTTTTTCGAAATCGGATTGTTATGTCATCCAAGATGGCCGCCAAAAGGTCGTTCTTTTATTAGAGATTTCAAAATTCTTCTTCACATGAACCGCTTGGCTCATGGTAGCCAAACTTAAAAGTTATGGTCCATGGGTGAAGCCTTTTCAGATTTGTTAAAATGGATGTCATCGCTAATCCAAGATGGCCGCCGTCTAAAAATAGCATAAATTCTTAAAAAATCTTCTTGTTATGAACCGCTAGCCGGATTTCGACGAAACTTGGTAGGAATGATTGATGTACATTGCTCTTTGAAAGTTATTAAAATGGTGACCCCGGGGGTAAAAAATGGGCGTGGCCCGTGGGGTAAAATTTTATTTTTGACCGAATATGGTCATGTTATATATCAAATCGAAGGTATCAATGAGGCGATCACTCTGATCGATTGAGGCGATTGCTCTGGTGCAATATTTGTCGAAATCGGATGATTATGTCATCCATGATGGCCACCAAAAGGTCCATTTATTCAAGATTTTGAACGTCTTTTTCTCAGGAACCACATGGCCGATGCTGGCCAAACTTCATAGGGTGAAGCATTTTCAGATTTTGTAAAATGAGAGTCATCGCTTAATCCAAGATGACCGCCATCTAAAAATAGCACAATTTGTTTAAAACACATGAACTCAATGTCACATTCTCCTCTGGTGTTCATGGAGTCAGGTGAGCAAATTAGGGCCATCATGGCCCTCTTGTTTATTAAACTAGGGGACAACCCCCAGGTAACAAATATCATCAATTAATCTGCCATTCTCTATGATTTCAAAACGTTTCCTATAAAAATAGCATAACATTTTGTCGAACGATATTGTTCTAAAATACGCTAGAACGCAGGAAATGCGATGTCAAAACAATCCGATGGGTCCGGGGGCCCCCACCCCCACTAGCGTAGCCCATAGCTCCGCTGTCGAAGAACGGACCACTGTTATTACCTCGGTGTTTTTCAGGCTCTGGCTTGTAACACCACTGATCATATTACTAAGTTGATATTCCACAGTTTTGACTAATTAATTCCCTGTGTTTTCACGTGCCTGGGCAATAGTTCCGCGTGCATGGGCAATAGCCAAAACTTTTATATCCCTCAAAATGATGACGTCATGAAGATTACGTCATAAATTACATCTAAATCTGGATCGGTCTGTCGATGCATGCGCCACTCGCCAATTTGACGTTGATTGTGTCACATACACTGTTACAGCTTGAGTTATAAAACAGTTATTTCATGGTCATTCGGGGAACAGTCAAATCATATTGCCCCTCGATGCTCTGGATGACCCGATGCACTATTGACCTCGGCCTTCGACGTCGGGCAATAGTACATGGGGTCGGCCACAACGCCTCGTGGCAATAGTTTTGACTGTTCCCCAAATGACCATGAACTAACTGTATACCGTTGACTATATATAATTGTATATATTGATTGGATATATTTCAGATATAGTGCCAGCATGGTTGTCCATACCACCACCACGCACAGAATTTGTGCGTGGTGGTGGTATGGATAACTGGCACTATATCTGTATTTAATAAATTTAAACGGCGAATACTATATCGATATGCATGACCATGTAAAATTAATGTAATTTGAACTGACTAATCCTAATGTACAAAATTACCAAACACGTACACATATACATATATGCCGGTTGAGAATACGCACCACGCACCACACTGCTTGTCCGGACAGTGTAGACTCAGATCAGCATGCGCATCTATGCAGTCCGGTCAGGGTCTAGCTAGTCCACATACAGTCAACCTAACGATGTTACCAGCCACGTGCAATGGTTTTTAGCTCGACTATTCGAAGAATAAGTAGAGCTTATGTTGTCACCCCGGCGTCGGCGTCGGCGTCGGTCGGCGTCGGCGTCACCGTCACGCCTTGGTTAAGGTTTTTAGTCAAGCTTGTATATGGAATACTACTGGCCCTACACCCACCATACTTGGACAACTTCATCTCCTAGTGATGTACATCAATAACCCCTGATCTATATTTGACCTTGACCTACATGTCCTCTTGAATTACTTGGTTAATTCCCCTTGGTTAAGGTTTTTAGTCAACCTTGGTTAAGGTTTTTAGTCAAGCTTGTATATGCAATACTACTGGCCCTACACCCACCATACTTGCACAACTTCATCTCCTAGTGATGCACATCAATAACCCCTCATCTATATTTGACCTTGACCTACATTTCCTCTTGAATTACTTACTTAATTCCCCTTGGTTAAGGTTTTTAGTCAACCTTGGTTAAGGTTTTTTTTCAAGCGTGTACATTGAATACTATTGTGCATCCAGACACCATACTTCGACAACCTTTTCTCATAGGTATGTACATCAATAACCCCTGATCTATATTTGACCTTCACCTATATTTCCTCTTCAATTACTTACTTAATTCCTTTTGGTTAAGGTTTTTAGTCAACCTTCTATATGGAATACTACTGGCCCTCACACCCACCATACTTGGACAACTTCATCTCTAGTGATGTACATCAACAACCCCTGATCTATATTTGACCTTGACCTACATTTCCTCTTGAATTACTTACTTAATTCCCCTTGGTTACGTTTTTAGTCAAGCTTGTAGATGGAATACTCCTGGCCCTACACAACCATACTTGGACAAACTTCATCTCCTAGTGATGTACATCAACAACCCCTGATCTATATTTGACCTTGACCTACATTTCCTCTTGAATTACTTACTTAATTCCCCTTGGTTGTTTTTAACGTTTTTAGTCAAGCTTGTAGATGAATACTCTGGCCTACACTACTCTGGCCCTACACCAACCATACTTGGACAACTTCATCTTCAAGTGAATGTACATCAACAACCCCTTGACCTATATTTGACCTTGACCTACATTTTAATCTTGAATTACTTACCTTAATTCCCCTTGGTTAAGCTTTTTACTCAAGCTTGTACATGGAATACTATTGTGCATACGACACCATACTTGGACAACCTTTTCTCATAGTGATGTACATCAATAACCCCTGATCTATATTTGACCTTGACCTACATTTCCTCTTGAATTACTTACTTAATTCTCTTTGGTTAAGGTTTTTAGTCAAGCTTGTAGATGGAATACTCATGGCCCTACACCAACCATACTTGGACAACTTCATCTCCTAGTGATGTACATCAACAACCCTGACCTATATTTGACCTTGACCTACATTTAACCTTAAATTACTTACTTAATTCCCCTCGGTTAAGGTTTTTACTCAACCTTGGTTAAGGTTTTTAGTCAAGCTTGTAGATGGAATACTATTGTGCATACAGACACCATACTTGGATAACTGTTTCTCATAGGGATGTACATCAATAACCCCTGACCTTTATTTTACCTTCACCTACATTTAACCTTGAATTACTTGTTTAATGTTTATAGTCAAGCTTGTATATGGAATACTTCTGGGCCTACATCAACCATACTTGGACAACTTCATCTCCTAGTGATGTACATCAATAATCCCTGACCTATATTTGACCTTGACCTACTTTTATCCTTGGATTACTTAGTTATCTCCCCTTGGTTACGGTTTTTAGTCAAGCTTGTATATGGAATACTCCTGGGCCTACAGCAACCATACTTGGAAATCTTTATCTCCTAGTGATGTACATCAATAATCCCTTGGTTAATGTTTTTAGTCAACCTTGGTTAAGGTTTTTATGCAGGCCGCAGCCACCTTCTTTGTCAAGCTATGTGTACATCGACAACCCTCGTAGTCGAGCTATGCTGTTCTCCTACAGCTCTTGTTATGCAGGCCACAGCCACCTTCTTTGTCAAGCTATGTGTACATCGACAACCCTCGTAGTCGAGCTATGCTGTTCTCCTACAGCTCTTGTTTTACCATCCTGGGGCCCGTTTAACTCACAGGTGGAAGACTCGGACACCAAAAAAATGCCTATTGAAAAAAAAACATTACCCCACCCACTTGGTCTCGTACACTACCATATTCTATAAATAGAATATGGTAGTGTACGAGACCAAGTGGGTGGGGTAATGGAATTTTTTTAATAGGCATTTTTTGGTGTCATAGGTCCGAGTCTTCGACCTAGTTTCACTAAACTTCGTACGACTAAACTGTTCGTAAGTGCAAAATTATGATAGTCTGCAATTTCACATTGACAATGTTTTCTTGTAAACAATTATTGGATTTACATTTATTGAGCATAGGCTGCATTATTATGTAGCCTATAGATGCTCAATACAAATAAATCCATCAATTGAAATTTACAGACAATCCTAAATTGCACATTTTAGTCATACAAAGTTTAGTGAAACGCACCCCTGTTGTCTATAAGGATGTTTTGACAACCAGGATCTACATGTACACTGATCATAGACACCATACTGGTATTTTTATCAGCTGGTATACATGTACAGTGGAACCTCTCCAAACCGGACACCCTGTAAATCAAACATGTTACCGCTTCATGACACATTCTGTTGTTTTGCAATCATGAAAAGTCATTGTAATCAGAGATACATGTACATACACATGATACAAGCGAAACACATCAAAGTTAAACATCCACTATTTTCCCGAGTGTCCGGTTTGAGGGGTTCCACTTTAACATTAAAGTGTAATTATCACCCATTGATTCGGATGCATGTACATTGACTTGGCATTTGGACGCATTCAGACGAGTGTCTGAATAATTTATAATTACCCCGCCTGCATAGAATCTGCGATACTATTGCCAATACATATTGTATTTGTAAATTTGTTTGAATCAATAATGTGATTGGTGCGTGGTTGGTCGGGCGAACGCGACGGCGTAAATTAACGGTGAAGGTTCCTCCTTATAGGAATCACGATTTGCCTGGTTTGGCTCTCAGGTTTTTATGCCACCGGGTTTCGAAGAAACGGGGGGCATATAGCGTCCGTCCGTCTGTCCGTCCGTCCGTCCGTCCGTCCGTCACACTTTTTGGTTAACCACTTTGTCACAGTTTCTCAAATATGCTGCAGGTGGCATCCGCGTTCGACAGACGCATTTCTTGTTATATTTGGTCTTTTGTTACCTGGGAGTTGAATTGGGTTATTGCCCATTATAAAAGTAGTAAGATTATTACTGATCCTACTGCTTTTGGGAGGGGGCCAAGTGATTCTGGTGGGATGAGGACCTGGCATCAGATCAGGATTATTCTGATTTCAGGGCTGAGTATATAGTTTTTTTATTGTAAATATTCAGTTCTGATTTTAGGATTTCCCCCCCCCCCCCATTTGTACAGGTAATATATAGGATTTAGTACTAAACCCATTGACCCAGCCTTAAGTGACCTTAGCTGTTGATAGGCCGTTAAAGCCCAACAAACAAACAAACATTCATGTGCTTGAAATCAAGCAGTTTGGTTGGATGAGCCTGATTGCAGGCCGTAGGAAGGAATTAATTTAGGAGATTTTTCTTTGCACATCCACGGACAGACCTCAGCAGATTAACCCTTTCACCCCTGAGTAACTGGAATGGATTTTGATATGTTAATGTTGCAACCCAATCCAATCATCACAAAATGTTGTTCAGACCAGTCCATTTATGAACTTGGGGTGTTTTTGTTCTCAAAATTATGAAAATTACTTGCAAAAAGTTCAGATCCTGATGAGACGGCTCGTCACGAGCCGGCTCATCTGGATCTACGCATTTTGCCAATATCACTATACAGGTCTGTGGTGTTGAAATGGTTAAGGGGCTTACGCACCCATCGCACCCCCTCTGTGCACGGACCTGGATTGCTTGACTGCGTGTTGGCATTGTTAACATATGTTCAGGAAAGGTGATACTATGGTCAGGATAGGCGGTTAATTGCGTACATTTTATCATTCAATTTGACCTGTTCATATAGTCTGAGACCAGGGGGCCGATTCAGTAAACTTTGTACGACTATAATGTTCGTAAGTGCAAAATTATGATAGTCTGTAAAGTTCACATTATTACTATTTTCTCGTAAGCTTGTTGGATTTACATTTATTGAGCATAGGCTGCATACCAGACGATCCAAAATTTGCAATTACGAACATTTTAGTCGTACAGAGTTTACAGTACAATAATTCCAGCACAAAAATATTTACACAATTCCCTAACATTTGATTGGTCCGTAGCAAGTCTCTGTCCAGAATTTATATCCCAGTAAACTCCATGCCAAACTACTTTCCATAACCGTCAGGCGCAGTTAAAATAATTCTTAAGAAAACGGAAAATAAACACATTTTCTTGATGAATTTATTTCAAATGCTGGAATTATAAGGAATGAATGGCCTTTTTGTGGAATTTATCGGGGATATAAACTTGGAAAAGTCGCGGGAATACTGGACGAGGCCTTCCGGCCTTCGTCCAGTATTCCCGCGACTTTTCCAAGTTTATACGCCGATAAATTTCACAAAAAGGCCATTCATTCCTATAGTGAAACGGGCCTATTGTGATGATTATTCACGGCGCTATGGTCACTTGTGAAAGAACTACTGGGCGAACGTTGCTGTTGGACTTTTCTTTGCGTTTGTTTGTCTTTAACCCTTTCCCTGATAGAGACGACTTTTGACACCTCTGCAGAAGATGTCTTTTGAAAACATTAATTGTGGGAAAAGGAGAAATTGCTTGTAACAAGCAATTTCTTCTTTTCCCACAATGTTTTCTACTCTATCAGATAATTTAACCATCATTTGACCCAGCATTTGATTCTTTTATTCAGATGTTTTCGATTTGGATGAGTCGAAATATCGCAAAACAGGGAAAGGGTTAAGGAAATAGGTCATTGAAAGATACACTTGTAATGGCTTCAATGATAATTGCTTCATAAGAGTGATGTGATATATGAATATGAATATAAGATATGTGAATATTGTCTTGTTACTGTATCCTATATGGTTCATTGACTTGCAATCTCCGCCATCTTGGTATGTACAAACCATCGTACATATTCACCACTTCACCATTTCGAGCGTTTGACCCATACGGCAAATAATATGACAGCAAAACTAATAACATTTAGTGCAATACAGCTTAGACAGTATGACAACAGCGTGCTATATTATGCCAGCAAACTATATACAAAAGACGAGATATCTGAGAATTTTCCCCATCAATCTCAAAATAAAATTCATTGTGTAACCTTTTCAATTTGATGCACAGTTTAATGTTAGTTTACACGTTACCCATAGGTAAAACCATATCTACTCCCATAGTACACTCAGATAACTGCTTAGTAATATATATCATTGCATTTAATACAGTACATGTACATGTATGTATGGTAATACAGGTATACATGTATATTGACAGCACTGTCTATTTATCTTACTGCAACATGCTACACATGTAGCCATTACTGGAATCTCAAAAATGTTAACAACAGGTCATCAAAAAATCAGACTTTCTATATGTGTGATGAAAACAACACCTATGACGTTGTTGTTTAATGTGATTCGAATATAATGCACCAAATTTTATTTATATATATGTCATAACTCATAAGTATTATGTGTGGTACATGTACGTGTCAAATGCCAGAAGAGGTTAAACTGATGACTTGTACATGAATACATTAAGATGGCCGACATAAATGTAGCAACTCCACGCGTCGTATTGTATACAGAAACAAGCTAATGTTCACATATAATATATGTTATACATATATCCCATATGTACATTAACGCACGAATGTTATAGACTATTGTAAGATGTGTATTCTATGCACATGTATGTTGGATGGTAGCTGTTTTGAATCAGCCATATTTGGGGTCAAAGGTCAAAGGTCGAGTCCTTCACAAGTGGATATCGTATATTAACCCTTTCAACACCACTGGCCTGTATAGTGGTATTGGCAAATAGTGCTGATCCAGATGAGCCGGCTCGTGACGAGCCGTCTCATCAGGATCTGCACTTCTTGCAAGTAATTTACATTTTTAAGAAAATAAACACCCCCTTTTCGTAAATGGACTAGTCAGAAAATCATGTGGTGGTTAGATTGGTTGCAAAATTTACATATCAAAATCCATTCCGGTTACTTAGGGTTGAAAAGGTTAAAGAAACCAGTGGATATGGTTTATTAAAGAAACATGGGTCACAGGTTTAACCCTTTGAACCCGAAAGCCCGCTATATCGGTTTATGCAAACAGTGCAGATCCAGATGAGCCGGCTCGTAGCGAGCCGTCTCATCAGGATCTGCACTGTTTGAAAGTAATTTTCATATTTTTTAGAAAAACAAATACCCCCTTTTTATAAATGGAATAGTCTGAAAATCATTTTGCGATGATTGGATTGGTTGCAAAACATATCGCAGCTAGCTCATTCAGTTACTTAGGGGTGAATGGGTTAAGTTCACATTGATTGCTACAAGCAATGTATGATACATAGACATCGTGTTATACATGTAGATGCATATACAGGTGAAATTGATTGATGCTGTGTGTCTATACATGCCTGCAGGTTGTTCCTTCCAATGGCCTATACATGTATATATATAAATATGTTTAAATTGGCTGAATGAATGTGTCAAGGTTAAAGTGTTCAGCTGAGTAACACATGTTGGTCTATTGCACAAATGCATTGCCAAATAAAGCTACACGTACATGTACATATAGCGCACACGCACGTTGTCACCACAGGTTGATGTAAAGGACCAATGTCTATAAATGCATTAAATAGAAATAAACGTATCAGTAAAAGAAAACATAATAAGTTGAAGAATGTTACGTAATGTGTTATAACAGGGTGTAAAACAAACATTCATTAACCATTTAATTAATTGTGCACTCGTTGATACTTTTAGGTATATGTATTTGCATTGATGTACATTGCTGCGTCACCTTAGGAAATATAGTAACATTTGCATAACAGATCATTTTACCCGATAACAAATAAAATGTGCATTATCTATGATATATCATGCCATGTCCTCCACCGGGTTGGCTGTACTCCATAAGGAATAGGACACACTATGCTGTTTACTGCGTAATTTGTGACACTTCAATCTGCATTTAAACCAATACACCGCGACACGTGAGGTATACACTTGAATACACGATATAAGACGTGTACCCAAAGACAACCAAGCAACAATTTACCAGTCTTGAGATCAACTGCTTCCAATAACTTTATAACCCCCAAGCCAAACAAAGAAATATTCAAACAAAGTATGTCATATTCAGGCGCGTTAATATGGAACTGTATTCCTAATAATGTTAAAAATGTTCAAACTATAAATAACTTCCACAATAGATGTATAAGATGGATGAAAACATAGACTACCAGTTTCTTGTTTCTTGTTAATAGTTGTCTATAATATTCATTTTGTATTGCCTTTTTCTTTGTCAACTGTACATGTGTATATACTTGTTTTTTTGTTTGAGGGCCTCATGGGAGATTAGACACTGTCTAATTGAGTCACCCTCGTTAAATAAAGTCTATTATTATTATTATAATTATTATTATTATTATTATTATTATTGTACAATGAACAAATTCGTTGAATTTTTAGCCAGGTTTTTGGAAAAAAAATCCAGGCTATTGGATTGGCGAAAGCCGGGCGGGCGGGTGGCGTCCACAATCAATGTTAAGTTTTCTTGTTTTGAGTCCATTTCCTTGTTATTGTACCACCTAGGACCACCAAACTTTCACAGCTTCATAATCAAGGGGTGCCCACCACATATCACTATCCAACATGTTACCTTTTTTTGAACTTGACCCATTTTTTCCGCGTTTACAATGTTAAGTTTTCGTGTTTAAGTCCATTTCTTTGGTACTGTACCACCTAGGACCACCAAACTTTCACAGCTTCATAACCAAGGGGTGCCTACCACATACAACTATCCAACATGTGACCATTTTTTTTACCTTCACCTATTATTTCTACGTAATTCACTTAGCCATTTTCAACGTTAACTTTTTAACGTACGTCTGGTTAAAGTTTTTTGGTTAAAAGTTTTTCGTTATACTATATCTCTGCAACTGCTTCGCCCATTACCTTGAAATTTCACATGGGTGTTTATCATCATCCATATTTTCATTCTACCCGCCAACCGTGCGGCCCCTATGCCCAATGTCAAGGTCAAATTACTTTGAATTTTTTTGTTAATTTTTTTTTCGTGTACTATATCTCTGCAACTGCTTCACCCATTACCTTGATACTTCACATGGGTGTTTATCATCATTGTCAGCGTGATATCGTCGGCATTTTGGCATACATCCGTCCGTACGTCCGTACGTCCGTGTGTCTGGTTAAAGTTTTTTGGTTAAAGTATTTCCATCTACTATATCTATTTTGTTAGTGTCCATGCCTCGCCCCAAGGCGCGACATGCAGGCCACGGCCATCTAGTCTACAAAAAGTTGGTATAATTATGTTATCCAAGTGTCTATGCTTGGAAAAAACCTGGCCTTCGTGGCTTTGCCTCGTTTCGTGTTATAATTCTAACGAGTTTATTGTTTTTCGTTTGAAAAACGGGACGTATTATGGATTCACCTTGTACGGGCGGCGGGCGGGCTTTGGGTGGCCGGTGGGCAGAACTTGTCCACGCAATATTTGAGTTCCACTTGACAGATCGTAACCAAATATATGTTTAGCACGGCAAGACGAAGAAGCATATTGATTTTCAAATATTCCAATGATTTATCTCCCCTTGACGGTCATATTTAATTTTCGCACTCTGTATCCTTTGCCACGCAATAACTCAAGTTCTACTTGACCGATCATAACCAGTTTGGGTATACATGTTTATCACGACAAGATGAATAAGCTATCGATTTTGAAAATGTCCGAAAACTTATCTCCCCTTGGAGGCCATTTTTTTATTTTCGGAGTTTGTATCTATGTTCACGCAATAACACAAGTTCTACTTCACTGATCGTAACCAAATTCAGTATACACATGTTTATCACATCAAGATGAAGAATCTTATTGGTTTTCTACCCTTGTTGACTGGCCTTGCCTCGACGGGCATATATTGTGTCATTCGACACTCTTGTTATAAAATTTGTTAGTTTTCTATTTGACTGTTCATGTACAGTGTGGTCAGCATGTAAGTGCACACACGAACGAACACGACAGGTTGGAACCAACCTGTCGTGTTCGTTCGTGTGTGCACTTGCACGCTGACCCCACTGTATTTCCCGACGGCGATAGCAATCGTTTCCTTGGTGATAGTACAGTGCAACCTCCCCAGGCTGTCCGGTTTAAAGATGTTCCACTGTAAATCAGACATATGACTATGCCAATTAATGTATGCGGCTGTGCTTTGCGAACTTGAACAGGCATTATCATCATAAATATACGCCGATGAAACCCATACCATTAAGGATACACAGACTGTCTATTTAGAGAGGTTCCACTGTAGTACATGTATATGGGTCATGTGAGTTTGTACCAAGATGCGTTACTTTTCATGAAACATATTTACAAAAACTATGATACAGTGAAACCTCTCTAAACTGGACACTAATAAAACACCTGTGATCTTATTTTTGATGAGTTTCTTGGTCATTTATCTGAGGTGATAACGTATGTTCATGATCGCATAGCACAGAACTATGGCTCAGAATGATCCAATGCCTGATCTACAGTGAAACCTCTCTAAGCCGGACACCCTGCTGACCTCGCAGGACCTCGCAGGGTGTCCGGCTTAGAGAGGTTTCACTGTAGTTAGTTGCTGACTGTTTTCAGATGGTATTGGGTTCAACTGGATTTACGAAATTGAGCTTCAGTCAATCTATAATTAATGTCTGTGATATAAATAGGTCTTAAACGAGTGATGATTTAATATGATATGTACTGAACGAGTTACTTATTTCATAAGAAACGAGGCTATGTCGAGTTTCTTATGAAATTAGTCACCGAGTTTAATAACATCATATTAAATCATCATAAAATCATCATAAATGTTTTATTCTACTTATTGCATAAGCACGTCAGCATGATTTGAAGCTGTATTGATTATATAACATGCTTTCTGTAGCGGGATCATTTGTATATTTATTACACTAGTGTATTTAGTTCTGAGTAAATGTACATAACTCTTAAATACATTTCATTACACTGCATTACATAAGCGTTATGACGGAGTAGTCTTTACAAAAGTGTGTTTGAAGCGTTATTTTTTTACATTCTACTTAGAGTGACATTAGACTTTTGCTAAATTTAATACATACTTTATTAGGTAAGTTCATGGTAATCGTGTGTCATATTGTACAATAGTCTCTCAATAACAAGATAGCGAAGTATGAACGTCAACGCCCAGTAGGCTTTTTGCTATATTTTAGACTTTTAGTGCACAAAATGTAAATGCCAAGCCCGTACACAGAGGGGGTGCGATGGGTGCGTACGCACCCCCCTTAACCCTTTCACTCTTAACTCGCAGGCATGTATAGTGGTATTGGCAAACAGTGTAGATCCAGATGAGCCGGCTCGTAACGACGTCTCATCAGGATCTGCACTTTTTGCAATTAATTTTCATAATTTTGAGAACAAAAACACTCCATGTTCATAAATGAACTGGTCTGAAAATCATTTTGTAATGATTTAGATTGGTTGCAAAATTAACAAATCAAAATCCATTCCAGTTACTGAGGGGTGAAAGGGTTATATAATCTACCGAGGTCTGTCCGTGGATGTGCAAAAACAATGTTTAGCCCTTCACGCCGTCGATAACGCACCCCCCTAAAATAATTCCTGCATACGGGCCTGAATGCTATTACGCAACGTTTTACCTTTGACCACGGTGTAGCGATATAATGCAACCTATTGCCTATAAAGCAGAACTTGTGCATCTATAGTGTATTATGAGTTTGATTACACTATGTTATATGTACGAAACCGTGAAAGCCCAGTTTATGAATAAATAAGAGAATAGTAGGTTATATAGTGCCGTGAATGGGAAAACATATCTGGCAAGGCTTAGGAAACGGGTTGGGCTGCAGAAATGGGCTTATGGGGTGAATAATGTAGCTCCTGATGAAATAGCACACATACATGTATAGCCTGATAACGATCTATATTTCGTATTAGAAGCATGACGGGTGTAACATTGGTGGAATTGCAAACAGTGCAGATCTTGGTAAGACTGTGCGGATGCACGGGCTGATCTAGATATACACTGGTGGCATAAACCAATAAACCCCAATTCTCCAGCTGCAGACACCTACTGTCTGTTTCACGAAAGCTGCCCAAATTTTACGGCCATATAGACAATTCAAAAACAATATTTTTTTCGATAGTATTAAATTAAAGGAAAATTTAAGAATGAGCCTTCTTTTTATTTTGTGAAATTTGGTCAAATATTGATTTTATTGCGAAAAAACAATTTCTCCATGTTAAATCCCCATAGATATCTTCATGGAGTGAAGATGTCTATGGGGATTTAACATGGGGAAATTTTTTTGAATTTCAGAAATACTGGACCGATTTTTAAAATTTAACTTTTGTTTTCTTAGTTGGATCATTTCCAAGCTATCTAGTCAGGTTTCGGAGTCAATTTCCAATTTTTTTCGTTTTTTGACTCCTCCCACACTTTTTTTACCTCTTTTCCCCCCATGTTAAATTCCCATAGAGAAATAAATTTTTCGTAATAAAATCAATATTTGACCAAATTTCACGAAATAAAAAGAAGGCTCATTCTTAAATTTTCCTTTATGGCTCTGGTGTATACTTATTATCGGGTATTTTCCGTCTGTCTACAAGTAGTATTGGGTTCAACTGGAGTTAACTGGGCTCATTCAAGTCAGTGATATACTTACATGTTTGGTATTACGATTATTCGTAATCTATTTTAGGGGAAGGGGCCAAGTGACTGGTGTGGTATGGACCTGCCACCAGGTCAGGTTATTCTAATTTCAGGGCTGAATATATTGTTTCTCGATGTAAATATTCAGTTCTGATTTTGGAATTTTCCCCCCAATGCAGCCGGTTAAAACGGGATCGAACCCGTTTGCCCGGCCTTACATGACCTTAGCTGTTGATAGGCCATTAAACACCAATAAACAAACAAACAAACAAAACTTACATGTTTGATACAGCTCAGTAATTCATTGATAATTTCAATAAACACGGCAATAATTGTAACCACTATTTTCTCCTATATTCGGTAATCTACAAAATGTATCACTTCCAAATTACATCAACCGGATAATTTTTCATTTTTGGCCATTATCTCTGTCGAAAACTTTAACTATAGCGAAATAACACAATTTGGCTATAAATAAACGTTTTCACGACAAGAGTTCGGTAAACTAAAGTTAGGCACGTTTGCCTCCTAGTCCAGGGGCAATTGTAGGTATATATATATATATATAAGATTCCGGCACCTCGTGTTAATTTATGGCACCCGGTGTTTTTATAAACTTGACTTGACTGTAGAAGGTTTCCAAAAAATCCGGGTGCAATGCATTTTTTAAACCAAGTTGAAGGCCATTTCAAGGTCATTGACCTTTATGCTTGATGGAAGTCGAAAATTGCAAATATATGAGCCAATAGGTCGTGGTCCTTACCATGGAAATTGGTGTAAGTTGTTAAAGAACATTTCTGATGGATATATTAAATGTTCTTTATAGGAATTAAATAAGTGTATAATTATGTCACTATTCCACCAGTTCTAAAAATTACGAGTGCCCGCTATACAAATATAATCATTTATTAATTATCAATTTACTGTTAGCGACGCACGGCGGTAACAGTCTATTTTGATAATGTGCGGGGACGACGACTTTCACATCACGGCTTGCGGTGCGCATGCGCAGTATACTACGCGCGCCAGTAGGCTTCCCAATATGTAAACAAGAATATCAACATGTCGAAACGTCCAGGACGGAAATTGTATGAAACGGCGTCGGGCAAAAAAAATGCGAAATGTCTGAGGGACAGGCAGTACAGAGAGTGGTTAATATTGGCGACCAGATCACCAAATGGAAAGAGTTACGTGGAGATTTAGATTTGGACTCGAACAGAGATTTTTGTTCTCAACTTGTGATATGATTGACCGTGTCACGTGACGCGTATTGGTAAAAATAGCACGAGGTCGGAAAATACCCTTTCTGGTCACGGCATATAAAATGCGATTTAACACCAATTAACACGCACCGTAATTAAAAATAACTCGTTAGTGGGTAGACAAATAGCTCATATAAGGCATGACAGAACATGAAAAGTAGTAGTACAGTGTAACCTGCTGCGTGGGCATGTACCTTTAAAGAATTTACGTAAACTACACTAATATTCAGTATATAATTATCATATTTTCAAGATGGCCGCCAAAAATCAGGTATTTATGAGATTTCAGTTGACTTGCTACATATTTGTGTAATGCTAAGCGCCTTCACCTATATTCAAAGGTTAATTCTTTCAACTGGAATAATATTGTTTACATTTGACTACCATAAGTATTGCTATGATCAGATATTAATGATAGCTAAATATAACTGGGAGAATTTGGTTGGGGAGGAAATCAACACTTCTCTCACTTTTCCCTGAACCCTGATTTGATCGGCTAATAACATCATGCTCTGCATGACTTTTCATTTATGTTTTTATATCAATACATTTTTAGCTCACCTGAGCGAAGCTCATGTGAGCTATTGTTACCGCAATGTGTCCGCCGTCGTCGTCCGTCCGTGAACATTTTCAAACGTCTTCTCCTCGATAACCATTTGGCCTATAGTCACCAAACTTCATGGTCATGGTCCTTAGGTAGGGGGATTGCAAAATTATTAAAATGACGTCATTTCGTAATACAAGATGGCCGCCGTCTAAAAATAGCACAAATTCTTCAAAAATCTTCTTCTCAAGAACCGCCAACCGGATTTCGACAAAACTTGGTAGGAATCATCGATATACAATGCTCTTTCAAAGTTGTTAAAATGGTGACCCCGGGATCAAAAATGGGCGTGGCCCGTGGGGTCAAATTGGGGTCAAATTTTATTTTTGACCGAATATGGTCATGTTACATATCAAATCGAAGGTATCAATGAGGCGATCACTCTGGTATTCTTCTTCACATGAACCGCTTGGCCCATGGTAGCCAAACTTAAAAGTTATGGTCCATGGGTGAAGCCTTTTCAGATTTGTTAAAAGGGAGGTCATCGCTAATCCAAGATGGCCGCCGTGTAAAAATAGCATAAATTCTTAAAAAATCTTCTTCTCATGAACCGCTAGCCGGATTTCGACGAAACTTGGTAGGAATGATCGATGTACAATGCTCTTTCAAAGTTGTTAAAATGGTGATCCCGGGGTCAAAAATGGGCGTGGCCCGTGGGGTCAAATTGGGGTAAAATTTTATTTTTGACCAAATATGGTCATGTTATATATCAAAGCAAAGGTATCAATGAGGCGATCACTCTGGTACATTTTTTGTCGAAATCTGATTGTTATGTCATCCAAGATGGCCGCCGAAATGTCAAAAGGTCGTTCTTTTATTAGAGATTTCAAAATTCTTCTTCACATGAACCACTTGGCCCATGGTAGCCAAACTTAGAAGTTATGGTCCATGGGTGAAGCCTTTTCAGATTTGTTAAAATGGAGGTCATCGATAATCCAAGATGGCCGCCGTCTAAAAATAGCATAAATTCTTAAAAAATCTTCCTTCTCATGAACTGCTGGCCGGATTTCGACTAAACTTGGTAGGAATGATTGATTTACAATGCTCTTTCAAACTTGTTAAAATGGTGACCCCGGGGTCAAAAATGGGCGTGGCCCGTGGTGTCAAATTGGGGTCAAATTTTATTTTCGACCGAATATGCTCATGTCATATATAAAATTGAAGGTATCGATGAGGTGATTGCTCCGGTGCAATATTTGTCGGAATCGGATGATTATGTCATCCATGATGGCCACCAAAAGGTCCATTTATTCAAGATTTTGAACATCATTTTCTCAGGAACCACATGGCCGATGCTGGCCAAACTTCATAGGAAGTTAAGATCCTTGGGTGACGCATTTTCAGATTTGGTAAAATGAGTCATCGCTTAATCCAGGATGACCGCCATCTAAAAATAGCACAATTTTTTTAAAACACATGAACTCAATGTCACATTCTCCTCCGGTGTTCATGGAGTCATCAATTAGGGCCATCATGGCCCTCTTGTTTAAAACCATGTTTTTACCCACGAATCGGACGTTAATGTATGGAAGCGTTCTGGTGCCAATGCTATTTTTATCTCCTAATTAGGAGATAATAACTCCTAATTATGAGATATTAACTCATAAGTAGGAGATACTAAGTCCTAATTTGGAGATAGTAAGTCCTGATTAGGAAATACTAAGTCCAAATTAGGAGTTACTAAGTCCTAATTAGGAGATGGTAAGTTCTAATTAGGAAATAATAAGTCCGAATTATGAGATATACTGTCCTAATTAGGAAATAGTAAGTCATAATTAGGATCATATTTAGGCGATAAGAAGTCCTAATTAGGATATATATATCCTAATTAGTAGATATTAAGTCATAATTAGGAGATACTACCTCCTACTTAGGAGATAGTAAGTCCTAATTAGGATGATGATGTCCTGTAAGCTGTAAAATATGGACTTAAACTGAAACTTACCTGCTGTCGTCCCGCAACGCCATCTTGTCGGCATGTACATACCTTGTCTGCACCATATCACGGAAACTCTACACTACGTCACAATACCGACAGCTACAACCCCCTAAACACAACTTAGTATCTGCTACTTATGACTTACTAAGTTCTAATTAGGAGATATTAAGTCCTAATTATGAGATAGTAAAGCCTAATTAGGAGATAGTACAGTGCAGTCTCCGTTTTTGTTCCACCGTAGACAACACTTGCAAACTCAACGCGAACACAACGCGAACGCAACGGTTTGCTGTAGCGTTGTATACGTTGTTTAAACGTATAATACGGTTCGTACACGTGTAATACACATTGTCAAACCGTTTAGTTTAAAAGCGTTGTGTACGTTATTTAAACGTATAATACGGTTCGTACACGTGTAATACACATTGTCAAACCGTTTAGTTTACAAGCGTTGTATACGTTGTTTAAACGTATAATACGGTTCGTACACGTGTAATACACATTGTCAAACCGTTTAGTTTTAAAGTGTGTAATACGTTTAGCTTCAAGGCGTATAACACGCTTTGGCATATACATATGTAGCGAGGTGAAAGAGTTGAAACGTGTACAATGCTTTACCTGGAAGTGCTTAGCTATATGAAAGCATTAAAAAATGTACAACGGTTACACGTTTTAACGCGAATACCTGTTCGGCCCCGATAGCTTCGAGGCGTCCTTGTTTCGTCCCTTTTAAAATATCGCGAATACATACCCTCAGATCGAGTTCAAAGTACATCGGCGGTGTGATTTAGCACTTCAATTGATCTCTAATCCCTGATGCCTAATGAGTCACGCTTTTAACACGACAGATGTCTGATGTACCTTGTCGTTTATCAAAATGTTTGCGAATTGTAGATCACTTGAGCCGGCTCATCAGGATCTGCGGCATTCCTATGTACATTTTATATACACAAAAATGACCCCTAATACAGCGTCATGTAACAGTTCCTAACTTACTATGGAATAGCCCGGGCCGATAGTCCGTGTCAGTTACTTGGGGTTAAATATTACGAACACAGATAAACACAGTACATGGTTTCTTTATTTTATTTTCACATCATCTGAAATGGCGAGTCTAGGAACTCTCGTATCTTTACGCTGAAGCCAGTCTATTTCAGTCACAAATCCGCTATACACCTGACCCACGCGTGTGTTAAGATTAATCGATATTTGGAGAAACTGAATACAGCGAGCTGCACACTGGTTTAACACGGATAATGGCCCGCGGATATGTGTCATAAATTACTTGGTGGTCAAAACCGGTAAATTTACAAGGTTTATAGCGAAATAGCAGCCGACTGGCAGTTCAAAAATCGAACCAGAACCGGAAAACTGAAAATTTCAGAAGCCCTGCAGTGAGTCTAGAAGTATATATACACACACGAAGAACGATCTAAGCATGCGCATTCTACGCAATACACGGTTGGCATACCAAAACGTGTAATGCGTTAAAACCCGTGGAAACGTGTTATACGTATAACACGGTTTCATCTGTACGGTGCTGTGTACATGTAGAAGCGTGTAACCGTTCGTCAAAGAAAGCGTTAAATCGTTTAAACGGTTTACCTTAGCGTTGTATACGTTTACAACCGTTGTACACGGATTACACGCTTTTGAAAGTCAATGCGTTGTTTACAACCGTTGTATACGTTTACAACCGTTGTACACGGATTACACACTTTTGAAACTCAATGCGTTGAACACGGTTTGTTCGACTTTCGCGCATGCGCAAGAGTGGGGAAACGCAACGCATGGCCGAAAACGTATTACACGTAGACGACACACGGTTTGAAACGCAGATAACGGAAACTCCACGGATACGCAACGCACAACACTTTGTACACGTATAAACCCGGAACATTTTGACAGAAACAACTGTAACTCCTAATTAGCATGATTAGGATATACTAAGTTGTGTTGAAGGGGTTGTAGCTGTCGGTATTGTGATGTAGTGTAGAGTTTCCGTGATATGGTGCAGACAAGGTATGTACATGCCGTCAAGATGGCGTTGCGGTACGACAGTTAAGGTAAGGTTCAGTTTAACTCAATATTTTACTGCTTACAGGACATCATCAGCAATGTATCTGGGTATGTACTGAATCAGAAATGAATATGATTTCCAGCGATCACGCTCAGAATACCTATGACAACGTATCTTCTGAATAATTTGCTTTCAAAGATGATACATTGACACCTGTTTGAATCGTGGGAGCGTGATGAAAATGGCGATTTCTGGCTGACAAATGCGTGTTCTTGCCCCTTTTCGGCGGCGATATCGAGTAAATAGAGTCTAAATGATCCCTGTAAGTTGTTAGCTCTATACGTGTAGGATATGACATGTTTTTAGGGCATTCTCTGATTTATATGGTTATGGTGTGTACACCATGTTATGGTTTAGAGCTTTCGTAAGAAATTGCAGAAACTAAAACAGTTTTGCGGAAAAATAGGCTACGTTTTGTATATGTGCGACGCCATAGATACGGTGTGCCACACATGTTCTCGTCGAATCCAGCTGGCCAAATGGCACAACGAATACAGCACCATTTATCGTCATGTACTCGTTTTATTCTATTCACTACCCTAACATGCTTGGTTACCACCTTTAGCATGGATACACATCGGTAGCAAAGCATACATAGAAGACATCGGTGCGCATTATTATGGGTTTGTGATTTGACAACATTCAAGTCATTCAGTTTCAGTTTAATACTACTTTGTGACGTTATTACATGTACCTCACGACTTGTTAATAACATACATTTGTATCCCATCGCGCAGAGTAAACTGGGATATAGGGATGCGTTCGTCCGTCTGTCATGTTGTCCATTGTGCTTTCATTTCTTTACCGTATGACAGATTGACTTGAAACTTCATATGCATGTTATTATCACCCATGCCCCTCCATGTCCAAGCTCAGTGTTAAATACAACTTTGGTATTTACATTTCAGTAGATTTTAAATTAGGTTCAGTAGAGTCATTCTGCGACTGCTTTATTTTACCGTATGAGCTATTTGCTTAAACGATCATGTGTGTGTTTATCATCATCAACAGTTTGATTCCTCACCTCACCCGATGAGGAAACAGGTATTAAGTGATTTGATTCAGTATGTTATAGCTTTTATGACAGCATCAGCAATGTATCCGGTATGTACAGACGCAGCAATGAATATAATTTCCAACGAGCTCGCTCAGAATACTCAGATCTCCGATTTCTGGTTAGCATTTTAATTTAGTAGCCACCTATCGGTGGCCATATCGAGTAAATAATGTTCAATGATACGTAGTGATTGTCCGCTAATCTATATGTATGACATGGCATGTGTTTATGGCATTTCCCCGATTTATCTGGTGACGGTTTCTACACCCTGTTATGTTTTAGAGTTTCCGTAAGAAATTGCAAACAATGATTCGAGTTTGCACAAAAACAGGCACGTCTTCTCATCAGCGTCAGCTGGCATATAGTGGGTCGATTACAGAATCATTTACCATTATTTAACTTATAACACAAGGTCAAGTGTCCAATGTCATGATGATGTCCTTAACCCATTGTCCCGACGGGGCGGGGTATATCACTTGCTGCAATAGGGACTATATATATGAAACTTGAAGGTAGCAGCGAATGTCGTACATATGATGTATTTGGTTAAATTATGCTGTAACTGTAAAAACAAGCAACTATACAAGATACCCCATTTGATCATTGCACGGCACTTAATATCATTACCTTATACATTATATTTTTCATTTGTATAATGCTATCGGTTTGGATCTTTTGTTATGCACGCAAGCACATAAAACTTCTGCCTATTTCCTTATACAGTGTCATGATCATGTGAGGAAAGTGTATATTTCTGTATCTGATTAACGTCCAGTACAAATGTACGTACATGTATACTACACTACCACCTATGTTAATCTTGCAAAAATTTGTCCATTTCTTTATTTCAAAACATTTGAATATTGTGCTTCAAATGAAGGTGCTGTGTTGGCTGAGCCTGTTCTGTGCGACAGCTCATGCTCAGACAATCAAATTGCTTGATTGGGAGTTGGCATTGCCAATATGTATCAGAAACGTTAATAATCCAGACAAGATTAACACAGATGGTTGTGTTGATGTCCAGAAACATTGATAATCCAGACAAGATTAACACAGATGGTTGTGTTGATGTCCAGAAACGTTGATAATCCAGACAAGATTAACACAGATGGTTGTGTTGTTGATAATCCAGACAAGATTAACACAGATGGTTGTGTTGTTGATAATCCAGACAAGATTAACACAGATGGTTGTGTTGATGTCCAGAAACGTTGATAATCCAGACAATTAACACAGATGGTTGTGTTGATGTCCAGAAACGTTGATAATCCAGACAAGATTAACACAGATGGTTGTGTTGTTGATAATCCAGACAAGATTAACACAGATGGTTGTGTTGATGTTCAGAAACGTTGATAATTCAGACAAGATTAACACAGATGGTTGTGTTGATGTCCAGAAACGTTGATAATCCAGACAAGATTAACACAGATGGTTGTGTTGATGTCCAGAAACGTTGATAATCCAGACAAGATTAACACAGATGGTTGTGTTGTTGATAATCCAGACAAGATTCAGACCATTGATAATCCAGACAAGATTAACACAGATGTTGTGATGATAGTCCAAAACGTGATAATTCCAGACAAGATTAACACAGATGGTTGTTGATGTCAGAAACGTTGATAATCCAGACAAGATTAACACAGAGGGTTGTGTTTGATGTCTTTGACAGACAGATAACACAGATTGTATGTTGATGTCCAGAAACGTTGATAATCCAGACAAGATTAACACAGATGGTTGTGTTGATGTCCAGAAACGTTGATAATCCAGACAAGATTAACACAGATGGTTGTGTTGATGTCCAGAAACGTTGATAATCTGCGTAAGATTAATGCAGGCGGTTGTGTAGATGTTCAGAAACGCTGATAATCTCCGCAACATTAACGTAGGTGGTTGTGTAGATGTCAAGAAACGTTGATAATATGGGCAAGATTAACGCAGGTGGTTGTGTAGACCGGTATGCCCGGATAATTGAACTTCCTCAAAGTGAATTTATCTCCCTTGGTAATTCGCCGTATTTTGCCGATATTGATTCAGTCATACTTTCCTTAAATTACAAGGCAAGATCTCAAACTATCTTATGTGAAACTACTGATAATTGTTGGTCACAGAATATATTTTCCTAGATAATAGCTCTTCTTAACTCAATTTTTCGTTAACTCAAAGTATTTCCTCAGTCGCTTAGACTTTGAGTAAACGAGTGTAGATTGTACAAGTATTTTCTGACAAAAATTGTCATACTTTTTTTACACAGCATTTTTTCGAAGTCAATATTGGCGTAAAACGACAGAGGGAGACAACACAGGTTGAAGTAACGGACTGAGGTCTATAAATACATTAAATATGCCTAAAAGCATCAATAAATGAAGAAAAAAATAAGCTAAACAAAATCAACCTGTGGGAGACAAGAGACAATACCCGAGCCGGGCCCATACTTATGTTGGTTAGAAACATACATGGTCTCTTATGGAACTGTTCTATAAATATGTTACCAAACTTTTGTATTTGTACAAAGTACCCTTAGGTAGGCAATCAAAGTTCATGGACTATTTATGAATATTTAAAGGACACACTAGTAATTAACCCTTAGAATGCTGGAAGCGTAAATTGTCGTCTGCTGCTGTTTCATACTGGTATTTTGTCTTTTTTTCTCAATAAGACTATGGGTTTGACAGCTCTTTAGAATCGTTTCCATTGAAAATGATTCTACAGTTCTGTCAAAATTATATACTTTAATTCAGCCTTGTACAAATTAAAGTCAGAACATGAATACGACGCACAAAGAATGGTAATGCACACCATAGCCTTGCACTTATATTATCCATACAATTTACATGTATACGGTGTTGAATTGAATGTCTGTATACCCTGTATATCATGTTTGTTGACAGTCGATCATGCCAGACTATAATTAAATTGAAAGTGTTTTAGGACACGCTGTCAATTGTATGGACTGTCTCATATTAGCAGGCTTATTACCTTTGCCGTCAATGTAGGCCCAGTAAAATATGCAGTTTCTGCTATTCTGATTTGAATTTGATTGATTGAATCAAGTCAGTCATTAAACCATGTATGAAATCAACAGACACATTATCTATCACACTATCACAGACTGTGGGAATCGATCCAAATGTATTTGCGTGTTTAGGATATATGTGAAAAGTCAATACACTGTCGTGTCAATGCCGTCTCAACTCAGATATAATTTGTATAACATGCTTAATATGTCAGTTGTGTAGAATCAGTAACCTCCGGTGGTTTACTGATCTATCCATCCAGTTCCCCAAACAGTAATGAACAACTTTTGACAACTTTATCACGCAGAAAATGTAATTATGTCTTTTTCTTCAAAATATAGAATGTGGTAACCATGTTCACTTCTCCTGTACTCCATATGAGACACGCCATGCGATTTTGTACCTTTGGACATCTGCGTAATTTCATTAAATACGTTAAAACAATTTACAATATTTTTCATAAATAAAGTCAAAAGCTGACACAATATTCAGGAGTACATGCGCAATATAATTCTGCATGTAATTTCGCATGTACTCTGAAAAGAGTGTCAACTTTTTACGCCATTTACGGAAAATATTGTAAATTTTGTGAACGTAGTTAATGCAATGACGCAGATATCCGAAGATACAAAATCACATCAGTCTCATATCACTTTATGCAACCTATCACTTTATGCAACCTGACACTACAATTAATATTTGTGTTCAGGCCCGTACGCAGAGGGGTGCGACGGGTGCATATGCAACCCCTTAACCCTTTCAACAACACATGCCTGTATAGTGGTATTGGCAAAAAATGTAGATCCAGATGAGCCGGCTCGTTACGAGCCGTCTCATCAGGATCTGCGCTTTTTGCAAGTAATTTTCATAATTTTGTGAACAAAAACACCCCATGTTCATAAATGGACTGGTCTGAAAATCATTTTGTGATGATTGGATTGGGTTGCAAAATTAACATATCAAAATCCATTCCAGGTACATACCCACCCATTAGGCATAAAATGTTCTTTATAGGAATTAAATAAGTGTATAAGTGTGTCACTATTCCACCAGTTTTAAAAATTACCAGTGCCGCTATACAGATATAATCATTTAGTAATGTTTATTGTACTGATAGTGACGCGCGGTGGTATCGGGCTATTTACATATGCAAATGAGGCATGATATTTTTTAATTATTTATACTAATTAAATGCGTCGCCTGATTATTATATTTTCGACTGATTATTATATTAAAGCATGAGCATTGCACATCAAAAATTAAACACAGAGAATAAATAATATTGTCCGTTTAACATTTTAAGGAAACACGGTTATCGTCCCTGATATCAGTGTGGAAATTTTACGTCTGATATAAAATGTATAATAATGACAATCAATGCGTGGGCTAAAGGTGAATGAATGTTTATTTTTCCAGAAAATGTCTCAGATGATGTCTCAGATATAGAGAACATTTTGTGTACTGCGTGGGTATGTACCTTTAAGGGTGAAAGGGTTAATCTGCCGAGGTCAGTCCGTGGATGTGCAACAACAAATGTTTAACATCGATAATGCACCCCCCTAAATTAATTCCTGAGTAAAGGCCTGGTGTTCTTGTTTCGGGTTGCCCCGGGTATATCTGCTTCAAATGGATTATGTTTAAAGACCCACCCATAATGAAGCATTAATAAATACTGTCACACGAATAACACTTCAGTATCATGTGCGCCGATTTTTATATGTGACTTTTCTTTTGACATTAGTCACAATACAAAAAATACCCTTCTCCGTCATGTTTGCTTCTGTCGCCTTTCAATGTACACACTCGCTAATTATCTGTCCAATATTTGTCAATTGTTTTATTACAAAATACTTGGACATATTCTTGAAATCCAGTAGCTTGTTTGGCTGAGCCTGGGCTGTGATACAGTTCAAGATCAGCAAATGAAACGCTTGACTGCGAGTGGAGATTGCCAATAGATGTTTAGAAACGTTTATTGTTACATGACTGCCGTTGTTTGACACCGCTCACAGCCGTGTTCAAACGTACAGCGCGCGCTGTTTCACTATGGCTGTAGACAATGCTCATTCCGGGGCCAAGCCAAATCTACGTAATGCATGTGTCTCATGACGTTACGAGAACGCTGTGCCATTACATCACCAGACCAGTTCACAACGGTCGGACTGAAATGTTGAAATTGATGCGGAGAATGAGCAGCCTGCATCACGCGACGTGTACTGCGGCCCCGGAATAGGTATGCGTAAATCAGCTGTTGGAATGGAACCGGTTATCAAAGTACCGAAAGCACTGCATATATGCTAAACGTGCATGCTATTTCCAACGGAAATGTAACAATAACGTTCGACCATGTCCAGCCGTGGGTAAACGTGTACATTGTTGAACCTTAACCCTTTGAACCCGAAAGCCCGCTATATCGGTTTATGTAAACAGTGCAGATCCAGATGAGCCGGCTCGTAACGAGCCGTCTCATCAGGATCTGCACTGTTTGAAAGTAATTTTCATATTTTTTAGAACAACAAATACCCCCTTTTTAGCTCGCCTGCACGAAGTGCAGAAGAGCTTATGGCATACCCCCGGCGTAGTCGGCGTCGGCGTCGGCGTCGGCGTCGGCGTCAGCGTCGTCCACAAACTTAACGTTGGGTAAATGTCTTATAACTTCTGTTTCCTTTCATGGAACACCTTGTTATTTCATACATGCATTCCTTAGATGACCCTCTATCATGCTGTAGCAAATCCATGACCCACCACCTAGCCCTTGTACCCCAAGGTCAGGTTCACACACCTTGGCACATCATAAACTTAATCACGTTGCTAAATGTACTTATAACTTCTTGTTCTTATCTGAACACCTTGTTATTTCCCATACATGCATTCCCCTCAAGGATGACATTAAACTTCTATCATGCTTGTTAGCAAATCCATGACCCACCACAACCCTAGCCCCCAGGTCAAGGTCTTCACTTGGCACATTCATAAACTAACTTGTAAATGTCTATAACTCCTGTTTTCCTTTCATGGAACATCTTGTTATCATACATGCATTCCTCGATGACCCTCTATCATGCTGTACAAATCCATGACACCACCCTACCCTTACCCCAAGGTCAAGGTCACAAACCTTGGCACATTCATAAACTTAACGTTGGGTAAATGTCTGATAACTTCTGTTTCCTTTCATGGAACACCTTGTTATTTCATACATGCATTCTCAGATGACCCTCTATCATGGCTGTAGCAAATCCATACCCACCACCCAGCCCTTACCCCAAGGTCAAGGTCACAAACTTGGCACTTCATAAACTTAACTTGGGTAAATCTTATAACTTCTGTTTCCTTTCATTGGAACATCTTGTTATTTCATACATGCATTCCTCAGATGACCCTCTATCATGCTGTAGCAAATCCATGATCCACCACCACCCACCCTTACCCCAAGGTCAAGGTCACAAACTTGGCACATTCATAAACTTAACGTTGGGTAAAATGTCTGATAACTTCTGTTTCCTTTCATGGAACACCTTGTTATTTCATACATGCATTCCTCAGATGACCCTCTATCATGCTGTAGCAAATCCATGACCCACCACCAGCCCTTACCCCAAGGTCAAGGTCACAAACATGGCACATTCATAAACTTATACGTTGGGTAAATGTCTTATAACTTCGTTTTCCTTTTCATTGAACATCTTGTTTATTTCATACATGCTTTCCTCAGATGTCCTCTATCATGCTGTAGCAAATCCATGATCACCACCCAGCCTTACCCAAGGTCAAGGTCACAAACTTGGCACATTCATAAACTTAACGTTGGGTAATTGTCTGATTAACTTCTGTTTCCTTTCATGGAACAACTTGTTATGTCATACATGCATTCTCAGATGGACCCTCTTCATTGCTAGTAGCAAATCATGACCCACCCCCAGCCATTACCCCAAGGTCAAGGTCACAAACTTGGACATTTCATAAACTTAACCCTTGGGTAAATGCTGATAAATCTGTTTCTTTCATGGAACTCCTTGTTTTTTCTACGGCATTTCAGAGACCTCTATCATGCTGTAGTATAAATAAACCCATGACCCTCCACCCAGCCCTCTTACCCCAAGGTCAAGGTCACCAAATTGGCACATTCATATACTTATAGTTGTGGTAAATGTCTGATACTTCGGTTTCCTTTCATGGAAACACCTTGTGATTTCCTACATGCATCCTCAGTTGGACACTTCTATCATGCTGTAGCAAATCCATGACCCAAAACTCCCAGGCCTTACCCCAAGGTCAAGGTCACAATACTTGGCATATTCATAAAACTTAAACGTTGGGTTAAAATGTCCTGATAACTTCTTTGTTTCCCTTTTCATGGAACAACCTTGTTATTTCATACATGCATTGCCCTCAGATGACCCTTCTAATCATGCTGTAGCAAACAATTCCAAGACCCACCGCACCTAGCCCTTACCCCAACTGGTCAAGGTTCACAAAACTTGGCACATTGCATAAACTTTAACCGTTGGTTAAATGTTCCTGAATCAACTTCTTGTTTCCATTTCATGGGAACACCATGTTTTATTTATTTCCCTACAATGCATTCCCTCAGATGAACACTCTCTCAAATGCTGGTAGTAAATCCAATGACCCTCACCATCCCCAGCCCATTACCCCCCAATGGTCAAGGTCACAAACTTGGCACATTCATAAACTTAACGTTTGGGTAAATGTCTGATAACTTTATCTGATTTTCCTTTCATGGAACACCTTTTGTTTATTTCCTACATGCATTCCTCATATGAACACTCTATCATTGCTGTAGCAAATCCATGACCCAACACCCAAGCCCATTACCCCAAGGTCATGTCACAAACTTGGCACATTCATAAACTTAACGTTGGGTAAATGTCTGATAACTTCTGTTTCCTTTCATGGAACACCTTGTTAATTTCATACATGCATTCCTCAGATGAACTCTATCATGCTGTAGCTAAATCCATGACCCACCACCCTAGCCCTTACCCCAAGGTCAAGGTCACAAACTTGGCACATTCATAAACTTAACGTTGGGTAGGGTCTGAAATCTTCTGTTTCCTATGGACACCTAATTTCCTACATGCATTCCTTTCATGAACACTCTATTCATGCTTGTCAAATCCATGACACACCCGCCCTTACCCCAAGCAGGTTCCACAAACTTGGCACATTCATAACTTAACGTTGGGTAAATGTCTATAACTTCTGATCCTTTCATGGAACACCTTATTTCATACAGCATTCCTCAGATGACCCTCTATCATGCTGTAACAAATCCATGACCCCCAGCCCTTACCCCAAGGTCAAGGTCACAAACTTGGCACATTCATAAACTTAATTGGTAAAAATCTGATAACTTCGTTTCCTTTCATGGAACACCTTTATTTTCATACATGCATCCTCAGATACACCTATCCGTTGGCAATCATGACCCACCACCCAGCCCTTTCCCCAAGGTATCACAAACTTAGTACATTCATAAACTTAATGTTGGGGTAAATGGCTGTTTCCTTTCATGGAACGCCTTGCTATTTCATACATTCCTCAGATGACCCTCTGTCATGCTGTAGCAAATCCACAACCCACCACCCAACCCTTACCCAAAAGTCAAGGTCACAAACTTAGCATGTTCATTGTGTAACTTCTGTTTCTTTACACTTTGAACACCTTGATAGTTCATACATGCATTCATCTGATGATACTCTATCGTGCTATACATGTAGCAAATCCATGATCAACCCCCACCCCTTTCCCGCAAGGTCACGGTCACAAACTTAGCACATTCATAAACTTAACGTTGGGGTAAATGTCTTATAACATCTGTTTCCTTTCATGGAATGCCTTGATATTTCATACATGCATTCATCTGATGATACTCTATCGTGCTATAGCAATTCCATGACCCACCGCTCACCCCTTACCCCAAGGTCAAGGTCACAAACTTGACACATTCATAAACTTAATGTTGGGGTAAATGTCTGATAACAACTGTTTCCTTTGATGGAACGCCTTGATATTTCATACATACATTCCTCAGATGACCCTCTATCATGCTGTAGGAAATCCACAACCAACCACCTAACCCTTACCCCAAGGTCAAGGCCACAAACTTAGCATGTTCATAAACTTTACATTGGGGTAAATGTTGTGTAACGTCCGTTTCTTTACACTTTGAACGCTTTGATATTTCATACATGCATTCATCTGATGATCCTCTATTGTGCTACAGCAAATCCATGACCCACCCCACCCCTTTCCCCATGCAAGATCAACATCATAAACTTAACGTTGGAGTAAATGTCTTTTTATAACTTCTGTTTCTTTACAGGGAACACCTTCATATTTCATACATGCATTCATCTGATGATACTCTATTGTGCTACAGCAAATCCATGACCCACCCCCCCCACCCCTTTCGCCAAGGCCAAGGTCACAAACTTAGCACATTTATACATGCATTCCTCATGTGAATAGCTATCATGCTATAGAAAATCACCAAATTAGTGTGTACATAAATTTAACCCTGGGTTAAATTTTGTTTTCCTTCTCTTTTCAGGGAGCGCATTGATATTTCATACATGCATTCATCTTAATATGCTATATCATGCTATATCAAATCCACGACCCACCTTCCACCACACCTCAATGTCAAGGTCCACCGCACACCCCTTATCCCAAGGTCAAGTTATATAATATTCATGTTTTTTATACAACTGTGACAAGTTTGAATGAAGGCTGCCAACAGGCGAGCTTCGTTGTCTTCTGACAACTCTTGTTATAAATGGAATAGTCTGAAAATCATGAGCACCATTTCTCCAGTCAAAGTCACCGATGAGCTACACTGGTTACAAATGTCCATAATACCCATTTCTCCAGTCACAAATCACTACATGGTCTGGCTATGAATAAACTAATTCCTTTTTCGTCGCTCAATCACGGTCCAGTGTGCATTCATTTCAGGTGCTCCAGTTTTGCTAGCAACCATCCATAGCGGATATCCCTGATGTATTTACAAATACTGCCAGTAACACGCCGTATAATTTACGTACAAGCTATGAAAGGAATTCATTCGACTGTATAACATTGTGCAATAATTGCTTTGTTGGATATTGTACAAGTATACGGTGACATAAGCTAAAGCTTGTTAATAGTCGTCGAAGAAGGAAGTTGTACGGTCATGTACTAAGTACATGTAGTTTCATAAGCACAAAGAACAAACGTAATATTGGGAATTACTACACCTAAGTAGGTATAAAACATCGTTTAAACGAAACCTTAACTACTGTATGTTCCACGTTTTGTTGCCGACAAACATTTGGCTATTAAACATGTTAAATCTAAAAAATATTCAAAAGTAAGTTCTTTTTTATCAATAACAAAAAAGTCACCCTCCCCCAAAAAATATTTATTTGGTGAAATTCCATGAAATGTTGATTTTATTGCGAAAAAATGATTTTCCTAAAGGATCAAAAAAGAAACAAAATTGGAAATTAACTCCGAAACCTGGCGAGATAGCTTGAAAATGATGTAACTACGAAAACAAAAAGTTAAATTTTGAAAATCTGTCCACAAATAAAACAAATATTTAAAAAAAATCTATTTTTGGCCCCCATGTTAAATTCCCATAGGAAAATCTTTTTTTCGCAATAAAATCAATATCTGATGGAATTTCATAAAATAAAATTTTGGGGGAGGGTGACTTTTTTGTCATTGATAAAAAAGTACATACTTTTAAATATTTTTTAGATTTAATGTCTTTATTAGCCAAAAGTTCGTCGGCAGCAAAACGTGGAACAGACTGTAGTTAAGTTGTATATTTATTGCGTATTACTTTTACTCAACCAGTTGCTGGTGTTGAAAGACGAAACAATAGGAAGAGTGTAACACAATTGAGTAATGCATTTTGCGCACATACCAGAACTACAATGTACGCCCAGGGCATCATTAACGTTATAGTTGGCTGATTTTGTCGGTTTGACGTCAGGGCCTGGTTGTTCAAAACATCCGTTAGCTTAACGGACTGTTAAATCCTTAACTGAATGGTTAAAATATCTGTTAACAGAGATTTTAACCATTCAGTTAAGGATTTAACAGTCCGTTAAGCTAACTGGTGTTTTGAATAACCGGGCCCAGGTTGCTTAGTTTAAACTAAGCAACGTGGCATCAAACCGACAAACTTCGCCAATTCTAGCGGCGATGATGCCCATTGAGTATTCGAGACACGCCATGCGATTTTTTTACCTTCGGACATCGGCGTAATTTAATTAAATACGTTTACAAAATTTACAACAATGTAATATATACATGTATATATATATACATAATTCCGCATGTACTCTGAAAATTGTGTCAACTTTTGACACCATTTACGGAAATGAAAATTGTGTCAACTTTTGACACCATTTACGGAAAATATTGTAAATTCTTTAAACGTATTTCATGAAATTATGCAAAGTCCGAAGGTACAAAATCAAATGGCGTGTTTCATTTGAAAGGGAAGTTACTCATGATTTTCCAAGTTCTGCAACTTATTTGTATAACACAGGTTTATTATTATTGACACGGTGCAGTAAATTCGCGGACATCTGGACATCTGGACGTGGGAGATGGCGACGACGGGTCAGCGGATTCTGGCGATGGCCGTACTGCTAGGTGGCTCTTCGATGGCACAACCTGGACCAGACACCACAGGTACTGTGAGCTGGGCAACACTCAGTCAACAATTTGCATACTAACCCTATAATCACCACTAAATAGATATATCCATTGACATTTACAGGCTAATTTTTGGAGTATTCCATTAAGGAGATAATGCAGATTTTGAATAATAATTGAACAATAGTGGCAAATGCTGCATATCCTGATGCGATATCTCGTCTGGATCTACAGTGTTTGCACATGCTGGCTACATGGTGTACGATAATGCGGATGTTTTGTTATAATTGAACACTACTGACAAATGATGTAGATCGATCCTGACGAGACGGCTCTTTACGAGCCAGCTCACCTGGTGCTACAGTGTTTGTACTTGATGGCTTTACGGTATGTAGGATTGAAATAGTAAAACGCACTGTGTCTCAGATTATGTCTCCGACATTCAATATGAGACATATATCATTCCGCATGTACTCTGAAATTTTTGTCAACTTTTGACTTCATTTATGGGAAAAAAATTAAAGTTTGTATATGTATTTCATGAAATAATGCAGATGTCAGAAGGTACAATATCGCACGGCTCGTCTCATATGTAGTTTGTCGCTTCGTTATCAACCTATCGCACAGTTTCATTTGATCAATTTCAAAGTGTTGGCTTGATATTTATTGTATTATATACTGTGGCAAGCAGAGGAGATAATTTGCTTATGCAGTTTCGCTATGAACGTACCAGTAAGGGAACATTATGAAATAAACTTACTTTTGTTGTTAAATATTCTAATTTCAGATACTAGTGGACCGATTTTAAACATTTAACTTTTGTTTTCTTAGTTAAATCATTTCCAAGCTATCTAGCCAGGTTGCGGAGTCAATTTCCATTATCTTTTTCGTTTTTTAATCCTCCCACAGCTCCTCGATCTCCTTTTCACCCATGGTAAATTACCATAGGCAAATCAGTTTTTCGTAATAAAATAAACATTTGACCAAATGTCACGAATTAAAAAAAAGGTTCACTCTTAAATTTTGATAACATTTAATAATTCCAGCACAAACATATTTACACAATTACCTAACATTTGATTGGCTCGTAGCAAGTCTCTGTCCAAAATTTATATCCCAGTAAACTCCCACGCCAAACTACTTTCCATAACCGTGAGGCGCAGTTAAAATAATTCTTTAGAAAACGGAAAATAAACACATTTTCTTGATGAATTTATTTCAAATGCTGGAATTATAAGGAATGAATTCAATATGTATTTGCATAACATCCGATAAAGTAGGTTTTATTGGTGATTATTGTTTTATGGGCATAAACAAAGCGATTCGGGTTACTGGGACGTCTCCATCATTAAGAGTATCAACATGTTCAAGATGGCCACCAAACATCAATATTTAGCCTGGAATGTGTACTTATTTGATGAGTGAAAACAAATAGGCACTTGGATCTTGATATGAAGGACGCAGAAAAACGTTTGTTTACCATGTATTAAGCTTAAACATAGATGGAGGCTATCAAATCCATATAAATCTAAGATGGCTGCCAAATATTCATTATCTAACAAGCATTATCTACGCTGTGGTGGATCATGTCTTGGAACTAAGTTAGATAAGAACATATTAGTCTGAGATATCTGAGATATGATATTAAAAACATAGACCTAATTTACGATCTTCTTAAAGATGGAGCTTATTTCAAAATGGCCGCCATATTTTCGAAAAGCTCGCAAGTGATTGGATATAATGTGTATTATTGCTGTACTTATTTATATTTGTTCAGTCTGTTAGGCAGTTAAATCAGTAAGTTGGACACATTTCATTTGGAAGTAATTTGCAATTTTGTTTATTCAAAATGGTCGCCACATGTTGGCTATTTTAATATCTTGTGGTACTGGTAATTGCGCGTTTGTTTTCATTTACTTTTTAATTTCTTTATATGACAAATTCACATGTGTTCAGACTAGTAGTTCGCTGATAATACACTTTGTGAATATCGACTGAGGCTACACTCATTGTAAAGTCTGAATTTTAAAATATATGTACTGTTTGTTTTACATATGATGTATAATATTTAGTCTTACGTTATCATATACATTGTAAATTGCACTATAATGCCATATGTGTATACACTATGTATTGTGATTGGTACATATATTATAGTTCGGTCTCGTGCGCATTACAGACAGATATTCAATATGCCGTACCATGACATTTCAATCTGTTTAGACTTACTTATAACCAATATAGAACATGCCATTAAAACAATTCATGTAAGTAGTTGTCAAGTGTATTCTTTCAAAAATTGTACTTGCAACCAAGCCGGCTGATTGACTGAACCTGATCTGTGGTACAGCTCAGGCTCATCAAATTAAACTGTTTGCTTGCAATTTGAGATTGCCAATATATGTTCAGAAACTGACATCTGGGCAAGTTTAACTCAGGCTGTTATGTACACAGTCGACTGCGTTTATCACGTCCAGATTATGAAATTGTAATGAACATCTGTAGCACAGCTCAGGCTCAGCCAATCAAGCTGATTGATTTCAAGCACAATATAGGGATGGACTGTGGCTACAGGACTTCAATACTGAAGGTTATGAGTTAAAAAGCTACCCTAGGGCTTCAACAATACTTTCATAGTATTTGCTTACCACTGGTCTGTCGGATGAGACTTTAAACTGTGGTCCCGTCCCTAGAAGACCTTAGCTGTTGCTGTTGACAAACTGGCATGATTGGCGCAGGCGGTAGCGAATCCACAAATACAGTATAAAATCATATAGCGTGATCATTGAGTTTCGGCAAATGTGCCTGACGTCTTTTCTGGAGAATTTTGTATTTCCAGACAATGGTATTGTCATGACAACGGTACCTATGACTGAAGGCGATGGCGCCCAACTTCGAAGTCTGCCGTTTATGCCGCATTACGACGGTCATTCTGGCACCATGTATGGTGTAAAGTTCTCCGACAAGAAGATACAGTTTCTCAGCGTTGACGTGGACTCGAGAACGAATACTCTTTACCTCTATGACTACTACCTTCGGTAAGACAGTTCAAGACAATACCACGGCGTCGGAAGCTTCATATGGTTGCTCCGGCGACGGTGTTGGTGTCTCCCTCCATCCCCTCCCCCGCCAATACTGAAAGTATATGTTTTTACAGTGGAACCTGTAACTCAAGTTTGTGATCACTCTGCGACATAATTTAGTGCTTTGCAATCACGAACACACGTTATAACTAGAGCGACATTCCAGTGAAAACCATTAAAACTCAATACTGAAAGTGTCCGGTTTAGAGCTGTTTCATTGTACCCCTCACTTGAACTTCATGTCGAGACGGTTCAACTGAGTGGTAACAACATACATGTAAACATGTAAACAATGAGAACGATTGCAGAAAATATTAAGAAATATGTAGTTCAAGTTTATAGAATATTAATAATGCTGATTACATTCCGGACCGCTTTTTCTTTTGTATGCATGTATATGAATTCTAAATATTTCAAAACAAATCATAATTTTCGTCCCTATAATTAGTATGACTCCTGGCAAAGTTCACAGATGAGCGACACAAACTTAACTGTAGGACACAGACCATGACTCGTTCAATTAACTCACTCCACCGCCTACCCACCCACTAGACTGTATACTAAGTCCTAGTTTGTCACCTGTAGTAGAGTTAATTGATTGCTACAGCTCAGGCTCAGCCAATCAAACTGGTTGCTTTCAAGCATATTATTAAAGTACAGTGGAACGTCTTGACAGCACAAATGTTAGTTGTACTTAATTTTTAGCTCGACTATTCGAAGAATAAGTAGAGCTTATGTTGTCACCCCGGCGTTGGCGTCGGCGTGGCGTCAGCATCGGCGTCACCGTCACGCCTTTTTAAGGTTTTTAGTCAAGCTTGTATATGGAATACTACTGGCCCTACACCCACCATACTTGGACAACTTCATCTCCTAGTGATGTACATATATAACCCCTGATCTATATTTGACCTTGACCTACATTTCCTCTTGAATTATTTAGTTAATTCCCCTTGGTTAAGGTTTTTAGTCAAGCTTGTATATGGAATACTACTGGCCCTACACCCACCAAACTTGGACAATTTCATCTCCTAATGATGTACATCAACAACCCCTCATCTATATTTGACCTTGACCTACATTTCCTCTTCAATTACTTAGTTAATTCCCCTTGGTTAAGGTTTTTAGTCAACCTTGGTTCAGGTTTTTAGTCAAGCTTGTACATGGAATACTAGTGTGCATACAGACACCATACTTGGACACCCTTTTCTCATAGGGATGTACATCAATAACCCCTGGTCTATATTTGACCTTCACCTACATTTCCTCTTGAATTACTTAGTTAATTCCCCTTGGTTAAGGTTTTTGTCGCGCCTGCTTTAGCAGAGGCGCGACTATAGTCGTCGTATTTTCCGTCGTCGTTGTTATTGTTTTTTCACAATATCTCTTTAACCCCTTGCCAGACATTCATAATATTTCACATCAATGTTTGTCTAGAAATGATGCTTCAATACGCACACCCCCACATCCAAATTTTGAAGGTCAAGGTCATTTATTTACTTGTAATGTTCACCGGATTTGTAACACAAATGCGTTAAAGTTATTGTTTTTTCACAATATCCCTTTAACCCCTTGCCAGACATTGATAATATTTCACATCAATGTTTGTCTAGGGATGATGCTTCATTACGCACACCCCCACATCCAAATTATCAAGGTCAAGGTAATTTATTTACTTGTAATGTTCTCCGGTTTTGTAACAGAAATACGTTAAAGTTATTGTTTTTTCACAATATCTCTTTAACCCCTTGCCAGACTTTCATAATATTTCACATCAATGTTTGTCTAGGAATGATGCTTCATTACGCACACCCCCACATCCAAATTTTGAAGGTCAAGGTCATTTATTTCCTTGTAATGTTCACCGGTTTTGTAACAGAAATGCGTTAAAGTTATTGTTTTTCCACAATATCTCTTTAACCCCTTGCCAGACTTTGATAATATTTCACATCAATGTTTGTCTAGGGATGATGCTTCATTACGCATACCCCCACATCCAAATTTTGAAGGTCAAGGTCATTTATTTACTTGTAATGTTCACCGGATTTGTAACAGAAATGCGTTAAAGTTATTGTTTTTTCACAATATCTCTTTTAACCCCTTTCCAGACATTGATAATATTTCACATCAATGTTTGTCTACGGATGATGCTTCATTACACACACCCCCACATCCAAAATCTGAAGGTCAAGGTAATTTATTTACTTGTAATGTTCACGGTCAAATGCCTCGGTAGGCGCGACACCGCTTCCGTGGCGGAATTCTTGTTAGTCAAGCTTGTACATGGAATACTCCTGGCCCTACACCAACCATACTTGGACAACTTCATCTCCTAATGATGTACATCAACAACCCCTGACCTATATTTGACCTTGACCTACATTTAACCTTTAATTACTTAGTTAATTTCCCTTGGTTAAGGTTTTTAGTCAACCTTGGTTAAGGTTTTTACTCAAGCTTGTAGATGGAATACTATTGTGCATACAGACACCATACTTGGATAACTTATTCTCATAGGGATGTACATCAATAACCCCTGACCTATATTTTACCTTCACCTACATTTAACCTTGAATTACTTACTTATTTCCCCTTGGTTAAAGTTTGTACTCAAACTTGCTTAATGTTTATAGTCAAGCTTGTATATGGAATACTCCTGGGCCTACAGCAACCATACTTCGACAACTTCATTTCCTAGTGATGTACATTAATAATCCCTGACCTATATTTGACCTTGACCTACTTTTATCCTTGGATTACTTAGTTATTTCCCCTTGGTTAAGGTTTTTAGTCAAGCTTGTATATGGAATACTCCTGGGCCTACAGCAACCATACTTGGAAAACTTCATCTCCTAGTGATGTACATCAATAACCCCTGACCTATATCTGACATTGACCTACATTTAACCTTGAATTACTTACTTAATTTCCCTTGGTTAAGGTTTTTAGTCAACCTTGGTTAAGGTTTTTATGCAGGCCACGGCCACCTTGTTTGTCAAGCTATGTGTACATCGACAACCCTCGTAGTCGAGCTATGCTGTTCTCCTACAGCTCTTGTTATATGTTTCATTACCATTTACCTCCAATGATACTGTCTGTTCATGACCGCAAAGCATCCATGCGTGTCATGAAGTAGTCATATGTCTGTTTTACAGTGAAACCTCTCTAACCCGGACACCCTGGGGACCTCCCAGGGTGTCCGGTTTAGAGAGGTTCCGCTGTATTTTGAAATAGAAGAACTAACAATTATTGGCAGGATTAGTGCGGGCGGTTGTGCAGCAGACTCATTTAGTACACTAAAGCGTAAGTTTCCAACACATCTATTTCAGGGGCATTGCCGTGGGATACAACTATACCTCCGAGATGAATGTGGACAGTTTGGAATTTGAATTTATACACGCTGGTGTGTCTAAAGAAACATGTCAAGTTGCTTATGACTGGGTGTCACAAGTCTTGTATTGGGCCGATATCTCCTTTAATTGGATTGTAGCTGCACCAGGACAGAAAGCATTAATAAAAAACGATTGGTGGAAAGTAATTGCTCATGAACATTTGACGTCACCGGACGGAATTGCTGTTGATCCAATAGAAGGGTAAGTCAACAAAGGAATTGTTATTATTATCTGATTATATCACTATACACTGGAGCTTTCACACCACCCCACCTCACACTTTTCCGCCATTATACACTGGGATCAAGACATGGTTAGGACCAGTAGCCTACTTCACCAACATTGCAAAGTATACTTATCTAGCAAAGTATACTTTGAGGGAGTAACTTTTACATTTATTTTCCCGAAATGCATTATTTCATTAGAACTAACGACTGCATATATTTGATGATTAAAAGTATGGAGAATTATTATACTGAATTTATTACATTATCACAGCAAAAATGGCTAAATTGAAAATTGAAAATGTCTCACTCAAAGTATACGTTGTTAGAAAAGTATACTTTTCAATGTTGGTGAAATATGCTACTGGAGTCCACTAGGGGTTACATTTTATTTTTAAATCATATTAGGTCAAAAATGACATTTGACACCTATTTGACCCCCCCCCCCCCGCCCTCCCATGTTTTTAGTCCAGGGTCCCGGTGTGATTATTTTACCACATCTAAAAGATCATCGACTAGCGATCATTCATTCTAAGGTTCGTCAAAATCTGTTTGACGGTTGGTGAGAAGAAAGTTAGTATGAAGAAGTTCGGCTAGTTTTAGAGGGCAGCCATCTTGGCGACGACCGCCAGTTCAACAAATCTTAAAATTATTTACCCAGTGACCACGAATTCGTGAACTTCTGCTAGCCTTGGTCATACGGTTTGTGATGATGCAAAAGATGATGCAGATGATGCAAAAGTGCAGATGCTGATGAGACGGCTCATTACGAGCCGGCTCGTCTGGATCTGCATTGTTTGCGTAATCCGCTATATCGGTCTTTTCGGTTCAAATGGTGAAATCTCGAATAAAAGAGTGACATTTCGACCGTTTGGCGGCCAACTGGGGTGACATCGTCTTCCGATTTCGACAACAATCGCACCAGAGCAATCATCTTGTGGATACCTTCGATTTGATAAAAGACATGAACACATTCGGTCATATATGAAATTAGTCTCCATAGGCCCAGCCCATTTTTTAGCTCACCTGAGCGAAGCTCATGTGAGCTATTGTTACCTCAATGTGTCCGTCGTCCGTCGTCGTCCGTCGTCCGTGAATATTTTCAAACGTCTTCTCCTCGGTAACCATTGGGTCTATAGTCACCAAACTTCATGGTCATGGTCCTTAGGTAGGGGGATTACAAAATTGTTAAAATGACGTCATTGCGTAATCCAAGATGGCCGCCGTCTAAAAATAGCACTAATTCTTAAAAAATCTTCTCAAGAACCGCCAACCGGATTTCGACAAAACTTGGTAGGAATGATCGATGTACATTGCTCTTTCAAAGTTGTTAAAATAGTGACCCCGGGGTCAAAAATGGGCGTGGCCCATGGGGTCAAATTAGGGGTCAAATTTTATTTTTGACTGAATATGGTCATGTCATATATCAAATTGAAGGTATCAATGAGGCGATCACTCTGGTGCATTTTTTGTTGAAATCGGATTGTTATGTCATCCAAGATGGCCGCCGAAAGGTCAAAAGGTCGTTCTTTTATTAGAGATTTCAAAATTCTTCTTCACATGAACCGCTTGGCATAAATTCTTAAAAAATCTTCTTCTCATGAAACGCTAGCCGGATTTCGACGAAACTTGGTAGGAATGATTGATGTACATTGCTCTTTCAAAGTTGTTAAAATGGTGACCCCGGGGTCAAACATGGGCGTGGCCCGTGGGGTCAAATTGGGGTCAAATTTTATTTTTGACCGAATATGGTCATGTTATATATTAAATCGAAGGTATCAATGAGGCGATCACTTTGGTACATTTTTTGTCGAAATCGGATTGTTATGTCATCCAAGATGGCCGCCGAAATGTCAAACGGTCGTTCTTTTATTAGAGATTTCAAAATTCTTCTTCACATGAACCGCTTGGCACATGGTAGCCAAACTTAAAAGTTATGGTCCATGGGTGAAGCCTTTTCAGATTTGTTAAAATGGAGGTCATCGCTAATCCAAGATGGCCGCCGTCTAAAAATAGCATAAATTCTTAAAAAATCTTCTCATGAACTGCTGGCCGGATTTCGACTAAACTTGGTAGGAATGATCGATTTACAATGCTCTTTCAAAGTTGTGAAAATGGTGACCCCGGGGTCAAAAATGGGCATGGCCCGTGGGTCAAATTGGGGTCAAATTTTATTTTTGACCGAATATGCTCATGCCATATATCAAATTGAAGGTATCGATGAAGCGATTGCTCTGGTGCAATATTTGTCGGAATCGGATGATTATGTCATCCATGATGGCCACCAAAAGGTCCATTTATTCAAGATTTTGAACGTCTTTTTCTCAGGAACCACATGGCCGATGCTGGCCAAACTTCATAGGAAGTTAAGATCCTTGGGTGACGCATTTTCAGATTTTGTAAAATGAGAGTCATCGCTTAATCCAAGATGACCGCCGTCTAAAAATAGCACAATTTTTTTAAAACACATGAACTCAATGTCACATTCTCCTCTGGTGTTCATGGAGTCAGGTGAGCGAATTAGGGCCATCATGGCCCTCTTGTTTATTCTAGGGTTATCATTTTAACAAATCTGAAATTACATCGACTATCGCTCATGGATAGTCTAAATCGGTCTGGGTATTCATGAGAAGATCTTTTTAAACATTTAAGTTATTTTTAGACAGTGGCCATCTTGGGTAATCCAACGACCACCATTTTAGCACATCTGAAAATGAATCGCCCAAGGACGGTTCGTGAGAAGTCGATAGTCGATGTTCTTTCAGATTTGTCGACCCCTAGCATCAAGAAATGGGCGGGCCATGGGGGTCAAATTTCAAATATGATATCGATGGCATATATCATATTCAAGGTATTGACCGGACCGTCGCTCTGGTACCATTTCTGTCAACATTGGATGATTTATTCATCCAAGACGGCTGCCGAAAGGTGAAAAAGGTCAGCTGTGTATTAGGGAGTTCAAACGTCTTATTCTCACAAACCGCTTGGGTGATGTTGACAACACTTCAGAGGTATGTTCCTTCGGCGAAGTATAATACATTTTCAGATAATTAACCATTTAAAACGGTAGTCGTCACATAATCCATGATGGGTTCTATCTAAAAATAGCTTAAATTTCCAAAACATCTTCTTCTCACTAACCACCTGATTGCGATGAAAAATTACCGGAATAATCGATAGCCGATGCTCTTTCAGATCTGTTAACATCGTGATCCGAGGATCAAAAATTGGTATTTGAAATATCTAATAAAAGTAGTTGACGTTTTGACTTTTCGGCGGCCATCTTGGTATATGTAATATACTGATTTCGTCAGAAATTGCACTAGACTGATTGCATCCTGGATACATATATCGTATTAACTAGTATATCACATAACTAACATATTAACATTTCATTTATGACCGCATATGTTATTTATACGATGTACTAGTACAGTGCAGTCTCCGTTTTTGTTCCACTGTAGACAACACTTGCAAACTCAACGCGAACGCAACGCGAACGCGAACGCAACGCGAACACAACGGTTTGCTGTAGCGTTGTATACGTTGTTTAAACGTATAATACGGTTCGTACACGTGTAATACACATTGTCAAACCGTTTAGTTTAAAAGCGTTGTATACGTTCAGGGGTTGAAAAAATCCTTTTTTTCCACTCGCCCAGCTGGGCGAGTACAAAACAAAAGTACTTGCCCAGGTCAAAAATTTACTTGCCCAGTTTTTTTTAAAAATAAATTGCTATTTCCAGTATTTGAAATGTTGCATCTTATTAAAAAAAAAAGCTTTTACATATGATCATTACCAAAACGTATATAGACATATTCACTATTATTGTTATTTATATTTTAAGTATTAAATGAACATAAACAAACAAATAGCAGTGAATTTGCTCAGAGGCTTGCACACTTCTTATGTTCTATAAGCGTTGAGTGACATAGATTTTGTTTAATTTATAGTGGCTATGTTTGCATGCGCTGCGTGCTGCCTTAATTACTAAATTCAATGGTTTCGGACCCGGCGCCGACCGTTTCGTTCCAAGCCGCTATGTTCGGCGTCTGAAATGCGCGTTAACCCAACTGTATACGAGACGATATATGTGGCCGCGTATACACTAGTCTATACTCGCAGTCATATTATTTGTTAGCCCGGCCGCGTACAGCCGACAAATAATCCGTGAATTAAACTTGCCCGATATGGACCGTGTTCAAAATCGCTAGCGATTCTACCCGTAACCGTGTACATAGACACTGCTTGAATCTTACTTCCCGCAAATTGACGTAAACTGTAAACAACAAATGGTCGCTGAATTAATACCATTTGTTGGCCGTTATCGATGGAATTAATTGGCAATTTCTTCCAAAAAAATAACCCTGACCAAATCTTTCACTCGCCAAACTGGGCGAGTGCCTGTAGAAAGTACACGACCGTTACAAAAAGCACTCGCCATGGCGAGCTGGGCGAGTGAAATTTCAACCCCTAACGTTGTGTAAACGTATAATACGGTTCATACACGTGTAATACACATTGTCAAACAGTTTAGTTTAAAAGCGTTGTATACGTTGTTTAAATGTATAATACGGTTCGTACACGTGTAATACACATTGTCAAACCGTTTAGTTTTAAAGCGTGTAATATGTTTAAATTAGTTTCAAGGCGTATAACACGCTTTGGCGTATACATATGTAGCGAGGTGAAAGAGTTTAAACGTGTACAACACTTTACCTGGAAGGGTGTAGCTATATGAAAGCGTTGAAACGTGTACAACGGTTACACGTTTTAACGCGAATACCTGTTCGGCCCCGATCGCTTCGAGGCGTCCTTCTTTCGTCCCTTTTAAAATATCGCAAATACGTACCCTCAGATCGAGTTCAAAGTGTGATTTAGCACTTCCATTGATCCCTAATCCCTGATGCCTAATGAGTCACGCTTTTAACATGTTTAACACGACAGATGTACCTTGTTGTTTATCAAAATGGTTGCGAATTGTAGATCACGTGAGCCGGCTCATCAGGATCTGCAGCATTCCTACGTACATGTACATTTTATAAAAACAAAAATGACCCCTAATACAGCATATATGTAACAGTTCCTAACTTAATATGGAATAGCCCAGGCCGATAGTCCGTGTCAGTTACTTGGGGCTAAATATTACGAACACAGATAAAATACAGTGCATGGTTTCTTTATTTTATTTTAACATCATCAGAAATGGCGAGTCTAGGAACTCCCGTATCTTTACGCTAAAGCCAGTCTATTTCAGTCACTAATCCGCTATACACCTGTCCCACGCGTGTGTTAAGATTAATCGATATTTGGAGAAACTGAATACACAGCGAGCTGCACACTGGTTTAACACGGATATGGCCCGCGGATATGTGTCATAAATTACTTGGTGGTCAAAACCGGTAAATTTACAAGGTTTATAGCGAAATAGCAGCCGACTGGCAATTTTTCTTGGACCGATTTTTAAGACAAGTTTTCAAATCTCAGTCGGTCTGAGAGTTCAAAAATCGGTCCAGAACCGGAAAACTGAAAATTTTAGAGGCCCTGCAGTCTAGAAGTATATGTACACACACGAAGAACGATCTGAGCATGCGCATTCTACGCGATACACGGTTGGCATACCAAAACGTGTAATGCGTTAAAACCCGTGGAAACGTACACGGTTTCATCTGTACGGTGCTGTGTACGTGTACATGTAAAAGCGTGTAACCATTCGTCAAAGAAAGCGTTAAATCATTTAAACGGTTTACCTTAAGTTAGCGTTGTATACGTTTACAACCGTTGTATACAAGTTTACAACCGTTGTACACGGATTACACGCTTTTGAAACTCAATGCGTTGTTTACAACCGTTGTATACGTTTACAACCGTTGTACACAGATTACACGCTTTTGAAACTCAATGCGTTGAACACGGTTTGTTCGACTTTCGCGCATGCGCAATAGTGGGAAAACGCAACGCATGGCCAAAAACGTATTACACGTAGACGACACACGGTTTGAAACGCAACTAACGGAAACTCCACGGATACGCAACGCACAACACTTTGTACACGTATAAACCCGGAACATTTGGACAGAAACGACTGTATATACGATAGACATGTATGTATACATTTGAGTGTGGATGAATTGCACACACTGCCTGTACAATATAGACATGTTCATGTCACCGTGTAACATAATGCTTGTATTTCACATCTTTCTGCGAATGTCTGACACTCGGAACCTGGAATAGCCGACTCACAAAATCAGATAAAACTGAAACGCATGGCGAAGGTGAATACGACACTCAATGATGTAATCCATGTTTCAAGATGTTGTACGTTCTGCCTAATTGATGGCATTCCATGTTAAATTATACACAAAGTTAGTAATTACATGTATGTTATTACACATAACTGGAAATATTTTGGAAATTATAAGTCTTAACTAATGACCATTACAAAGCTTTTTATGCGAAATAATATAATTCTATTTTGTGTTGCGTTATGGGAAGTTAAATAGTATTAGTTAATAATTCGGTGCAACTTTCTGTAAACTTCTTAAAATAATACTGTACATATTTCTTAAAATATTTAGCGTTTCTCCCACAATTACACTTTCTTGCCGTCCGTCCGCTCTCCCTGAAGTGACGTTGTGGGGTGATTCACGAGTACATGACATGCATGTGGGGTTTTTGTTGCATGTGGGGTGCACCCCATACGCAACTATATCTTAATGAACTCCATCACTTCTGAAAAGCCCAAAAAAGCAATAAAAAATTGACACCCCAGAAGGTGATGGTCTAAACCGTCCGTCCATCCAAACCCCACAAACAATGGGTCCATCCAAACCCCACAAACAATGGGTGACTAAATTTCCCCACAAGTACATATTGTACTTCACTGATCAAACCCAAATACCCCACAAGTGCATGCAGGAGACATAAGAAAATGAGAGCAAGTTAGTATAGGGGAGATAACACCTTTAGCATTTTTTGCACCCCACAAATAGCACCCAAAAAACCCCAAAAGACTTGGCCAAAAACCCCACATGCAACAAACCCCACAACGTCACTTCAGGGAGTACGTCCGTGCGTCCGTAAACTTAACATCAGAGAAATATTGTTATAACTTCTATTTCCTTCATCTAAAATGCTTAATATTTCACACATGCATTCCTGTAAGGTTCTACTACCATGCTGTGCCAAATCCACGACCGTCCAACCCCCGCTGATCCCAAGGTCAAGGTCAAATACATGGTCTCTTTACAAAACTTAACATCAGAGAAATCGGTTATAACTTCTATTTCCTTGCTCGGATCTGCTTCACATTTCACACATGCATTGCTCCAATGGACCTCTACCACCCTGTGACAAATTCACGTTCATGCCGCTCCCGCTAATCCCAGAATCAAGGTCACAAGCCCACACATTTGGAAATTTTTACATATTTTAGGGGTACATGTACCTGGGCCCACGTGGGGGTATTCAGTAAGCCTCGCTTACTGACCAATCTAGTTTTAATTGTACCAAGCTCGGCTTTGAATCTGTAAAATTTTTCCTAGTCTTGCCTGACGAACTTGATATCAAACGACGCTAGACTGCTATTCTCTATATTTCTGGTTTGCAGTGTGCTGTTTTGGACCGACACCTATGTGAATGCGAAGATCGAGCGATCTAATTTGGACGGCAGTAACAGGCATACATTATTTGACACTGGAATGATGACTCCAATTGCACTTGAAGCTGATCACTTAAGCAAGAAGATTTACTGGGTCGATTGTAGGTATTATGTGACTGACTGTATGCCAACAGTGTATATCCTGCTTATAATTCACAAAGCTGATCTGGATCATCAGCTAAATGGTTTGACCATGGTGCAAAATGATCAGTACCATCATTTGCCACAAATGTCCTAAGGTAACGTTTCTCCAGTGGCGGCCCAAATATTATGTGGAAGTATCTGACATGACAGTTACATGTATGTTTGTATACTCGCACAGTTCACACTAACCACGTGTAAAATATCTTATCACATCATAATTGAGAAATGCCATGTTAATTTGTACCTTCGGACATCTGCGTAATTTCATTAAATGGGTTTAAAAAATATTTTCCGTAACTGGCGTCAAAAGTTGACACAATTTCAGAGTACATGTGGAATTCTATTTCGCATGTACGCTGGAAATCTTGTCAACTTTTGACTTTATTTATGAAAAGTATTGTAAATTTGTAAACGTATTTCATGAAATTAGTACGCATGCAGATGTCCGAATGTACAAATCAAATTTACCATAAGTAAAGTAGAAAATTGACAACATTTTCAGATTACATGCGGAATACAATTCCGCATGTACTCTGAAAATATTATCAACTTTTGAAGCCATTTACGGAAAATATTGTAAATTTTGTAACCATATTTAATATAACTATCAGCTGATATAATTCTGCATTTGCACCGGCTCAGAAAATTGTATTCCGCATGCACTCTGAAAATGTTGTTAACTTTCGACGCCATTTACGGAAACTGTTCTATTTCATGAAATTACGCAGATGTCCGAATGTACAAAATCACATGGCGTGTCTCATACATGGCATATGAGAGCAATGACGTTGTCAATTATCATTCTGCAATCCGAAAGATACATTATGTGAGTGCTACAAAAGGAAACCAGAAATTGCAAGCATCGTTAGTAGGTGAATGCTGTTAATAAGGGTCTACATTATAGGAATGAATGGCCTTTTTGTGGAATTTATCGGGGTATAAACTTGGAAAAGTTGCGGGAATACTGGACGAAAATTGTAATTTTTTAAGGCCTCATCCAGTATTCCCGCGACTTTTCCAAGTTTATATCCCCGATAAATTCGACAAAAAGGCCATTCATTCCTTATAATTCCAGCATTTGAAATAAATTCATCAAGAAAATGAGTTCATTTTCCGTTTTTAGCCAGATTTTTTGAAAAAAAATCCAGGCTATAGGATTGGCGAACGGCGGGCGGGCGGGCGGACGGGCGGGCGGACGGGCGGACGGGCGGGCGGCGTCCACAATCAATGTTAAGTTTTCGTGTTTGAGTCCATTTCTTTGTTACTGTACCACCTAGGACCACCAAACTTTCACAGCTTCATAATCAAGGGGTGCCCACCACATATCACTATCCAACATGTTACTTTTTTTTTAACTTGACCCATTTTTTCCGCGCAATCGACTTAGCCATTTTCAATGTTAAGTTTTCGCGTTTTCAATGTTAAGTTTTCGTATAGAACTATCCAACATGTGACCATTTTTTTACCTTCACCTATTATTTCTACAGTTGTTTCTGTCAAAATGTTCCGTGTACAAAGTGTTGTGCGTTGCGTATCCGTGGAGTTTCCGTTAGTTGCGTTTCAAACCGTGTGTCGTCTACGTGTAATACGTTTTCGGCCATGCGTTGCGTTTCCCCACTCTTGCGCATGCGCGAAAGTCGAACAAACCGTGTTCAACGCATTGAGTTTCAAAAGCGTGTAATCTGTGTACAACGGTTGTAAACGTATACAACGGTTGTAAACAACGCATTGCGTTTCAAAAGCGCGTAATCCGTGTACAACGGTTGTAAACGTATACAACGGTTGTAAACGTATACAACGCTAAGGTAAACCGTTTAAACGATTTAACGCTTTCTTTGACGAACGGTTACACGCTTCTACATGTACACAGCACCGTACAGATGAAACCGTGTTATACGTATAACACGTTTCCACGGGTTTTAACACATTACACGTTTTGGTATGCCAACCGTGTATCGCGTAGAATGCGCATGCTCAGATCATTGTTCGTGTGTGTATATATACTTCGAGACTCACTGCAGGGCTTCTAACATTTTCATTTTTCCGGTTCTGGACCGATTTTTGAACTCTCAGACCGATTGAGATTTGAAAACTAGTCTTAAAAATCGGTCCGAGAAAAATTGCCAGTCGGCTGCTATTTCGCTATAAACCTTGTAAATTTACCGGTTTTGACCACCAAGTAATTTATGACACATATCCGCGGGCCATATCCTTTTTAAACCAGTGTGCAGCTCGCTGTGTATTCAGTTTCTCCAAATATCGATTAATCTTAACACACGCGTGGGACAGGTGTATAGCGGATTAGTGACTGAAATAGACTGGCTTCAGCGTAAAGATACGAGAATTCCTAGACTCGCCATTTCTGATGATGTTAAAATAAAATAAAGAAACCATGCACTGTGTTTATCTGTGTTCGTAATATTTAACCCCAAGTAACTGACACGGACAATCGGCCCGGGCTATTCCATATTAAGTTAGGAGCTGTTACATTACGCTGTATTAGGGGTCATTTTTGTGTATATAAAATGTACATAGGAATGCCGCAGATCCTGATGAGCCGGCTCACGTGATCTACAATTCGCAAACATTTTGATAAACGACAAGGTACATCTGTCGTGTTAAAAGCGTGACTCATTAGGCATCAGGGATTAGGGATCAATTGAAGTGCTAAATCACACCGCCGATGTACTTTGAACTCGATCTGAGGGTATGTATTCGCGATATTTTAAAAGGGACGAAACAAGGACGCCTCGAAGCAATCGGGGCCGAACAGGTATTTGCGTTAAAACGTGTAACCGTTGTACACGTTTCAACGCTTTCATATATCTACACGCTTCCAGGTAAAGCGTTGTACACGTTTCAACTCTTTCACCTCGCTACATACGTATACGCCAAAGCGTGTTATACGCCTTGAAGCTAAACGTATTACACGCTTTAAAACTAAACGGTTTGACAATGTGTATTACACGTGTACGAAACGTATTATACGTTTAAACAACGTATACAACGCTTTTAAACTAAACTGTTTGACAATGTGTATTACACGTGTACGAACCGTATTATACGTTTAAACAACGTATACAACGCTACAGCAAACCGTTGCGTTCGCGTTGCGTTCGCTTTCAGTTTGAAAGTGTTGTCTACGGTGGAACAAAAACGGAGACTGCACTGTACGTCATTGACTTAGCCATTTTCAACGTTAACTTTTTAACGTACGTCTGGTTAAATTTTTTGGTTAAAACTTTTTTGTTATACTATATCTCTGCAACTGCTTCGCCCATTACCTTGAAACTTCACATGGGTGTTTATCATCGTCCATATTTTCACTCTAACCCCCAACCGTGCGGCCCCTGAGCGCAATGTCAAGGTCAAATTACTTTGAATTTATTTGTTAAAGCTTTTTCGTGTACTATATCTCTGCAACTGCTTCACCCATTACCTTGATACTTCACATGGGTGTTTATCATCATTGTCGCACCCGCTTGCGGAAAGCGCGATATCGTCGGCATTTTGGTATACGTCCGTCCGTCCGTACGTCCGTGTGTCCGGTTAAAGTTTTTTCAAAGTTTTTCCATCTACTATATCTATTTTTTTAGTGTCCATGCCTCGCCCCAAGGCGCGACATGCAGGCCACGGCCATCTAGTCTACAAAAAGTGGGTATAATTATGTTATCCAAGTGTCCATGCTTGGAAAAAACCTGGCCTTCGTGGCTTTGCCTCGTTTCTTGTCTTAAGAATTATTTTAACTGCGCCTGACGGTTACGGAAAGTAGTTTGGCATGGAGTTTACTGGGATATAAATTTTGGACAGAGACTTGCTACGGGCCAATCAAATGTTAGGGAATTGTGTAAATATTTTTGTGCTGGAATTATAATATACAAAACAATAAGAGAGTCGAACAATCGAAATCTACCGATTTCTGCCACAGGTTCTTGAAGAACAGTTAATATTTCGGAGTTTTATGGGTTATTTCGGTATATCTGGTGGTTTGGGTGCATTGTTACCAACACACAATTTACGTCACCTCCCACGAGTTACACGTATAAGGGTACGTGTGTTGAACCTTATATGTCACAGAAACGAATATATAACACATGTGAAGTATTCGTGCGAATGCGTCACACGTTTTCGGTGAATACTAGCTGAATTCGGCCGAATACATCACAAACCGAAAATCTGACCCAAATATTTTTCACTTTTTGGTATAAAAGAATATGTCACACAATCGCAAATTTAAAATTTAACCGAATATGGTCGTATCATTATCAAATCGAATGTATCGACAAGACGATCACTTTGGAGCATTTATTGTTGAAATCTGATCTTTACGTAATCCAAGACGACCGCCGAAAGGTTAAAAGGTCATTATTTTATTAGATATTTCAAACGTCTTATTTTCATGCTTAAATTAGCCGTCTCATCAGGATCTGCACTGTTTGTGACATACTTTCTATTTTTACCGCCAATAGCTGACAACAAAATGTAAAATGTTTTAAATTTATAATGAACATATCATGGTTAATGGAATAGTCTGAAATATAACATGGAAGATTCCATCTCCCTTACTTGGTGTTGAAAGGGTTATAATGAATACAAGTGCAGGAGGCAACTACTAAACTAAGCAGAGCAATATACGCCCGATGGTAGCTTTGAATGACACATTGACATTTAACATATTCGTTTAACAAGAGTTGTTTGTCAAACATATAAGCCCCTCCCCGCTTCTCAAAAAGACACGCAGTGGTGCCACAAGGTGATAGTGACCTCAACATCAAACGTTTGAGCATCCTAGCACCAACTTTTCTTGAGTTATTGAGCCGAACTCGTATTATTGTCTAATGTCACCCCGCGACCTTGACCTTTGACCTACTGACCTCAAATCGATAGGGGTCATCTGCTGGTCATGACTAACTTGAAAACCAATACTGGGCATCCTAGGTCATGGCGTTCTTGAGTTGTAGAGCGGCAACTGTTTGATTGTCTAAAGTCACCGCGATTTTGACCTTTGACACACTGTATTAAAGTAAAATTGGTCATACACTGGTCGTTACTAACATGTATGCAAAGTTTCAGGATCCTATGTCAAGATTATTTTGAGCGCAAACCAAATCGCTAACAGATGGACAGACGATAAGCGCCATAACATGATACGCCCCTAGTGCTGTCTGAAATCAGCTGGAATAGCTCAGTGGGTAGAGCATCGGACTCCGGATCGGGAGACCCCGAGTTAGAATTCCACCACTGGTCGATTTGGCGTGTCCTTCGGCAAGACAAGACACATTCGTGATAGCCTAGTCCTATCGGACGGGTTACTTAAATAGTCGGTATCGACATGCAAGGTCTTCCAGCCAGTGCCGTCGTTAAATCAAAGCATTTACATTTACCTTGTCTGCATGCGTGGCATGACTTTCAAATAACCCGGCGAATATGCCTGCTCTATTCTGTTTTATTTTATCACACTGTTATCCCCCATTCGAATGTTCATGTGACATATTCGTCTGGACAATATTTTATTAATTTTTGTTCGAGTTTTTGTAACATGTGACAGATTCGTTTTTGTTGCAATGGGTAGTGATGCCAAACGTAAACGTCACACATTTGTGTGATGTATTCGTACGTATTCTTCACCATGTGTGACGCATTCGCACGAATATATCACACGTGTGATATATTCGTTTCTGTGACATGTAAGGTTCAACATGCGTGTATGTTGACAGTATGAAATGGGTCCGAAAGTTCGGAACATTGAATGTGTAGATAATTGACGATTTATGTCGTGTGTAATGATTGAGCATTAGTAGTTGCACACAACTATGTAAATTACCCAAAACCAGCGAATCCATCCAAATCTACACACAATTCACAAAAATACCCATACGACACCAACATACTGGCTATCTGTTCAAACACCTGTGATTCCTGCCTGGCTATCTGACAATCAATCATCGGAGCTTTAGTAACAAAATGGAGTAACCTCATGTGTTACCTCCCGTAGGGCATCGCCGTTTTGCCGACATTTGTTACTGCTATATTTAATGCTATATCACATCGAAATGACCCAAAAAATCAGAGCTCATGATAAATATGCTTGATTGCATTGGATCGGCTATTAACTGGCGTACAGCATCGCCGATTTTCACATACAATTCCAAGATGGCCGCCATATTCCAAATGACATACTGTGAAATCGCGATGGCTCAAACTGCCACGGGACCGCACATTTTGTTCGAGTCATCGCGTCTTTCGAGTCATCGCATCTTTCTATTTTGTTATATTTGCCGACTACTGTACCCGTCGGATTTAGGAAATAAACAAAGCACAATAGAATGTATCCATGTTTTACATGATTATAATATGTATTCGCAGATTAGTTAGCATGCAAAATTAAATAAACTGCACGTATTTACAAAACTGTCTTTATTTCAATTATTATCAAAGTCGAAAAGGAGAAAAGGTCCAGTATTCATTATAAATAGCGGCGCATATAATTAATGCAGCAGGTGGTTGTGACGTCACTCGAAACAGTGGTCTTTTCAATGGGCGTTTTTCATTGTAACTCCTTGGTAGCCTCTCGAATAACACGGGAGTTAAAACGAAAAACGACCAATGACTTACGACAGACTCTATTAAATACTCCGAGTGGACGAAACCGAGAATATTTAATAAATCGCCGTAGATTACTCGAAAATGTATTGCAAACAGGTGTAATATTTTGGTAGGTAGAGTATCGTTATCGTACGTATAGTATCGTGCGTAAAACAATCGTAAGTATGATCTGTAACACAAAAATACGATTTAAATAGTAAATTAGAAATTCACTCCAATGTAACTCATTTGGGTTGACACATATTAAATGGTTATTACCAGCAATTATTTAATTAAAATTGAAAATGATCGCCATCAACAACGTTAACGATCAAATTGCACCACTTTAGGCAATTAACTGCACTTGAAAAGAAATCGCATTTCACAGACAGGTAGAGCGCGGCTCGGCCTTTGTTCGTAATAAGTCTGATGCTGAGGTGTGAAAATTAGCCAAACATAAACTTCGACATCAATTTCGAGTCATCGTATAGCAAAATAGCGAGAAATGTGTCCGCAGGACTTGACAATTGTTTCGAGCGATCGCACTTTTCGAGCCATCGCATGTAAAATACATTAAACATATAGGGAAAATTATCGGGACCGCGACTCCATTTCGAGCGAGCCCGACATTACGAGCCATCGCATTTCGAGCCATCGCGATTTCACTGTACATGTAAAAATGAATAATCCACACACATTGCTTTATATTACACTCTCTATGCACATTACTCATTAAACGCACACTATCACATGATTTTACGTTATATTGTCCAGTAGTTTTCGGTGATCATCTAAAACCTGTCAACATTTCAAAAGACCATCATGACAAGAATAAAAGGACGGTCATCATCAGTTTCCGCTAGTATGCCTATTAAAGATGTGTCGCATGTTGAAAATGCTATGATGAGTCCATCGGAATAACAAAACAGCATGTGTAGTACATGTAATATAGCGGATCTTTACATATATGTGGCAATGACTGAAGAAATGTGGCTTATGGGATGTGCGACTAATGTTGCTCCTGATCAAACAGCAGACCAATGTAGCCTGATAACGATCTAGATTATTCGGGAGATAATTACACAGACCATGTATATTGTCTATTGCTTTTCAGACCACAAGCAGACCATCGAATCGGCCAACTATCTCGGCGACAAGAGCAGTAGGATCGTATTGAGACAGATGCCTCATTCACAACTCTTCGACATCGCTGTGTTCAGAGTGAGTATTTGTCATTCACACAACAAAATAGAAACAGGTATAACCTACATGTAGTATGTGGATGAAGAAGCGAGCAACATGCAATAACACACGCAACACAAGCTGCAAGTTTTCGGCTTTACACATGTTACAGGCAACAGGTTGCACTATATCGCTACACCACGCTACACAGTAAAAATGTGCGTAATAGCATTTACATTTTGCACACTAAAATATAGAAATATTCTGAGGGCCGTTAACGTTCATACTTCGCTATATTGTTATTAAGAGACAATTATACAATATGACACAAAATATCACCATAAACTTACCTAATAAAGTGTGTATTAGCAAAGTCCTTAGGTCGCTCTCCAAGAAGTAGAATGTAAACAAAGAACGCTTCAAACGCACATTTGGAAATACTTATTGTTATAGTATATTGTTGTCGCGCCCGCTTGCGGAAAGCGCGATATAGTCGGCACTTTGGCCGTACGTACGTATGTACGTACGTCGGGTTAAAGTTTTTGGTTAAGTTTTTTGGTTAAGTTTTTTGGTTAAAGGGTTTTTTTAGTTAAAGTTTTTCGTTATACTATATCTCTGCTTTGCCCATTACCTTGAAACTTCACATGGGTGTTTATCATCATCTATATTTTCATTTTACCCCCCTCCCGTGCGGCCCCTGTTCCCAATGTCAAGGTCAAATTACTTTGAAGTTTTGGGTTAAAGTTTTGGTTAAATTTGTTTGGTTAAAGTTTTTCGTTTTACTATATCTCTCCAACTGCTTTGCCCATTACCTTGAAACTTCACATGGGTGTTTATCATCATTCATATTTTCATTCTACCGCCCCCACCCGTGCGGCCCCTGTGCCCAATGTCAAGGGCAAATTACTTTGAAGTTTTTGGTTAAAGTTTTTGGTTAAAGTTTGTTCATGTACTATATCTATGCACCTACTTTGCCCATTACCTTGAACCTTCACATGCCTGTTTATCATCATCCATATTTTCATTCTACCCCCCACCTGTGCCCAGTGTCAAGGTCAAATTACTTTTTGTTGCGCCCGCTTGCGGAAAGCGCGATATAGTCGGCACTTTGGCGTCCGGTTAAAGTTTTTGGTTAAGTTTTTTGGTTAAAGTTTTTCGTTATACTATATCTCTGCAACTGCTTTGCTCCATCAATTAAACTACTTGATTGCGAATTGATATAATTGTTAATACATGTTAATAAACGTTGGCATCTGGGCATGATTAACGCAGGCGGTTGTGTATCAGTTGCATAAATATTACTGAGTAACTGATGCTTCTATTGACATATCAAACATGATGACGTCAACGCAAACTCATCATTATTGTGTCGCGTCATTACGAATATCTTACGAATTACGTCTAACAACGCATACACATTGGAATCACGACTGGATACCTGGTTTTGGCCCTCGGGTACGTCTTTTGCATTATTGTATGCTAGTGTTGAATCTGGTTATACCCCTTATATGAGTAATATGATTATTACTAATCCTATTACTTTTAGGGAAGTGCCTTTGGTGTGGTATAGACCTGGCACCATGTCAGGTTATTCTAATTTCAGGGCTGAATATATTTTTCTTGATATAAATATTCCGTTCTGATTTTGGGATTTTCCCTCCAATGCAGCAGGTTACATGTAAATACGGGAATGAACCCGATGATCCGACAGTATATGCCCTTAGGAGTTGATAGGACGTTAAGCACCAATAAACAAACAAACAAACAAGACTTGGTTACGCTACACCATTGAGTGTTACGGATCAGTAACTACAATGGGCGCAAATCCCACACAAATCCCAGATGCCCAATTTCTCCAGTGACATCCACAAATGAGACAAGTCATACGATTTTGTACCTTTGGACATCTGCGTTTATTTCATTAAATACGTTCACAAAATTTACAACATTTTTCTAAAATTTCTAGTCTGAATATTCCGCATGTAATTTTGTCAACATTTTACGCCATTTACGGAAAATATTGTAACTGTCGTAAACGTATTTCATGAAATTACGATCTATATTCCTTGGAAGAAATCACGACTTATTAATGAAATGGCACAATGTGCAGATTCTGAACAGACTGTGCGGATGAACAGGCTAATCTGTATTTACTCTGGTCATGACACCCACACGCCCCATTGCTTCAGTCAACACTACGTATACAATATATCATTCCCGAACACTTTCCAACCAAATTCGTCAATTGAAGGGTCACTAAGTGTATAAGGGAACTTCCCCCTTATTCAGGTGACACAATCCATATTGTGTATCTACATGCAAGAAGATGTGCGACGACTCGTGAACAATAGTCAATATATCTTCACGATAATATCCATTAGTGACGTCGAAAGTCACTACGAAATGCGAAATAGAATTGAATTCCGCATTTATTTTGAAAATTTCGTAAACTTTTGACATCAGTTACAGAAAGTATCATCGTTTCTCTAATTGTTCATGTAAAATCGCACATCTTCATATTAGGTACATCACACGTACTGTCTCTATAATTGTCTTTCACAGGGATTGTTGATGATATCCGACATAGGACGGTCAGACGGCATGATGTATCTACTGAACAAAACCAATGGTGAAGACATAGCAATCTTGGACTTTTCTAGATATGGTCTTCAAGAACACATGTATGGATTGGCTGTTTACAGCCAGGAACACCAGCTGCTAAATCCTGATGGTAATTTATAGTTCGCCAGACTTTCTAAGCCAATCGCTGAGCAGCATTGTGCTCCACATATTGCACATATTGTAACGCTTAACCCCAATAAGTTGTTATACAACCAGTAGCCTATTTCATCAACATTGCAAAGTATACTTTTCTAGCAAAGTATACTTTGAGGGAGAAATTTTCAATTTAAAAATAAATTTATTAATTTTTAGCCAGATTTTTTGAAAAAAAATCCAGGCTATTGGATTGGCGAAAGCCGGGCGGGCGGGCGGCGGCGGGCGGGCGACTGGTGGGTGGCGGGCGGGTGGGCGGGCGGGCGGCATCCACAATCGATGTTAAGTTTTCGTGTTTGAGTCCATTTCTTTGTTACTGTACCACCTAGGACCACCAAACTTTCACAGCTTCATAATCAAGGGGTGCCCACCACATATCACTATCCAACATGTTACTTTTTTTTTAACTTGATCCATTTTTTCCGCGCAGTCGACTTAGCCATTTTCAATGTTAAGTTTTCGCGTTTACAATGTTAAGTTTTCGTGTTTAAGTTCATTTCTTTGGTACTGTACCACCTAGGACCACCAAACTTGCACAGCTTCATAACCAAGGGGTGCCTACCACATACAACTATCCAACATGTGACCATTTTTTTACCTTCACCTATTATTTCTACGTAATTGACTTAGCCATTTTCAATGTTAACTTTTTAACGTACGTCTGGTTAAAGTTTTTTGGTTAAAACTTTTTTGTTATACTACAGTCGAACCTGTGTTAAAGACCACCTCCGAATAGCAATCACCTGGCTGTAAAGGCCACACTTTTGTTGTCCCAATGGCACAATTACAATATAAATGACCCTGCGAATAAAGACCACCTGTGAACAAAGGCCAGATTTTTTTACTTCCCATGGCTGGCCTTTATTCACAGGTTTGACTGTATATCTGTATATATATGCAACTGCTTCGCCCATTACCTTGAAACTTCACATGGGTGTTTATTATCATCCATATTTTCATTCTAACCCCCAACCGTGCGACCCCTGTGCCCAATGTCAAGGTCAAATTACTTTGAATTTTTTTGTTAAAGTTTTTTCGTGTACTATATCTGTGCAACTGCTTCACCCATTACCTTGATACTTCACATGGGTGTTTATCATCATTGTCGCACCCGCTTGCAGAAAGCGCGATATCATCGGCATTTTGGCATACGTCCGTCCGTACGTCCGTGTGTCCGGTTAAAGTTTTTTCGTTAAAGTTTTTCCATCTACTATATCTATTTTTTTAGTGTCCATGCCTTGCCCCAAGGCGCGACATGCATGCAGGCCACGGCCATCTAGTCTACAAAAAGTGTGTATAATTATGTTATCCAAGTGTCTATGCTTGGAAAAAACCTGGCCTTCGTGGCTTTGCCTCGTTTCTTGTTATTATACTGAATTTATTACATTATCACAGCCATTTTGGCTGTGATAATGTAATTAATTCAGTATAATAATTCTACATAATAATTCTACATATTTTTAATCATCAAATATATGCAGTCGTTAGTTCTATATGAAATAATGCATTTCGGGGAAAATAAATTATTACTCCCTCAAAGTATACTTTGCTAGATAAGTATGCTTTGCAATTTTGATGAAATCGGCTACAGATTTAATGATTAACTGTTCGACAGGAAATGGAAAATCCATACTCGGGTGGAACATTGCATTCTACACATATTGAATTTTATGTGAACAATAACTTACACATATTTACCTGTAACGTCAACTGTCCGTTTGACATTTCACTCGCACAGTAATAATTATACATTGGAATGTTATACTATCAATTAGATTGAATATGGTATATAAAACTATTTTATCTAATTTGAAACCGGCTATAAATACACATATTCAATACAATAAATTACAACACATGATAACAGTCGAGGCCCGGTTGCTCAAAACCACTTTTTCATGTACATGCATGTATTATAGAACGAATAGATGTATGAAAATCAGGAAATATTGAATATTTAATGCTTGTGCATCATGGGCCTCAGTAGGCTGAGCCAGGTTGCTCAAAGCCTCTGTTAGCTTATTTGAATCGTCCACAAAGAGCTACTGACTATTCATTAAAATATAGGAACAAGCCAATCCAAGCTTTCCACCAAATTTAAAGTCAATCGGTCAAATAGTTAAGGAGTGATACACCTTTTGCGATATCTCATTAGAATCGATGGTCTGCTTAAGGTCTGAAAAGCAATATACAAGATACATGGGCTGTGGAATAATCTCCCGAATAATATCGCCAGAAAATCATTGTTTCCGTAATGTAAAGGTATATGCCCACTCAACAGGCACAAAATGTTCTTTATAGGAATTAAATAAGTGTAGGATTGTGTCATTATTATACCCCCACAAACAAAGTTTGTTGGGGGTATATACATGTAGGAGTCAGCTTGTCGGTCTGTCGGTCGGTCTGTCTGTCGGTCGGTCGGTCTGTCGGTCTGTCGGTCGGTCTGTTGGAAATTCCCTTCCGCTCTATATCTTCTACACTAATGCATGGATTATCAAATGGCTTGGCACAAATGTTTCTCATGATGAGAAGGTGTGTCGCGATCAATAACCACGCACCTACGTCCAAGGTCAAGGTCACAGTTGAAGGTCAAAGGTCAAACCTATCAAAATTCCCTTCTGCTCTATATCTTCTAAACCGATGCATGGATTATCAAATGGCTTGGCACAAATGTTTCTCATGATGAGAAGGTGCGTCGCGATCAATAACCACGCACCTACGTCCAAGGTCAAGGACACATCTGTCGGTCTGTCGGTCTGTTGGAAGGAAATTCCCTTCCGCTCTATATCTTCTACACCCATGCATGGATTATCAAATGGCTTGGCACAAATATTTCTCATGATGAGAAGGTGTGTCGCGATCAATAACCACGCACCTACGTCCAAGGTCAAGGTCACAGTTGAAGGTCAAAGGTCAAACCTATCAAAATTCCCTTCCGCTCTATATCTTCTACACCGATGCATGGATTATCAAATGGCTTTGCACAAATGTTTCTCATGATGAGAAGGTGTGTCACGATCAATAACCATGCACCTACGTCCAAGGTCAAGGTCGCATTTGAAGGTCAAAGGTCAAACCTATCGAATTTCCATTCCGCTCTATATCTTCTACACCGATGCATGGATTATCAAATGGCTTGGCACAAATGTTTCTCATGATGAGAAGGTGTGTCGCGATCAATAACCACGCACCTACGTCCAAGGTCACAGTTGAAGGTCAAAGGTAAAACCTATTGAAATTCCCTTCTGCTCTATATCTTCTACATCGATGCATGGATTATCAAATGGCTTGGCACAAATGTTTCTCATGATGAGAAGGTGCGTCGCAATCAATAACCACGCACCTACGTCCAAGGTCAAGGTCACATTTGAAGGTCAAAGGTCAAACCTATCGAAATTCCCTTCCGCTCTATATCTTCTACACCGATGCATGGATTATGAAATGGCTTGGCACAAATGTTTCTCATGATGAGAAGGTGCGTCGTGATCAATAACCACGCACCTACGTCCAAGGTCAAGGTCACAGTTGAAGGTCAAAGATCAAACCTATTGAAATTCCCTTCCGCTCTATACCTTCTACACCGATGCATGGATTATCACACTATGCCCAGGGTCAAGGTCACATACTTGATGCGTTTGAAACCTTAACGCTCGGCTAAATGGCTTATAATAAAAAATGCCTCGTTTTCTTTGGCTGCCAGTGGGGGTATTCGTTTGCCGACAGGCCACATTTCTAGTTCCACCAGTTATAAACATTACGAGTGCCCGCCATACAGATATAATCATTTAGTAATATGTATTTTAGAGACATCAGCTGAGACATTTCTAGCAAAATAAAGATTCATTCATCATTACCAAACGTATTGATTTGCACTGATACTAGGGGCGGTAACCGTGTTTCCTTAACATGTTAATGGACATTACTATTTATTATCTGTATTTATATTTTGATGTGCAATTATCATATTTTATGATTTGTAAAAAATATTATTTTTTCTGGTGACGCGTTTAATTAGTATAAATAATTAAAAAATAGCATGCCTCATTTGCATATGAAAATAGCCTGATACCACCGCGAGTCACTATCAGTAAAATAAATATTACTAAATGAGTATATTTGTATAGCGGGCACTTGTAATTTTTAGAACTGGTGGATCAGTGACACAATTATAAACTTACTTAATTCCTATAAAGAGGATTTTGTGCCGACTGAGTGGGCATGTACCTTAAATATGTGTGAAAACGTGATTCCGGCAAATAATGCAGTCCTTGGACACATTATGCAGATACATAGCATGATCTGGATTAACACTCGTCACATACACTATAATGTTTCCTTTTCACAACAATTCCTGTTACATTCGCCCTTGCTACAAGCAATAAGGCCATGAACTATGTAATTTGGACTGGATTTCTATAAATAAATCCAAAAGAGAGATAAGTAGCTACGCCCCTCGTTGATTACCACATATATGTACATGTAATGCAAGAGACTAGGACCAGCACAGGGCGCATACAGGGGACATACGTACAGTCCGTATTTGTTGCGGGTTCCGCAAACGAATGATTGCCTGCCGTTGACACATCGTTACGACACCGTTTTATGTTTTATAATATGGACAACCCTTTATATTTTTTTCAGCCTATTGTTTACAGCTAAAGTGTCAACACATGTGTCTGTCGAAAAAGGACGGGGCAGTGTGCGCATGCTCAGACGGCTTCAATATGAATGATGACAACAGAACATGCAGTAAGTATACTGTATATACTCAGTTGTGTCAATTTTGACAATTCTGGTCAATATTTGAACATGAACTCAAAGCACGGGCTCATGTTAAAAGTAAGCATACCCCTGGCTTTGAAATTTGCCCAGGGGTATACAGTGTTCATCATTCCGTCCGTCTGTTCGTCCGTCCATTCGTCATGAGTGTTCGTTCGTCCATAATATGTGCGTTTTTACCAGAGCATCTGGTAATAGTACGATCTCCGCCCAAATCAAGACAAAACAAATTCACCATGTGGTGTATTCTTGCACATCCAAATTCTCCCGAAATCGGCTTATTTTTGCAAAACATAATCACTGAAGCTGCAATATTTACTACTCGTCGTAACAAATCAGTATTTACATTTAATAATTAGTAATACAGTGCGACCCCGTTAGTACACGCTTCACTATAACACGATTTTGGTTTGTGACTTGGCTCCCGAATTTTTTGCCTATTTGTATATCAAAATTGTGTTAAATTTGTAACACGACTATTGTCAGAAATCGTGTTAAATTTGCGATTCTTTCCCAAATTGGACCCAAAATGGACGATTAAAAAAAAATAATTTATGGACGCATAGCCTCCTTTTATCTCACCGATGTGAATGTGCAGCTGATCACGTTTGCACATTTCGTAAATTAATCCGAGCAAACTGGGAATAAGATCAATTATTGGTCACAGTAACAAAGCAGTGCTAATTGTTATGTGCTCGATTTAATTTTTTCGGAATGCGTTCGCGCTCACCATTGGTGGAATATTAATTAGGTGTAAAGGCTGACCAATCGGAGATCGCGTATCAGTCGCGCAGATTAACTCGACCCAGATTAACTAAATTGTTACAGCACTGCCCACGCCCCCGGCGCATGTACACGTGACAACTGGCCTTGTTTCGCTACATCATAATTGAGCCAGTGCATGAGATAATCAACTTTATTATATAACTGAGATTTTCGCCGACAATGATTTGACTTTTGATAACATTTTCAGAGCAAATGCGTAATAATTACTAATTTAATATTCGTCAACATTCGATATCGTTTACAGAAAATGTACACTATTATCAGATTCATCTTCGTCGAAAATCTCACGTGATAAGCCTGATTACCTCATGAACTGGCGCAATATTATAACACGTCGGGCAAAACATGTCTATACAGGTCTGTGGTGTTGAAAGGGTTAACTCTGTGCGTACTCAAACCCACAGGTGGAATAGTCGGACGTGTGACACAAAGAAAATGACCATTACAAAAATATCCCACCCACTTGATCTCGTTCTATTATTAACGTCATGTACAGTACGATACCAGGTGGGTGGGATAATGGGATTTTTTTAATAGGCATTTATTTTGGTGTCACAGGTCCGAGTCTTCCACCTGTGCTCACCATATGAGTAAACACAGATTGCAACGCACAAGCTTGTCACGTGACGTTGCAGCTGATGGAACAGGATATCGGTCATTGGGTCATTGCGTCATCGAATGCACTTTTTTCTACACGCGTTTACAATAATGGATTGCACGGACCTGCGTAGATCTACATTCTACATGATGAATAAATAAAACATGACGTTAACAATTCTTGGATTCAATATATTTATTATATGCGAAGATAACAGTGAAAACTTATGGCATATTATAGGCATTGGCGACGTCGTTCATTCGCAGTCACAGTGTGTGTACATGTATTTTTTGTTGACATTATGATGCGTCTTGTGCGAGAACGGATATATACTGAGCAAAACTAGAAACGTCCCTCCATGTTTAAGGAAAGATTCATCAAAAACCAAAAGGGTTACTTTTAAAAATAAAAATGGAAAAACAAGTTCATTCATTTCTGTATCAAAGCCAATAAATTGCATTTGGATATCTTGTTAAATATTCGAGAGATAACCGGCCAAGGGCGGTAGGGGTCAAAATCAAAAATCACAAAAACTCAGAAATGTGTTACTTAATGTTTAGAGATGGAATTTCAATAAGTAATGTGGCAAATTCAGTAAATCTCGTTAGTACCGAGTGTGGCCACCATTTGCATGAATGCATGCAATGATCCTACGCCGCATCGACGTGACGTAACGCAATACCAGTGCGTTGGGCAAATTCCTCCATTCCCGTTGTAACGCCCGTGTAAGATCACGAACATTGTCAATCTGATGGTTAGCTCGTGCTTTGCGGCCCAGCTCATCCCATATGTGCTCAATGGGATTGAGATCCGGGGAGACCGCGGGCCATGACATGACGTCGACGTTGTTTTGCTGTAAGTATTGAGTTGTGACCCTGGCTACGTGAGGGTGGGCATTGTCGTGCATCAATGTCACACCAGGACCATGCTGACGGATAAATGGTAAGGCATGTGCATTTAGCACATCTCCAACATAACGTTGTGCATTGATGTTGCCCTGTACAACAACCAAATCTGTCTTCCGGTTTCCCATGATCCCACCCCAGACCATTACGCTCCCTCCCCCAAACCTGTTCTTCTCAACAATGCAACAATCGGTGAATCTTTCATTTTTACGCCTGTATACCGTAATCTTCCGTCAGCATGACTAACTGTGAACCGAGATTCATCGGTGAACACAACTCGGTTCCAGTCAGCCCTTCTCCAGTTCAGATGACGTCGCGCCCATAACAGTCTGGCAGCACGGACGTTGGGTCATTATCTGACCAGTGTACGGGCGGCGTGCCCGGATTGGTTGGGCGTTACGACGTAACCGGTTGCGAATGGTCTGCCCTGAGACACCGTATCGCCTAGCAGTGACTGTGGCTGCCAATCGACGTTGACGTAAGTGCGTCAACGTAATGTAACGATCGGCTCTAGCCGTCGTTACACGAGGCCTACCAGGTCGCTGCCGGTCGTGAACAGCCCCAGTCTGCTGGTACCGGGCTGCAAGACGATCAATCGTCTTCCGACAGCAACCAAACCGAGGCGCGACCGCCCTGGTGGCGATCCCACCCGCAAGCATCCCAATTGCCTGATTTCGCTCGTTTTCGGAAAGCCGTGGCATATCGAAAACAGTGAAAAATTAAAAAAGTTTTTTAATTTTCCGAATAGCCCCTATCGCATGAATGGTACGACATGAACTGAATCACCTTATCGATGACAAGTATAGCGTGCACGTGCAAAACGTGGAAATCAACGTTCCGGTCACTGGCCGCTATGTAAACCGTGTGTATCGGCTAAACTCTACACGATCGTATTCTGAACATCGCCACGGTTTAAAATACATGTACTTTGAACATGTGGTACATACATAGACAGAGCTACACCGGCTATAAAACAGGGACGTTTCTAGTTTTGTTGAGTATAGCACGGTTCGGATAAGCAACAAGGAAGGTTGTATGTCGCCGGGCTTCCGTGTACTAACGGGGTCGCACTGTACTTGCAGTGAAAAACGTGAAATTCACTGAAATTAGACATTGACATTTAAGGATTATTTTCACCGTTCACGTATTTCAGGACCAACGACAGTTTGATCATAATTATATAAAAAGTCTAAGTCTCCCAACATGGTTGGCTCCAATTGGTTGATTTCATCTCGACTCAATCAACGAGTACACAGCCGAATTCCTCTCGACTTGCCAGTCTCATACGTTGCTTCTTATTCCACCGATTTTGATGAAATAAAGTATCTTCGACTACTGCCCCTTCTCTGATCTTTGCAGCCAATTCTCGAAATAGATCCGAAAACTTTTGAAAACTTGCCGAAATTGACACCAATATAAAATTAAGACAACATACAATGTACATACATTATAAATGCAAAATGTAACATTTAATGTTACATGTAACATTTAATGTTACATTAGAAATGCAAAATGTAACATTTACAGTTACATTAGAAATGCCAATATTTGCAGTGTTGTCTCTATAGCGCACCCGGTAGCAAGCTCGCCTTTCATCAAAATTGCAAAGCATACTTATCTAGCAAAGTATACTTTGAGGGAGTAATCATTTATTTTTCACGAAATGCATTATTTCATATAGAACTAACGACTGCATATATTTGGTGATTAAAAGTATGCAGAATTATTATACTGAATTTATTACATTATCACAGCCAAATTGGCTGTGATAATGTAATAAATTCAGTATAATAAAAATTAATAAATTTATCCTTAAATTGAAAATTTCTACCTTAAAGCATACTTTGCTAGATAAGTATACGTTGCAATGTTGGTGAAATCGGCTACTGAAGGTTTGAGTTCGACCCTAGGGTGGAAAAATAGTTTGTTTCTTTAAAACTCGCAATTTCACTGAATTGATATTGGCCAAACACACATGGTTACTATATGGGTGAAGAATTGTTGGATTTGGCCGTTAGCTGATTTTGAGACATACCGTTTTACAATATTTTAGAATATTTGTTGAAGAAAACAAGTTTATTGTGTTTGTTCGTCCGTTCGTCACATAATAACTGGAGACATGCTATTTTGTGAGCGGCTTCCTTGTGGTCTGCCGATGCGCAATGTGAATTTTTGATTTGACCCTCGGATCATAGAGTATCTCTTCTTTTCGGACTTAGACTTTTTAATTTTGCGTTACATAATAATAATATTTGTTTACTCACTCACTCAGATCACATGGCATGACAATTTATGTTCTTATTTTATGGAAATAATAGGTCAGGCTCTGGTGGCAGTACTTTTAGTACTTTGATTATTTGTCGGTCCGTGCAGTGGCCGGGGGTATCCGTGAGACTTTCTCTAGTTTGATTAGTTGTACCTGCATGTCTCGACCAAAAAATCATATTTCACATAACAGCCTGGGACCCGTTTCACTAAACTCTGTACGATAAAAATGTTTGTACGAAGATTTCTATAAATTTACTTCACACATTAATGTGATTCATGAATGCTACCATTTTCCACCTACATACGTCTGAACCATTGCACTAAATATGTCTCAAAATCGGCCAGTAATACCAATGTTGCTGTCATTTGTAGTTTTGCACTTACGAACTGCTTAGTCGTACGAAGTTTAGTGAAACTGGCCCCTTGTCTTTACTTATATAACTGCATGAGTACACCTTTCCAATGTTCGCAATCAGGGGTCCATTTCACTAAACTTGGTACAACTAAATGTTCATAAGTGCAAGGTTATGATAGTCTGTAAATTTCACATTAGCAATGTTTTCTTGTAAACAATTATTGGATTTACATTTCTTGAGCATGCAGCCTACATGTATGCGTATTAAATGTAAATCCATCAATTGAAATTTCCAGACGATCCTAAATTTGCACTTAGGAATATTTTAGTCGTACATGTAAGATGTTTAGTAAACCGGGCCTCTGGTGGGACCCCTTTCACTAAACATCGTACGATAAAAATGTTCGTACGAATAGTTGTATGCATATTTTTCTCAGATTAACTTGGTTCACAAATACTACCATTTTTAACCTACATGTACACGTAATTAAATTAAAGATATTCATGAAAGATTTGCCAACACTGGGTATCCGTGCAAATCCGTACTTACGAAATTCTTAGTCGTACAGAGTTTAGTGAAACGGACACCTGGTCTTTACTTATAACACTGCATGCGTACACCTTTTCAATGCTCGCAATCAGAGTGCTGTTTGACTAAACTTCGTACGACTAAAATGTTCGTAAGCGCAAAAGTATGATAGTCTGTAAATGTTACTTTTTTTTTAACTTGACCCATTTTTTCCGCGCAGTCGACTTAGCCATTTTCAATGTTAAGTTTTCGCGTTTACAATGTTAAGTTTTCGTGTTTAAGTCCATTTCTTTGGTACTGTACCACCTAGGACCACCAAACTTTAGCAGCTTCATAATCAAGGGGTGCCCACCACATATCACTATCCAACATGTTACTTTTTTTTTAACTTGACCCATTTTTTCCGCGCAGTCGACTTAGCCATTTTCAATGTTAAGTTTTCGCGTTTACAATGTTAAGTTTTCGTGTTTAAGTCCATTTCTTTGGTACTGTACCACCTAGGACCACCAAACTTTCGCAGCTTCATAATCAAGGGGTGCCCACCACATATCACTATCCAACATGTTACTTTTTTAGCCAGGTTTTTTGAAAAAAAATCCAGGCTATTGGATTGGCGAAAGCCGGGCGGGCGGGCGGCGGGCGGCGGCGGCGGGCGGCGTCCACAATCAATGTTAAGTTTTCGTGTTTGAGTCCATTTCTTTGTTACTGTACCACCTAGGACCACCAAACTTTCACCGCTTCATAATCAAGGGGTGCCCATCACATATTACTATCCAACATGTTACTTTTTAGCTCACCTGAGCGAAGCTCATGTGAGCTATTGTTACCACAATGTGTCCGTCGTCCGTCGTCCGTCGTCCGTCGTCGTCGTCGTCCGTGGTCGTCCGTGAACATTTTCAAACGTCTTCTCCTCGGTAACCATTGGGCCTATAGTCACCAAACTTCATGATCATGGTCCTTAGGTAGGGGGATTACAAAATTGTTAAAATGACGTCATTGCGTAATCCAAGATGGCCGCCGTCTAAAAATAGCACAAATTCTTCAAAAATCTTCTTCTCAAGAACACCCCATGGTCAAAAATGTGCGTGGCCCATGGGGTCAAATTTTATTTTTGACCGAATATGCTCATGTCATATATCAAATTGAAGGTATCGATGAGGCGATTGCTCTGGCGCAATATTTGTCGGAATCGGATGATTATGTCATCCATGATGGCCGCCAAAAGATCCATTTATTTGAGATTTTGAACGTCTTTTTCTCAGGAACCACATGGCCGCTGCTGGCCAAACTTCATAGGAAGTTCCGATCCTTGGGTGAAGCATTTTCAGATTTGGTAAAATGAGTCATCGCTTAATCCAAGATGACCACCGTCTAAAAATAGCACAATTTTTTTAAAACACATGAACTCAATGTCACATTCTCCTCTGGTGTTCATGGAGTCAGGTGAGCGAATTAGGGCCATCATGGCCCTCTTGTTTTTTAATTTGACCCATTTTTTCCGCGCAGTCGACTTAGCCATTTTCAATGTTAAGTTTTCGCGTTTACAATGTTAAGTTTTCGTGTTTGAGTCCATTTCTTTGTTACTGTACCACCTAGGACCACCAAACTTTCACAGCTTCATAATCAAGGGGTGCCCACCACATATTACTATCCAACATGTTACTTTTTTTTTAACTTGACCCATTTTTTCCGCGCAGTCGACTTAGCCGTTTTGAATGTTATGTTTTCGCGTTTACAATGTTAAGTTTTCGTGTTTAAGTCCATTTCTTTGGTACTGTAACACCTAGGACCACCAAACTTTCACAGCTTCATAACCAAGGGGTGCCTACCACATAAAACTATCCAACATGTGACCATTTTTTTTACCTTCACCTATTATTTCTACGTAATTGACTTTTCAACGTTAACTTTTTAACGTACATCTGGTTAAAGTTTTTTGGTTAAAAGTTTTTCGTTATACTATACTCAACAAAACTAGAAACGTCCCTGTTTTATAGCCGGTGTAGCTCTCTCTATGTATGTACCACATGTTCAAAGTACATGTATTTTAAACCGTGGCGATGTTCAGAATACGATCGTGTAGAGTTTAGCCGATACACACGGTTTACATAGCGGCCAGTGACCGGAACGTTGATTTCCACTTTTTGCACGTGCACGCTATACTTGTCATCGATAAGGATGATTCAGTTTCATGTCGTACCATTCATGCGATAGGGGCTATTCGGAAAATTAAAAAACTTTTTTAATTTTTCTCTGTTTTCGATATGCCACTGCTTTCCGAAAACGAGCGAAATCAGGCAACTGGGATGCTTGCTGGTGGGATGGCCGCCAGGGCGGTCGCGCCTCGGTTTGGTTGCTGTCGGAAGACGATTGATCGTCTTGCAGCCCTGTACCAGCAGACTGGGGCTGTTCACGACCGGCAGCGACCTGGTAGGCCTCGTGTAACGACGGCAAGAGCCGATCGTTACATTACGTTGACGCACTTACGTCAACGTCGATTGGCAGCCACAGTCACTGCTAGGCGATACGGTGTCTCAGGGCAGACCATTCGCAACCGGTTACGTCGTAACGCCCAACCAATCCGGGCACGCCGCCCGTACACTGGTCAGATAATGACCCAACGTCACCGTGCTGCCAGACTGTTATGGGCGCGACGTCATCTGAACTGGAGAAGGGCTGACTGGAACCGAGTTTTGTTCACCGATGAATCTCGGTTCACAGTTAGTCATGCTGACGGAAGATTACGGGTATACAGGCGTAAAAATGAAAGATTCACCGATTGTTGCATTGTTGAGAAGAACAGGTTTGGGGGAGGGAGCGTAATGGTCTGGAGTGTGGGATCATGGGAAACCGGAAGACAGATTTGGTTGTTGTACAGGGCAACATCAATGCACAAACGTTATGTTGCAGATGTGCTAAAATGCACATGCCTTACCATTTATCCGTCAGCATGGTCCTGGTGTGACATTGATGCACGACAATGCCGCCTCACGTAGCCAGGGTCACCACTCAATACTTACAGCAAAACAAACGTCGACGTCATGCCATGGCCCGCGGTCTCCCCGGATCTCAATCCCATTGAGCACATATGGGATGAGCTGGGCCGCAAAGCACGAGCTAACCATCAGATTGACAATGTTCGCGATCTTACACGGGCGTTACAACGGGAATGGAGGAATTTGCCCAACGCACTGGTATTGCGTTACGTCACGTCGATGCGGCGTAGGATCATTGCATGCATTCATGCAAATGGTGACCACACTCGGTACTAACGAGATTTACTGAATTTGCCACATTACTTATTGAAATTCCATCTCTAAACATTAAGTAACACATTTCTGAGTTTTTGTGATTTTTGATTTTGACCCCTACCGCCCTTGGCCGGTTATCTCTCGAATATTTAACAAGATATCCAAATGCAATTTATTGGCTTTCATATAGAAATGAATGAACTTGTTTTTCCATTTTGATTTTTAAAAGTAACCCTTTTGGTTTTTGATGAATCTTTCCTTAAACATGGAGGGACGTTTCTAGTTTTGCTCAGTATATATCTCTGCAACTGCTTCGCCCATTACCTTCAAACTTCACATGGGTGTTTATCATCATCCATATTTTCATTCTACCCCCCAACCGTGCGGCCCCTGTGCCCAATGTCAAGGTCAAATTAATTTGAATTTTTTTGTTAAAGTTTTTTTGTGTACTATATCTCTGCAACTGCTTCACCCATTACCTTGATACTTCACATGGGTGTTTGTTAAAGTTTTTCCATCTACTATATCTATTTTTGTCGCGCCTGCTTTAGCAGAGGCGCGACTATAGTCGTTGTATTTTCCGTCCGCGTCGTCCGCGTCGTCCATTTTTTTTGTAAGGCAAATGCGTTAAAGTTATTGTTTTTTCACAATATCTCTTTAACCCCTTGCCAGACATTGATAATATTTCACATCAATGTTTGTCTAGGGATGATGCTTCATTACGCACACCCCCACATCCAAATTATCAAGGTCAAGGTCATTTATTTACTTGTAATGTTCACCGGTTTTGTAACAGAAATACGTTAAAGTTATTGTTTTTTCACAATATCTCATTAACTCCTTGCCAGACTTTGATAATATTTCATATCAATGTTTGTCTAGGGATGATGCTTCATTACGCACACCCCCACATCCAAATTTTGAAGGTCAAGGTCATTTATTTCCTGGTAATGTTCACCGGTTTTGTAACAGAAATGCGTTAAAGTTATTGTTTTTTCACAATATCTCTTTAACCCCTTGCCAGACATTGATAATATTTCACATCAATGTTTTCTAGGGATGATGCTTCATTACGCACACCCCCACATCCAAATTATCAAGGTCAAGGTCATTTATTTACTTGTAATGTTCATCGGTTTTGTAACAGAAATGCGTTAAAGTTATTGTTTTTTCACAATATCTCTTTAACCCCTTGCCAGACATTGATAATATTTCACATCAATGTTTGTCTAGGGATGATGCTTCATTACGCACACCCCCACATCCAAATTATCAAGGTCAAGGTCATTTATTTATTTGTAATGTTCACCGGTTTTGTAACAGAAATGCGTTAAAGTTATTGTTTTTTCACAATATCTCTTTAACCCCTCGCCAGACATTGATAATATTTCACATCAATGTTTGTCTAGCTATCATGCTTCATTACGCACACCCCCACATCCAAAGTCTGAAGGTCCAGGTCATTTATTTACTTGTAATGTTCACCGGTTTTGTAACAGAAATGCGTTAAAGTTATTGTTTTTTCACAATATCTCTTTAACCCCTTGCCAGACTTTGATAATATTTCACATCAATGTTTGTCTAGGAATGATGCTTCATTACGCACACCCCCACATCCAAATTTTGAAGGTCAATGTCATTTATTTACTTGTAATGTTCACCGGATTTGTAACAGAAATGTGTTAAAGTTATTGTTTTTTAACAATATCTCTTTAACCCCTTTCCAGACATTGATAATATTTCACATCAATGTTTGTCTACGGATGATGCTTCATTACACACACCCCCACATCCAAATTCTGAAGGTCAAGGTAATTTATTTACTTGTAATGTTCACGGTCAAATGCCTCGGTAGGCGCGACACCGCTTCCGTGGCGGAATTCTTGTTTTAGTGTCCATGCCTCGCCCCAAGGCGCGACATGCAGGCCACGGCCATCTAGTCTACAAAAAGTGGGTATAATTATGTTATCCAAGTGTCTATGCTTGGAAAAAACCTTGCCTTCGTGGCTTTGCCTCGTTTCTTGTTTAAGAGATGCATGACCCCCATTTTTAATTTCAAAATGGCCGCCATTGAAATTACTTTATATTTAACGTCAACGTTATATGTGGTGTGTTTTATTATTATTTATTAGGCATAAAAAAAAAAAGGTTTGTTTCCTGTTACGGGCCCGAAAAAGATAGGGTCGGTAGGTAGGGATTTTTTTATTTATTTTTTTTTAACTTTTTACTGTATGTATCATTGTAATTTAGTCGGACCGGGTCGGGTGAATCAATTTTTGACACCGCTGTTAATATACCTACTGCCCTGTGGATGAGAAACAAATGTAGGGGGGTGGGTGGGGCGTGATCACCACAAAATGTAGGGAGGGTGACGAACAAAAGAAATGTAGGGGATGGACTGTGTCACATGAATATCTCTTCCACAGGGTAGTATGTATGTTTACTGGAATAGTCCAATATTGAAGCATTAATATTTGACAGGAAAAATATTAAAAAGTCATAGTGTATCTAGAATCAATTGTTAGACATACTGAAGTAAACAATTACACAACTATAACAGCTATTTTTTTTAAATTTCATGTCATATGTGGAAATAACTTATTTTCCCTTCAAAAATTTCATGCCGCGAAAACACATGACACACAATTCTAACGCTGTAAATCGCCAATACTTACAGAGCAAGTGGCCTTAAATGGCATAAATTTGGTGTGGACCATGTTGTAAATGCCATTTATCGACGAGCCATGCATGGTCTACCACCCGAATCTCGTTGACCTTGCACGAAAAACATCGCAGAGCAATCAAACTGTTGCTCGACGCCGGCCATGTTGGATATGGGACAGGTAAAAAACGCGGTCACGACAACATTTTCCGGGACCGATGTAAAATTGGCAATAAAAAAATTACAGTCGGGGGTAAAATTAGACGGTCGGTCGGGTAACCGGAAACAAACCTTTTTTTTTACGCCTTATGGATAATAATTTATTATTGGCATAATTATTTCAGTATATTTTAAAATGGCAGCCAGATTATTTTTAAAAGTGCTGCCATTTAAACTTGACAATCTAATATTTATTATACATGTTTAGTGCAGCGGTATTATTTTGTAAGATTGTTGGCTTATACTCATAATACAATGAACAGAAACTGTTGAGAGTATTGCTAACTAGTACTGTGGTACCAGACACCATTATCTTCAAAATGGCCGCTGGAAATAAGTGTGTCGCATACATTGTTTTCCTTTAAAATAAGAAGATGAATATATGGCAAATCATCCATTTTCTCCAATAAAGTGTATATTATGGTATTTTATATTGCATTGCAAAGGTAAATACTCATATTCTCAATTGCTTCTTGAGAAAGTGTCTGTTACGGCGAAATGATGCATCATCTGCTGTCTGTAAGAAATGACATTGCCATTTTACCAGAACATACTATCTTGCACTCGTCTAAGACATGTTTGAATGCCAAGATAGGTATTGTGCACGGCTTGCTACATTTTGGACTCTGGAGGAGTCAGAATTATGTGTTTAGTTCCTTTCAGTTTATCTATGTAATCACATAACGCCAATATTTCCTGCGGACACTGTGTTCTGAAATCGAGTTATCCCTTTAGACTCATTTGTGTAGCAGAATCAATTGTGCATCTTACTCAGTCAAGTTTTCAATCTTTGTAACTCGTGATCATCACTGACAGGTACGTTCATGAATACTACATGTAGCTGTGAATACATACCCTTAATAAAGGTAGAATATATGTCTGTTACTGACTCATGGGATAAAGTATCAGTAACTAGCATGTTTTTGCCAGAAACTTGTTTCATTGACAGACCATATTGCTTCAACAGCATTAAACTATCCGGTAATCTGTGACGACATGAATAGAGTGTTTATGTCATGGATATGAGAGGCATGTGATCTCACTTCACTTGAACAGTCTGTCCGTACACAAAACAAAACCATTTCCGGCCAAATAACATGCCTCAATGTTCAATTAGAGAATATTAGTTTTCTACGAGAATTAATGACATGGAAGCATTAGCCACTGGCTTGCCTTTGTGGCAGAGCATAACACAATGCATATGGCTTTGTCAAGGCATAATATGAGAATTTCAACAAGTGAAACGCAATTTGGACCATCAAGGTACCAATCACTTTTATATTCACACAGTAGGTGTGATCTCTTATGACCATATGGTAATCGTAAATAATGATATTGACCATGGTCCAATTCTGTCTTTTCAACGTGGCCATTTTTACACAGTTTCCTGCATACACTTATGTATAGAGTGTATTCAACCTCTCCAACAGTGTTTTGGCAATCTGACATTTTTATAACTCACGTCATATACATATACTGAACATGTGCACATGGCGTTTTAATGCCGAAAAGTCATTTAATCACACAATACTGCATTGTCGACAGTTCTTCTACACTTTCCTACATACAAGTTTCTCTAGTTTATGTAAGCAACTCCTTTGACCGCATTTTGAGTGTGATTGTGCCAGCTCTGCCTTTCAGGAACACCAACAAGATGGAGATTCTAATGCAGATGGTGATGAATCTGCTTGAAAGCACTGTACTCATAATTAAGAAATTTCCTTCATGCGCACAGTGGCCACTTTGAAATCTAACATGTTTGTCATAAACAGTGACAAAACAAACATTGGTTACAAAAATGTAGCAAATAAATGTAAAAATACATACACTATATGCTTAATAAATGTAAATCCATCAATTGAAATTTCCAGACGATCCTAAATTTGCACTTACAAACATTTTAGTCGTACACAGTTTAGTGAAACGGGCCCCAGGACATTTACTTGAGGCTGAGCTTGTAATGAGAATATGCAATAAATACAAAATAGGTGCCTTTCGAAATAATAGTGTTATATGGATGTCAGAAATATGTCACAATACATTCCAATTTCAGATGACACTGGGACGTACCGCAAAGCTATGGTTCTATCCACTGAGACGGAGATTTGCTTGGGTGACATTCGGGCCATAGCGCGCCATGATTACATAGTCACCTGCATATTTACTATGCTTCCCCAAAGCATATCAGCGCCCCCTGCCATTTCCTCGTCACCACATGCACATACAACTACTACTGGTAAGCTAGCCCAAATTTTCTCTATGTAATGCAGTGCGAATTACACATGCATATGCGACACGTCATGTGATTTTATACCTTCTGACATCAGCGTAATTTCATTAAATACGTTTATAAATAAAGTCAAAAGTTGACAAAATATTCAGAGTACATGCGGAATATAATTGTACTCTGAAAATGTTGTCAACTTTTGATACTATTGCCTCGTATGTATGTAGGTCGCCCAGAGTTACCGACAGAAAATTGAACAATACCAATTGCGGCAGAACCTGGTGAAACTGCACGTTAGGAGGCTGCTTATCTGGTTGGTTTTATAGCACTGTCACACTGTCACGACATTTCTGACGATATGCGGCGATATACAGCAAGATAAAACACGCCATAAATCACCGCGGATCGCCACGAGTTGTAAGCTGAATGTTTGGTCAAACTATTTGTACGGGTGTACTAATATATCTCTTCGATATATTGTACCAAATAGTACGAGACTATTACGATTTCGTACGAATTTATTTGACATTCGTACAAAAGTCCTTCGATAGTGGTTCGACATTGCTACGGGTTTGAACGGTTATGGTACGATATATTGCGACATTAGTACCGTATTGGTATGACTTAGTACGACTTAGTGCGATATAGCACGACCTTCATTCGACTTCGTACGGTATAATGCAATTTCTGTACGGGTTCACTATAGGAATGAATGGCCTTTTTGTGGAATTTATCGGTGTATAAACTTGGAAAAGTCGCGGGAATACTGGACGAAGGCCGGAAGGCCTCGTCCAGTATTCCCGCGACTTTTCCAAGTTTATTATCCCCGATAAATTCCACAAAAAGGCCATTCATTCATTATAATTCCAGCATTTGAAATAAATTCATGACGAAAATGTGTTTATTTTCCGTTTTCTTAAGAATTATTTTAACTGCGCCTGACGGTTACGGAAAGTAGTTCGGCATGGGAGTTTACTGGGATATAAATTTTGGACAGAGACTTGCTACGGACCAATCAAATGTTAGGGAATTGTGTAAATATTTTTGTGCTGGAATTATATCATTTTGGGTATATATAGGTGTGCATCACAGACCAATGAATCATACTTATTGTTTACCCTAGTTTCTCGCTCGACCAATGAAAAAACAGCATTTCGTCTCAATTAATCGCATATTGCGACACTATTAAATTAATCATTAAATGTTCAGCCACTATATTTAAGACTGATTTTCCGCCTTGCCGTTATCATGTTCACGAGACACAAAGCATAACCGCACCCACACAGGCGATCACTTCGTGTCACACCGCCAATGACATGCTATTATAGCGATTCGAAATCACGTTTACGGGCGGAGCTTCGCTAGTGGGCTGGTAAACAATAAGTACCTAGTTTATCGTTCACATATTGAAGTTTTAATCAATTAATTTCTCATTCGCTTGCGTTCGCTAAGAAATTAATTTATCAAAAATTCAATATACAGTGGAACTTCGATGGGTCGAACCCTGGTAAACTCGTCAGCCATGCTTACCTCGAACTAGCCTTTAGGTCCCGGCAGAATTACTATACAAATACGTTAAAACTACCCGGTATAGGTCGAACTTGTGAAAGTCGAACAACCCTCAATGCCTCGAATCGCTGTCACGCCCGGTCGTGTATAAATCCACTATAAACACCACAAAAACTCGAACATGTCAAACGATTGTCTCCAGACTAGTTGATTGACTTTCACACCTATTGTTAACCGGTTGTCAAACAAATCTCAAGTGGTCATTTGAGCGTATGCAATAACGGCAGTCGTGACCAGCATACGTGGTAATTATGCATTGACCAATGTCGGCGAAGTTGTTAGTTAATTAAAGTGGTAATTTATGGGACATGTGGAATTAAATATCGCTCAGTTTTAATTAATGACCCAAGCATCTGGCCTTTTAAGTTGTAAATCAACATGAACTGTTTTTACTATGATCAGTAATGAGTGTGATGTGTCATCCGATTTATTCGCCATATAAGCAGGTGAAGCGGAAGACTACGAAGCAAGGCGAGATAACAGACTTCTTCAATACCGGACGTGTATAACTTTCATGTATAACTTGTACTGGGTTCCATGTGATAGTAAATTATGATATGCAGTGAATGTGGTTCCGGGTCCGAAGTAGTGATGGGGCGACTGGGCATGATCGTATCGGACGGGGCAATCAAGTCCGCCAATTGTATTTCGTAATCATTTTCTGTTGTTCTCATGTTCTATTGCTGTATAATGGCTATGTAAATAAAAACACACATGAGTTTGCCGCTTTCTTTATTTTATTAAAGCCTGTTTCTGTTAATAAACGACTGTGACAATCAACCGTAAATGCAAATGTAAGCGCATTTATATGAAACAACGTGTCGTAATGACGACTTGTTTCACTTAGTACACTGACCAACTCGTCGATCTGTAATGGTTACAGTAGAAAATCCCGATGGGTCGAACAATGGATGGGTCGAACTAAAACTTAACCCCGCAGGCTGTTCGACCCATCGAAGTTCGACTGTACTATAACTTACATGTAGGTGCATTGTTTCCCGAGCAGGATACATGATCCTGCAACATTTACAATGGCTTCAACTACAATTGGAAATTGAGGAGAATTGAGTTGCTCCAACGGCGAAGGCGAAGAAGAAGAACCCCTAGTATATCTGTTTCATGAAAGCTGCCCAAATTTTACGGCTATATAAACAATACAAAAACAATATTTGATGTCGACAATTTTAAATTTTATCAACATTTAAGCCTTCTTTTTATTTTGTGAAATTTGATCCAATATTGATTTAATATTCTCGAAAAAAATATTGTTTTTGCAGTGTTTTTTATTCGTAAAATTTGGAAAGGTTTCGTGAAACGGACCAAACATAATTTTGGGCCAGGCCATGGATCTTGAGGCAAAATGACATTGGACACTACTATCATCTGATGCATGAATTGTAGATTGAAGACCGTGAAGCCAACTCACAAACGAGACACGTGGTACAGAGAGTCCCTGAAACCTGGCCGCCATCTTTAAAAATATCGAATCACGTGACACGCACTGATTTGGTTGGCTAATGGGAAATGACGTCAGTCTCCAGTAACCAACCAAACCACTGCGTGCATGTGATTGAAATATTTTCAAAGATGGCGTCTAATTTCATTTTTAACCAGGAAGTGAACTTGTCTGATTTTAAAAAGCGAATTTAGGTTAGTGAGACGAGTTTTCAGTGCAGTTTACACTCAAAATGATTGGTAACTGTAAACTTTATGTCGAAAATTTACCCCAAACAGCAGTTACGACACGCTGAAATATAAATATAGGCGAGTTCCAGATGACTACATCGCGTGGCTTTTCGTTACAATGGTGGCGAATGGGAGTTTTGTACCTTTCTAAGTACTATTATATTTACACCCGGGCACATTTGAATTGTTGTGTACATTGTTTAGAAAGGTGTTTCATGTATATACAAACAATACTTGACCATCCAAGACACTCTAGAATCACATGTGGTCTCACAATAATGCTTTTAAAAGGAACAATGGTCAATTTATTACGGTAATTAAGAACGGCCAGCGTAGCAATATCAGCCTGTGTATCCGCACCGTTTTATCAGGATATACATTATATCGCCATTATATCAATGAAACACCCGTCATGCTTCTAACAAGCAATGCAGATCTTTATCAGGCTACTGGAGCTTGCTATTTAATTATGAGGTACATTGGTCACACATCCCATAAGCCCCATTTCTCCAGTCACAGCCACATATAGCAATCATATGCTCAGTATACAATAGCTGTTCAAGATTGGGAGGAAGCGGTCATTGTAACTATGTATAAGTTATTGTTCACATATTATTTTTTTAAGGAAATGCGAGGGAGCGTAAGCGACCGCAGCCTTTAGTTCCTTATGTGAACAATAACGTACTCATAACTAGCCAGGTTTGTAATGCAGTCAGTATTCTATTCAGGTATTGGTCTTCCATTTCCTGTCGAATAGGTAGTCATTAAATCATCTGGAAATATGTAACATAGTGGAATTATGTGATATGAGTGAAGCTCGATACTGGCCAACAATTGTCTTAGAAAGTCGGGCGAATTATAAGAGGTGTGACATGACGTGTTCAGGTATGTGTATAATTATGTGGCTTCTCTTGAGATATTATTTGTGGATCAACATTATGGGATATTATTACAGTAGCCATTGACAAAATTTGAGACAGGCCATGGGATTTTGCAAGTTTGTGCGGAATTATATTAACTTTTGACTTTATTTATGAAAATTATTGTAAAATTTGTAAACGTATTTAATGAAGTTACGCAGATATCCGTGGTACAAAATCGCATTGCGTGTCTCGGATGTGCAAACCATTATATTATACACATGTTTTATCAGTCTACTGATTTCTGATAAATTTACTAACTGATGCTCATGACCGACACTAATCAACAGGTCTCAATGTTTGATGGCCTTTTAATCAGGCGACTACCCTTATTGTAGACGGGAGCGGGGGAGTGAGTACATCAACACCAAAGTTGACGTCCCACGCCTTTACAACGAGATCTGGCACGACAATACCAACGCCGTCGCAAGCCACAGCCGTGTCGCCCAATGATGCAATAACAATGCTTGATATTAACATGGCGGACCGAATGATTTTCTTTGCCACACGCTACACAATATATAGACGAGCTCTGGATCTGGGGATAAACGACACTAATAAGGAAACGATAGTATCAAATGCTAGGCCAATTACAGGTGAGTCACAACAATACTCCGCGTGGGTAACTGAGGGAGTCAGTGAATGAATGGGGCTAACTATGTAATTCCCTAATCCATGGTTTGGAGCTTAAATCCTAGTTTAGACTCCTTAAATCGTAATTTGGCATAAAACTGCAAATCATGGTCCCAAATGGAATAGACAAGAAGCCAAGGCCAAACATATAAATTTTTGTTCCGACCTCAGATGGAAAAGGTTTGACGTTTTTGTTTACAAGAGTAACATCTGACAAACATATCTAGCCTAGGTGTCAATCTGGCAACTGGTGCAAAAGGTCTCAAATTCAAGATGGCGTCCAAGATGGCGGCCGATATTGGTAACCAGTATGAATAAATACAAATGTAATTAAATTTAAATTTAATATGTACATGTTGTCCAGGCATTAATGTAATTGTGTTCAACACATACTGAGCTACAATATGCAAACAGAAATTAATGCCGTAGAATGAAAGGTCAATGTCAAATTCAAGGTCAAATTTAAATAATTGTAACTATCACCTTTTAAGCCGTTAAACACTTCATTTGCAAATGATTACTTCTCTGAAACTAGGAGGAATACACAGACAAATATCCTATGTGGACTTGAGGTAAATGGACAGACGGTTTAATGTCATGATTTATGTTGCCATGCATACAAACCATGTTGTATCCAGTATGGCCGTCGACTTAACAGTTTCCACTTTGACATGTTCGTTTATGACTCGGGTGAATTATCCCTCATATCCAAGATTTTTACAGCATACATCATGTTTTCTTTCTGATATTCAGGATTCTGAAAGCGTGTAGTTTCAAGATGGCCGCCAATACATCGATTTTTGTCATACCTTGAATTTGGAGACACATAACAATTTGATTTTGGTGCCAATTTCCATGCACTATTGATCAACGAGTCAAGTGGACTATTATTGAACATATAATGATCGCCATTGAAATGTGTAAATAATACAAAATGTTGTTAATCCTATGTTTTTGTGTAGGAGACGCATAGAACCATGTGATTCATAATATAGACATTCACTAGTTATGATCATTAAATTCATGAATAACAGACACTAATGTTAGACGCTAATTATTGGATGGAGCTAGTCATATTATTATGCCCCCGCTACCGAAAGGTACGGGGGCATATAGTGTTACCAGCGTCCGTCCGTACGTCCCATACGTCCGTCCCGTATGTCCATCCCGTCCGTACGTCCCCATATTATATTCTTTAGTAACTTCTACATGGCTTCACATATTATGTCAATATTTATACACGTGATACATATGAACATCCCTTACACACTCCATCCCTCAGTACTTCGACCTTGACTTTTGGCCTTGACCTTTTCCACTTTAAATGTTTGCTTGGCACTTTGGGACAAATCTACGTGCACGTTTCTCAATCCTACAATAACTTCTCAATACTTTTGCCAATCGCTTAAATATTTATAAACATGATACATATGAACATGCCCTACACACTCCACCACCCAGTACTTCGACCTTCACCTTTCACCTTCACCTTTTCTACTTTAAATGTTTACTTAGCACTTTGGCACAAATCTACGTGCACGTTTTCAATCAATCCACAATAACTTCTCAATACTTTTGCCAATCGCTTAAATATTTATACACATGATACATATGAACATGCCCTACACACTCCACCACCCAGTACTTCGACCTTCACCTTTCACCTTCACCTTTTCTACTTTAAATGTTTACTTAGCACTTTGGGACAAATCTACGTGCACGTTTCTCAATCCTACAATAACTTCTCAATACTTTTGCCAATCCCTTAAATATTTATACACATGATACATATGAACATGCCCTACACACTCCACAACCCAGTACTTCGACCTTCACGTTTGACCTTCACCTTTTCTACTTTAAATGTTTACTTAGCACTTTGGGAAAAATCTACGTGCACGTTTCTCAATCCTACAATAACTTCTCAATACTTTTGCCAATCGCTTAAATATTTATACACATGATACATATGAACATGCCCTACACACTCCACCACCCAGTACTTTGACCTTCACGTTTTACCTTCACCTTTTCTACTTTAAATGTTTACTTAGCACTTTGGGACAAATCTACGCGCACGTTTCTCAATCCTACAATAACTTCTCAATACTTATGCCAATCCCTTAAATATTTATACACATGATACATATGAACATGCCCTACACACTCCACCACCCAGTACTTCGACCTTCACCTTCACCTTTTTATGCCTCCGCAACCGAATGGTGAGTGGGGCATATAGTGTTACCGGCGTCCGTCCATACTCGGGTAAATGGCTTGTAATCAAATATGCCTCGTTTTCTTTGGCTGCCAGCGGGGGCATTCGTGTGCCGACAGGCCACATTTCTAGTTTTATGAATGAATCGACAAGAATGAACAACTTTATCCTATTTCAGGTCTGGTCAATTGGTGTTAACGAACGGGGTGCATCCATGTTATCGTATTATACTTGTGACACATCCTGCATTGGAGATTGGTCATTAAGCTGATCTTGTTATACCCCCACAAACAAAGTTTGTCAGCTTGTTGGTCGGTCTGTCGGTCGGTCGGTCGGTCGGTCTGTTGGAAATTCCCTTCCGCTCTATATCTTCTACACCGATGATTGGATTATCAAATGGCTTGGCACAACTGTTTGTCATGATGAGAAGGTCTGTCGCGATCAATAACCACGCACCTACATCCAAGGTCAAGGTCACAGTTGAAAGTCAAAGGTCAAACCTATTGAAATTTCCTTCCGCTCTATATCTTCTACACCGATGCATGGCTTATCAAATGGCTTGGCACAACTGTTTCTCATGATGAGAAGGTGTGTCGCGATCAATAACCACGCACCTACGTCCAAGGTCAAGGTCACAGTTGAAGGTCAAAGGTCAAACCTATTGCAGGCGGCAGAAACCGTTCAGTGGATTGATCTGAAACTATACACACTTTTTATGCCAAACAAATATTTTTTTTACAAAAATATCATCCTTTTAACTTCTATTTTTATTAAATTGATTCATTGCGTTCTTGACAAACTCGGCACAGAGTTTTTAATCAAAATCATATTAATCCATTACTGGTGTAAGATCCTCTATAACTGATGAATGAATTTTCAAATGTTTTCAGATTATCTCATTTTCATTGACCACGTACGCAGGTAAAAGGTCAATGTCACACATCTGTAAGGCCAGCATTAAATAATGATCATGAAATTTTTATTCAAACCTATAAAACTTCTAATGTTAAGCTATTTGTAAGTCCAACTCTTTGTGGGGGTATTATGATCACTCCTGTGATAGTTCTAGTTTTATTTAACAAAATCAGAGTTGGATGGTTCATAAGTACAAGATGACATACATCAAAGACACTGTATGAGTGTCAACTGTTATGCAAATATATACACTTGTACAGGCTAGATGATACAAACGTTATTTGATGACTTGTGTCATATGTTTGGGAATAGCATCCAACGGGATATTACTTACACCTAGGCAAATGATCAGGTTACTGTCAACAATATAATAATGTATACAACGTTTTCTTTTCTGTAGTATCTACAACATATTGAGTGATAAAACATTCTTACGATATTTAATAAAACAATTTCATGTTTCTGTGTGATAGCATATACAGCCAGATTACATTTATTGGCGCAATATGTGTTACTATTTTACTTGTTTTATGGGCAATTGTTATGGTAATGCCACATTGTATGTTAGTACTCACAAGATGCCGCAATACATGTGTCGTGTTAAAGGTTCCATGTGTTTGGGGTGGGAATTTACTTTGTAGAATGATGTTTGTATATTTTACTAAATTAATTCAGTATAATATAGAAACTGTTGAAGGAAATACCACCTAAAGTGTCTCTGTAGATGCAGACGTTTGTTTTAAACTAAGCTACGTGCATTGCTTCTCTGATACAAGTTGGAGTATGCAATGATAAAGAATGGCTGTCAAGGCAGGGAGCTTTTTATCTTTTGCAATTATTGTACTACACGTTGTATCATTAAACTTTCATAAACAACCTGTACACATGCCACATTTGAATATTATTTTCTAGTGTTCGTGTTTAAGAGTGCATGTGCTATGACTCATACGACCCAGGTTATATGTATTAATATGTATTATGTATTAATAGTGTGATGTCAGTTAGAGAGCAGAGCAGTGCCTTACAGGGACATACATGCACATGATAAACGGGAAGATAATTATGATGGTCGCCCAAACGGTACACAACTCAGATCCAATACTGGCATATAATTCCTCGGAGTGCAACGATGAACTGGAAAGCGAGATGAAGACTTACCTGGATAGAATCTAGCACCTGTCATGAATGTCAAAATGAGTCAATGATAGAAAAATTTACACATGGCTGCACTAATAGCACACTAGGACATGTTAAAGTCTGTAAAACATATGTTATTACAATCATTGTAAAGCCGGGACCAGCCACATATAGGAGTAGGCAAAACATCAGTTGAGCTTGGGATAACTTTGATATATGTGTTTTCGAAAAAAAAAAAAATGTTATGGCTACATGGGTTAACAATTCGCCTCTCCCGCTGATGTAGAAATAACCTGTTGTCTGTTCGGAAGTACATGTAACAACAAACTGAACAAGAATAACACAAATAAATAATGTCAGAAAAGATGAGTATGTATTTAATATTTAAAATGGCCTCGATTGTAACCTTGAGACATATATGCAGATCGACCATTCACCGACCTACCCATTTAAAGGTCACAGTTGAATAAACTTGCAACTATATAATATATGTTTAGCAGGTGAATTATATTACATCATGATTATAACAGCAAGTGCGAACTTGACACTTGCCATTCGTGCTCATATAATATAAACTGTATTTAGATATATCATATATATCGTCAATACAAAAACGCTGATTATGGTATGTGTCTTATTTGTTATGTTTCTATCGGCGTTCGTTATATTCTTTGCCGACTACTCATCCAATATCTATACGTCTTGTTGGATGCTGAGATGCATATATGGTATACATGGTACATGTATTCTGTCACAGGCTGACATTGGATATATTGGATATTTAACATTTTAATTTAATTCTTGTGTGATTGATAAACTAATATTCAACAACCAATGGCGTACTCCTCAATATAACATCTAGAGCAAGTGATCGAGTATGGGCTCACGCATACCTGGACTGAAAAACAAAAACATTTACTCGAATTTTGACGTATGGACGGATGACAGGGCGGAAAGTCAAAACAATTATATACCCCATTAAATATGTCGGAAGCCGCGGTATACTTATTGTGTAGAGAAAGGTTACAAGATTCAATTGTGTTAAAATTACAGTCTTCTTTTCAATTTGCCCTTGAGTATGACCTTGACCTTTCATAATGTCATGTCGCAGGTGGCTATAACAGACTAACAGACACAATTACATCAAACATCGAGAAATGCAACTAAATCATGTCGATATATCTAGTTTGTGCAAGTTCATGTATTTGTTAACATAAATTCGCAGCAATTGTGGACGCCATATTGAATTTAATACCTTTGGCTTCACTTTCCGGAATGACGCCCATGCCAGAAATAATTGGAATGCACCAGTGTAACATATAAAATAAAAAACCGTATCTGTGGGACCCTACTTTGTCGATACACAATAACAGTAATTAAGTTGCGTGTTGGTACTAATAATTTGATGACCGTTGACATTAAACATCACCTTCACATATGACAAATTTACTTTTTTATTGTTGTTTGGTAAATTATTTCAATCGGCGTTTGATTTGCCCATCATGGCATATATTTGTTAAAAAAACACGAATTGCATCGTTTCTAACCGATTATTAAATACACCGGTGGCCATTTTTAATGTTGATTCCTATCATGGTTGATAACTTATTGTATCCCCCGGACTCCGTCGGGGGATACTATGAATTTGACAGCGCGCCGCGTCCGCCGCAGACACTTCTTGTCCGGAGCATAACTCGAACACCCTTTGGAATATTTTCATGAAACTTCACACATGCATAGACCACGACCCGAAGGTGTGTCGCGCACAAGAATGACAACTCTTGCATAGCTAATTTTTTAGTTATCTCCCTTTTTTGTTTCGCGCACTGATTGACCATAACTCGACCACCCTTTGGAATATTTTTATGAAACTTCACACATTCAATTAGACCACGAACCGAAGGTGTGTCGTGCACAAGAATGACAACTCTTGCATAGCTAATTTTTTAGTTATCTCCCTTTTTGTTTTCGCGCACTGATTTCCTGTCCGGAGCATAACTCGACCACCCTTTGGAATATTTTCATGAAACTTCACACATGCATAGACCACAACCCGGAGGTGTGTCGCGCACAAGAATGACAACTCTTGCGTAGTTAATTTTTGAGTTATCTCCCTTTTTTGTTTTGCACACTCTACAAACTGGACAATAATGCATGAAGACCCGTTTTCTCGTCTGCTCTGTACACCTTTTCTCGTGTGCTCTGTACACCTTACCTGTAGAGAGAACAATAGAGACTGGGAGAACCATTCACCTGTCCATGATGTGCTGCATGTGCTAATGTAGCATGTGCAAATGTCCAGTCTTGACCACAGGTAATTTATACAGGTAAATTACTACATTGGATATTACATTTCCGTAAACTGTGTTTTTTTTCATGTTTTTTTTCTTCAAATTATTTTTCAATTTTTGTCTAGTAGCATAAGGTCGTAAGTGCTATATACAGACTATTCACCTGTGCATGTGCTAGCATGTGCAACTGACCACTGACCACTTACAGGTAATTTATACATGTAAATGATTATATTACATTTCCGTAAACTGTGTTGAAAATATTGTGGCAATATGTGGACCTGTGTATATATGATATGTAGATAAATATAGGACTATTAAAAAACATTCTGGGCTCCAGTAGGGAGCATTATTCTTTTATTTTTTTTAAATTTAATTTTTATTTTCAATTTTTTTTTTTACATTCTTTTTCAATTTTTTAACTGACCACTAACTTATTACAGGTAATTTATACAGGTACATTATTACATTTCCGTAAACTGTGTTGACAATATTGTGGCAGTATGTGGACCTGTGCAGATATATGTAGATAAATATAGGACTATTAAAAAAAAATTCTGGGCTCCAGTAGCAAGCATTATTATTTTAAATTTTTAAACTTTTTTTTTCCATTTTTTTTTTTCAAATTCTTTTTCAATTTTTGTCTAGTAGCATAAGGTCGTAAGTGCTATATACAGACTATTATCATATAATAAAACAATTATTGACTAGTGAGCCATAGAATATAATCTGATATTCTACAGTGCAGTCTCCGTTTTTGTTCCACCGTAGACAACACTTGCAAACTCAACGCGAACGCAACGCGAACACAACGGTTTGCTGTAGCGTTGTATACGTTGTTTAAACGTATAATACGGTTCGTACACGTGTAATACACATTGTCAAACCGTTTAGTTTAAAAGCGTTGTATACGTTGTTTAAACGTATAATACGGTTCGTACACGTGTAATACACATTGTCAAACCGTTTAGTTTTAAAGCGTGTAATACGTTTAGCTTCAAGGCGTATAACACGCTTTGGTGTATACATATGTAGCGAGGTGAAAGAGTTGAAACGTGTACAACGCTTTACCTGGAAGCGTGTAGCTATATGAAAGCGTTGAAACGTGTACAACGGTTACACGTTTTAACGTAAATACCTGTTCGGCCCCGATCGCTTCGAGGCGTCCTTGTTTCGTCCCTTTTAAAATATCGCGAATACATACCCTCAGATCGAGTTCAAAGTACATCGGCGGTGTGATTTAGCACTTCAATTGATCCCTAATCCCTGATGCCTAATGAGTCAGGCTTTTAACACGACATATGTACCTTGTCGTTTATCGAAATGTTTGCGAATTGTAGATCACGTGAGCCGGCTCATCAGGATCTGTGGCATTCCTATGTACATTTTATATACACAAAAATGACCCCTAATACAGCGTAATGTAACAGTTCCTAACTTAATATGAAATAGCCCGGGCCGATAGTCCGTGTCTAGGAACTCTCGTATCTTTACTCTGAAGCCAGTCTATTTCAGTCACTAATCCGCTATACACCTGTCCCACGCGTGTGTTAAGATTAATCGATATTTGGAGAAACTGAATACACAGCGAGCTGCACACTGGTTTAACACGGATATGGCCCGCGGATATGTGTCATAAATTACTTGGTGGTCAAAACCGGTAAATTTACAAGGTTTATAGCGAAATAGCAGCCGACTGGCAATTTTTCTCGGACCGATTTTTAAGACTAGTTTTCAAATCTCAATCGGTCTGAGAGTTCACAAATCGGTCCAGAACCGGAAAACTGAAAATGTTAGAAGCCCTGCAGTGAGTCTAGAAGTATATATACACACACGAAGAACGATCTGAGCATGCGCATTCTACGCGATACACGGTTGGCATACCAAAACGTGTAATGCGTTAAAACCCGTGTAAACGTGTTATACGTATAACACGGTTTCATCTGTACGGTGCTGTGTACATGTAGATGCGTGTAACCGTTCGTCAAAGAAAGCGTTAAATCTTTTAAACGGTTTACCTTAGCGTTGTATACGTTTACAACCGTTGTATACGTTTACAACCGTTGTACACGGATTACACGCTTTTGAAACTCAATGCGTTGTTTACAACCGTTGTATACGTTGATAACCGTTGTACACGGATTACACGCTTTTGAAACTCAATGCGTTGAACACGGTTTGTTCGACTTTCGCGCATGCGCAAGAGTGGGGAAACGCAACGCATGGCCGAAAACGTATTACACGTAGACGACACACGGTTTGAAACTCAACTAACGGAAACTCCACGGATACGCAACGCACAACACTTTGTACACGTATAAACCCGGAACATTTTGACAGAAACAACTGTATGGCTCACTAGTCAATAATTGTATAATATGTTCGGGCCAGTGAAAATTGCTTTCGGGCCCAGGCTCGAGGTCAAGGCGGGACAAGGCGAGGCATCTGATTCCGCGGAATTCTTGTTTACTTATCTCCCTTTGTTGTTTGTGCTCTGATTTTGTATCCAGAGCATAACTCGAACACCCTTTGGAATATCTTTATGCCCCACCACGATAGTGGAGGGGGCATTTAGTGTTACCCTTGTCCGTCCGTCCGTCCGTCCGTCCGCACACACGAATGGGTACTTGTTGTAAGCGTACAGGGATCTTATTGGGTAGGGTTAGGATAGTGTTGGGTACTCTTGTTGGGTATTTTTATACAGTAAAAACCCAACAAATATTCATTCGTAGGAACGTGCGTCCAGTCCTCCCATCCGTCCGTCCGTCCGTCCGTCCGTCACAAAACTTTAACACTCGGGTAAATGTCTCATAATTTCTTCATCCTTTGACCGATCTGCTTCATATTTCATATACACATTGCTCTGATGGTTCACTACTGCCCTGTGCCAAATCCACGTTCGTCCTGCCCCCGCCAAGCCCAGGGTCAAGGTCACATACTTGGTGCTTCAAAAACTTTAACGCTCGGGTAAATATCTTATAATTTCTGTTTTCTTTCACGGATCAGCTTCATATTTCATATACGCATTGCTCTAATGGTCCTCTACCGCCCTGTGCCAAATCCACGTTCGTCCTGCCCCCGCCAAGCCCAGGGTCAAGGTCACATACTTAGTGCTTCAAAAACTTTAACGCTCGGGTAAATATCTTATACTTTCTGTTTTCTTTCATGGATCATCTTCATATTTCATATACGCGTTGCTCTAATGGTCCTCTACCACCCTGTGCCAAATCCACGTTCGTCCTGCCCCCGCCAAGCCCAGGGTCAAGGTCACATACTTAGTGCTTCAAAAACTTTAACGCTCGGGTAAATATCTTATACTTTCTGTTTTCTTTCATGGATCATCTTCATATTTCATATATGCGTTGCTCTAATGGTCCTCTACCACCCTGTGCCAAATCCACGTTCGTCCTGCCCCCGCCAAGCCCAGGGTCAAGGTGGTCACATACTTAGTGCTTCAAAAACTTTAACGCTCGGATAAATATCTTATAATTTCTGTTTTCTTTCATGGATCATCTTCATATTTCATATACGCATTGCTCTAATGGTCCTCTACCGCCCTGTGCCAAATCCACGTTCGTCCTGCCCCTGCCAATCCCAGGGTCAAGGTCACATACTTGGTGCTTCAAAAACTTTAATGCTCAGGTAAATATCTTATAATTTTTCTTTCCATTCACGGATCAACTTCATATTTCATATTCGCGTTGCTCTAATGGTCCTCTACTGCCCTGTGCCAAATCCACGTTCGTCCCGCCCCCGCCAAGCCCAGGGTTAACATCACATACTTAGTGCTTCAAAAACTTTAACGCTCAGGTAAATATCTTATAATTTCTGGTTTATTTCACGGATCAGCTTCATATTTCATATATGCATTGCTCTAATGGTCCTCTACCGCCCTGTGCCAAATCCACATTCGTCCTGCCCCCGCCAAGCTCAGGGTCAAGGTCACATACTTGGTGCTTCAAAAACTTTAACGCTCAGGTAAAAGAAAATTTTGACTTGGAATTTGGCCTCATTTATTATCAAAGCGATATGTGGGACATCCGTGTTCTATGAACACATTTTCTAGTTTATTAAACTTCACACATGCATAGAAGACGACCCAAAGGTGTGTCGCACGTAAGAATGACAACTCTTGCGTCGTTAATTTCTTAGTTATCTCCCTTTGTTGTTTCGTGCACTGATTTCGTGTCCGGAGCATAACTCGAACACCCTTTGGAATATTTTCATGAAACTTCACACATGCATAGACCACAACCCTAAAGGTGTGTCACACAAGAATGACAACTCTTGCATCACTAATTTTTTAGTGATCTCCCTTTGTTTTTTCCGTCACTGATTTTGTCTCCGGAGCATAACTCGAACACCCTTTTTTCAAACTACTTGTGTATCTGGGGAGGGGGATACACATGCGCTTATCGACAAGCGTCTATTTCTAGTTTCATATTGGAATTATGTTAGTTAGTGTAAATTGGGTGGCAGTTATTATGATATAAACAAATATTGTATTTTTTATGTAACAAAGGCGAACAAGTAAAAGTTTTTGAGGTATAGTACTTTTTTCCGATTTTTGACCTTGACTATGAACTTGACATTGCATCAGCTGATTTTATTTCGTTATGGGATTTTGTTGGGGTCTTTATGGTAAATACCATAATGGCAAAACACTTAATAAAATTAAATGGCAAGCACTGTAAAACCATATTTTTAGTTATCGGTCATATGCTTAAAATGTGCGGCTATCTTGGACACCATCTTGAATTTCAGATCTTTGGCACCACCTCTCAAAATGACACCCAGGCCAAATGTATCCATTAGCCATCACTCTAAGATATAACATTGTCAAACCTTTTCCGTCGTCCGATTTCGGAACCAAAATCTTTATTAAGCATCCTAAGTGAGTTGGGCTTCTCACCTAGTAGTTTACTTAATGGTTTGGGACAATTATTGTGCACATGGGTTTCTGATAGCCTAAACCCCAGTTTAGACCTAAACCCCAGTTTAGACTGCCCAAATGGCGGTTTCAGTCGTCAAATGCACAATAATTCCATAAACCCCAATTTGAGAGTCTAAACGATCATGGACTTAGCCCCCATCTTTCACTGAATTATTAATATCATTGATGTACGTGTATGATGAAAATGATCCTTGCCACAAATTTCCGTAGTCTTATGTACTTTTCGTAATGTACAGATCCGTGACTAAAATGAGTCTCTATACGCTAAACACTAAAGGTCACCACTAAACGGAATTTCTTGAAATGCGGCTATACATGTAACTAAGGAAAGGGGGCTGATGGGTTTTGCGACCATTGTAGATCCAGATTAGCCTGTGCATCCGCACAGTCTGATCCGGATCTGCACTGTTCGCCATTCCATCAATGAACACATGTCATGCTGTTAAAATTTACATGTAATACAGATCACTGTCCGGCTACAGGAGTGTGCTATTTGATCAGTGGTTACACTTGTCGCAAATACATTATGCCCCATTTCTCCAGTCCCAGCGACAAATGTCAGGCTTTAATCGAAACTTGATTGAGATTGCAAAGCATAACTAAATATTATTTTATTTTACTTCATTTAGTTAAAGATGGGGTCCCGCACATCAGGATGTATTGTAGGGGATATATTTGTTGGGTTCAGCATTTAATAGTTTAGAGAATCATTAATATATACAAAAAGCGTTTAATATTTATTACATATTGGTACTACATGTACATGTATTGTATGACGGAAATAAATAATTTTGAGGTCACTTTCTCGAAATATTGACACAATTCGATCACCACTACTAACACCGTTTTATGAAATATTAGTTCATACTGTGAAAAAACGTACACTTTTGATGTCAAAATCTTGTGGAATTGTTATATGCTTAGGTACACATTTAACTTCCGTAACAATATCTTTTTACATAATTTGAGGGCCCCAATCAAGATACGACAGCTTTAATTTAATGTCATCGAATTGACGTCACTTGTTTCAATGGCGTTAACAATGGAAAATGTTTTTAATAAAAAGCAGTTGTATATTTTATAAATGTGAACAATTCTGACACTACATAGAAATCGAATCTAGACCATATGAAATACATGTAAACATATACATATGTTGCCCTTCATCTAAATCGATGATTAACAACATTGGTTTCACAGATTCCTTGAAAACTATTTAATCTAAATGTTGTAAATGTGGTCACTGTACTAAGCACCAGTCATGCGCCACTCAGACAACACAGGTACTACATGTACTATAAGGTTCGACAATGTCCAGCGTGGGTAAATGTTTATCGTGGCACGAGGGAATTCTTTGAACCCCAAGGCCGTAGGCCCCGGGTTCAAGCAGTTCCCGAGTGCCGCGGCAAACGTTTACCCACAGCTGGACATATTCCATGGTCGCAGTACACGTCGCGTTATGCAGGTGCATCCTATGCATCAATTTCAAAATTTCAATGCGACCGTTGTGAACTTGTCTGGTGACGTAATTGCGCGTTCTAGTAACGTCATTAGACACATGCATTACGTAGGTGTTGGCTTGGCCCCGAAATGAGCATTGTCTACAGCCATGGTCAAACAGTACACGCTGTACGTTTGAACACAGCTGTAAGCGGTGTCAAACAACAGCATGTAACAATATAAGGTTCGACTATGTCCAGCTGTGGGTAAACGTTTGCTGTGGCACGATGGAACTGTTTGAACCCCAAGGCCGTAGGCCGCGGGTTCAAACAGTTTCCGAGTGCCACGGGAAACGTTTACCCATGGCTAGACATGGTCAAGCGTTATCGTCGAAAATATCGTGTAATTTGAGCATTTATGCAGTACTTTCAGTACTTTGATACATTCAAACAGCTGATTTACTCATACATACATGTATTCCTGGGCTTTAGTACACGTCGCGTGATGCAGCCTCATGAATTTCAATACGACCGTTGTGAACTGGTCTGGTGACGTAATGGCGCGTTCTAGTAACGTCATGAGACACATGCATTACGTAGGTGTTGGCTTGGCCCCGAAATAAGCATTGTCTACAGTCATGGTCAAACATCACGTTTGAATTGTTTTATAAATTCAGAACTATTGGACCGATTTTCAACATTTAACTTCTGTTTTGTTAGTCCCATGGACGTGGATTTAACATGGGTAAACTGTTCTTTTCGCAATAAAATCAATATTGGACCATATTTCACAACATAGCCTTAGGAATATTAAATCGGTACACACTAGCAATAAACAATTCTAAATAAATTACACACGACATTCACTTACATCTTATTGTCTTCAACAATATGAGATATAGTGTGTGTCTGTGTGTGTGTGTGTATCCCACATTGTAAAAATACGCCAGCCATGTTGTATTGACCTACATAGCTGACTGTGATGACGCAATACCATTCACCGATGTAATGATAAAAAATTCCCAGCTAATCATGTTAACTTAAGGCGACTCCAGATCTGACTGTGATTTCATGCAGATATATTACTCTATCTTTGCAGTATTAACAAAAGTTGGTTTTAACATGTGTTTGTTTTTACAAAATTATAATAAATGTAAATGGTTCCTGTTATTCTGGAGTAGTAACTGAAAATAGAAAAAGATGCAGCATTAGCAAATTTATGTGTGTATATAATATTATGTACATTTGTAATCATCTCTGTAGCTGATCAATGTCTACACTTGATTTAAGGTAGGAAACACTGCTAACAAACTGATTTGTGATCAGTGTAATAAATATATTGCTTATCTTTCGTTCACGAAACGGATAATAGTGCAAACCCTGGATCTACACTGGTCGCAAACCCCATAGGCCCCATTTCACCAGTCACAGCAATAAATACGTTTGCTGACAATGATCGAATGGCGTGACGTGACGTTACGTAATGATACATGTGTGAATGAAATGTTGCTCATGTGCATGTGTTAGCATAGCCTATTTCTTGATAAATAGCATACCATACATGTGTCGTGTGATATCTAGTTTTACATAATATAAGCAATGCCATTATGTTTTTATTATGACCCTGTGTAATGTGGTTTAATTGAAGATACAATGCATATGACAATACTAGGCCTGCTGGGTTGTTTCAATGTTTACCGATATCGGTACATACATACATGTACAGTGGAACCCCTCCAAACCGGACCCCCTCTATACCGGAATTCGCGCTATACCGAACATACGACCACGTCCCGAATATTCTGCTATATAAACACATTAGTTTCTACCCCTCTATTCCGGAACCCCTCTACTCCATAATCCGGACGCCATTTCAAGTCCCAAAACCATATTTCAGCGTTAAAATAACCCCGGAAAACCGGAAACACGGTCACCTGTCAGGATGTCATCCAAGAAATACACCGCGCCCAATTTCAATGTTGTTGTTTCAAGCGGGTGTCAAAATCACACCGTGTTTACAATAGACTGGTTCCCGGTAGTATTGTTCAGCTCTGGTTCCCAAAATGCGGAGCCACGAGAATGAGACGATTCAAATGGACTCCCAACTTGACATTTGTGTGGAAGAAATAACAAAATTGATCAAATTACGCACATTAACTTGAGCCTTGTACAAGCGCTATCCATGCGTGTAATGCGCTAAGCGGCGTGTTTTTTTAACGTTATAAGCGGCATTACAAAGTTAAGAATCTATTCAATACATGCGACCTAAATACGAGACATGTTTGCTGTTTTACAAGCTCATTACAATAGCATGGTTGACAATTGAATTATACGCGTACGTAACAATTACGGAAATAAAATAATCGGCACATTATTTGTGAACCTACCGACCGATTAATTGAGATAATCTGATAATTCCTTAACCAGGCTGTAAACTCGTGACTAGCCTGTGGGCTATTGTAGCAGCTCGCGGTAACTACACAGCACACGCGAAATGTGTCATATGCTCTTTGCGACCAGTGTAGACCGTAGACTCAGATTACATTGCGAATCTGCACTATTTGCTATACCCCTTGCGAATCTGCACATATTTATTGAAAAATGTGTACATATGCTTTCAATATGCTAATAATGGTATATACTATACAAATCCAAGAGTTAATGATGGAAAGCATACATTTCCTTAACTGGAAATAGAAAACCCCTCTAAACCGAAAACCCCTATAAACCGAACTTTTCAGTCTGTCCCCAGGGTGTTCGGTTTGGAGGGGTTCCACTGTATCAGATTTTATATTTTTTTGAACGCAACAATATAGGAAATCCGATATGTATGTACCTATATGGGTGAAAATAGAAACAACCCAGCGACCCTAGAATCGTCATATATCTTCAATTAAACCAAACTGCCCTGTTATGCCCCTTTAAGGACATGTGGGTCATCCCATGATTCATGCATAATTACTTTGTGAATGTGAGGAATATATGCATAACATATACGTGAACATTCTCTTCTTACTATATCCTACACGGTGCGAGTTACCATGTCGGCCATCTTAGTCTGGACAAGCCATCGGCCAGTTTTACATTGTGTAGCGTTTGACACATACATGTACATATACAACTAATTATATGACAAACATATGAATAAGATTGGCTGTAGCATGATCGGAATACATTAGCGAACAGCGTGCTATGCGCGGTTTTCATCACATTTATATAAAACTTCTGATATCGGAAGTGTTTGTTGATCCTTTGTTAAATGTTTGAGAATTCAGTAATGACTGTGTAGCAGTAAGAACAATACACAGTGCTCTAGATATATACATGTATTACCATACATACTTTTATCAAATTCAGTGACTTGTAAGCAATTAGCTGAGTGCATTGTCTCTATTGTCTACTTGTCTACTATGCGAGTAAATATAGCTTTTACCTAATATTTATATGACGTTGTCGTCATATATATCTGGGACGTATAGCACACCGAATTGTATTAACATTTCTACCACATTATTTGCTGTATGTATCAGCGCTCCAAGTGGTGAAACTATCTGATAGCATGTACAAACTAGAATGGCGGAGGTGGCAACTCAATGCTCTGTATTATATACACTAAGACGAACAGGGTCAGATACACTTTATGTATACATTCAGTCACATGTATGATGCTACTACGTTTGAATCAAAAGGTCATATTCTATAAAGTAAGTCGTTATGACTCAGCTCGAGCACGGCAGGAATTCCTCGACGAGCCTCGAAACTCGATGTCAAAAGATAAAGATACGGGTCTGGACGTCTACATTGTATAATGTACTGTGCTGTGACTGATGTGTATCAATAACTTTGATGGGTTTTGCGACCAGTGTCGATACAGACCAGCCTGTGCAGCCACGCAGTCTCATTATGATCTTCACTGTTCGCCATGTCATCAATTAAACGCCTGTCATGCTTCTAACAAGCAATAACAGATCATTATCAGGATACCGGAGTGTACATGAGTGTGCTATTCGATCATAAACTACATTAGTCAAATCCGTATAGGATTGGTGTACGATTGGATCGATCCCAACAACCTCTACTGGAGCGACAATAGCACCATCTACGTCACGAATGTCCAACGAATGACGACCGAGACAATAGTGCGGTCTGCCGGCGAGGATACTAAGGAGGTCATTCTTCTTCCTCATGAGAGGTACGTTTATTTATTTTTGTCGCGCCTGCTTGCGGACAGCGCGATATCGTCGGCACTTTGGCATACATACGTACGTACGTATGTACGTACGTACGTACGTGTGTCCGGTTAAAGTTTTTGGTTAAGTTGTTTGGGTAAGTTTTTTGGTTAAAGTTTTTGGTTAAGTTTTTTGGTTAAAGTTTTTGGTTAGTTTTTTTGGTTAAAGTTTTTGGTTAAGTTTTTTGGTTAAGTTTTTTGGTTAAAGTTTTTCGTTATACTATATCTCTGCAACTGCTTTGCCCATTACCTTGAAACTTCACATGGGTCTTTATCATCATCTATATTTTCATTCTACCCCCTCCCGTGCGGCCCCTGTGCCCAATGTCAAGGTCAAATTACTTTGAAGTTTTTGGTTAAGTTGTTTGGTTAAGTTTTTTTATTAAGTTGTTTGGTTAAGTATTTTGGTTAAAGTTTTCGTTATACTATATCTCTGCAACTGCTTTGCCCATTACCTTCAAACTTCACATGGGTGTTTATCATCATCTATATTTTCATTCTACCCCCCTCCCGTGCGGCCCCTGTGCCCAATGTCATGGTCAAAGTACTTTGAAGTTTTTGGTTAAGTTTTTTGGTTAAAGTTTTTTGGTTAAAGTTTTTCGTTATACTATATCTCTGCAACTGCTTTGCCCATTACCTTCAAACTTCACATGGGTGTTTATCATCATCTATATTTTCATTCTACCCCCCTCCCGTGCGGCCCCTGTGCCCAATGTCAAGGTCAAAGTACTTTGAAGTTTTTGGTTAAGTTTGGTTAAGTTTTTTGGTTAAAGTTTTTCCCCTGTGCCCAATGTCAAGGTCAAATTACTTTGAAGTTTTTGGTTAAGTTTTTTGGTTAAAGTTTTTTGGTTAAAGTTTTTCGTTATACTATATCTCTGCAACTGCTTTGCCCATTACCTTGAAACTTCACATGGGTGTTTATCATCATCTATATTTTCATTCTACCCCACTCCCGTGCGGCCCCTGTGCCCAATGTCAAGGTCAAATTACTTTGAAGTTTTTGGTGAAGTTGTTTGGTTAAGTTTTTGTCGCGCCCGCTTGCGGAAAGCGCGATATAGTCGGAACTTTGGCGTACGTACAGTTGTTTCTGTCAAAATGTTCCGGGTTTATACGTGTACAAAGTGTTGTGCGTTGTGTATCCGTGGAGTTTCCGTTAGTTACGTTTCAAACCGTGTGTCGTCTACGTGTAATACGTTTTCGGCCATGCGTTGCGTTTCCCCACTCTTGCGCATGCGCGAAAGTCGAACAAACCGTGTCAACGCATTGAGTCTCAAAAGCGTGTAATCCGTGTACAATGGTTGTAAACGTATACAATGGTTGTAAACAACGCAATGAGTTTCAAAAGCATGTAATCCGTGTACAACGGTTGTAAACGTATACAACGGTTGTAAACGTATACAACGCTAAGGTAAACCGTTTAAACGATTTAACACTTTCTTTGACGAACGGTTACACGCTTCTACATGTACACAGCACCGTACAGATGAAACCGTGTTATACGTATAACACGTTTCCACGGGTTTTAACGCATTACACGTTTTGGTATGCCAACCGTGTATCGCGTAGAATGCGCATGCTCAGATCGTTCTTCGTGTGTGTATATATACTTCTAGACTCACTGCAGGGCTTCTAAAATTTTCAGTTTTCCGGTTCTGGACCGATTTTTGAACTCTCAGACCGATTGAGATTTGAAAACTAGTCTTAAAAATCGGTCCGAGAAAAATTGCCAGTCGGCTGCTATTTCGCTATAAACCTTGTAAATTTACCGGTTTTGACCACCAAGTAATTTATGACACATATCCGCGGGCCATATCCGTGTTAAACCAGTGTGCAGCTCGCTGTGTATTCAGTTTCTCCAAATATCGATTAATCTTAACACACGCGTGGGACAGGTGTATAGCGGATTAGTGACTGAAATAGACTGGCTTCAGCGTAAAGATACGAGAGTTCCTAGACTCGCCATTTCTGATGATGTTATAAAATAAAGAAATAAACCATGCACTGTGTTTATCTGTGTTCGTAATATTTAACCCCAAGTAACTGACACGGACTATCGGCCCGGGCTATTCCATATTAAGTTAGGAACTGTTACATTACGCTGTATTAGGGGTCATTTTTGTGTATATAAAATGTACATAGGAATGCCGCAGATCCTGATGAGCCGGCTCACATGATCTACAATTCGCAAACATTTTGATAAACGACAAGGTACATCTGTCGTGTTAAAAGCGTGACTCATTAGGCATCAGGGATTAGGGATCAATTGAAGTGCTAAATCACACCGCCGATGTACTTTGAACTCGATCTGAGGGTATGTATTCGTGATATTTTAAAAGGGACGAAACAAGGACGCCTCGAAGCGATCGGCGCCGAACATGTATTCGTGTTAAAACGTGTAGCCGTTGTACACGTTTCAACGCTTTCATATAGCTACACGCTTCCAGGTAAAGCGTTGTACACGTTTCAACTCTTTCACCTCGCTACATATGTATACGCCAAAGCGTGTTATACGCCTTGAAGCTAAACGTATTAATCACTGTAAAACTAAACGGTTTGACAATGTGTATTACACGTGTACGAACCGTATTATACGTTTAAACAACGTATACAACGCTTTTAAACTAAACGGTTTGACAATGTGTATTACACGTGTACGAACCGTATTATACGTTTAAACAACGTATACAACGCTACAGCAAACCGTTGCGTTCGCGTTGAGTTTGCAAGTGTTGTCTACGGTGGAACAAAAACGGAGACTGCACTGTACGTACATACGTGTGTCCGGTTAAAGATTTTGGTTAAGTTTTTTAGTTAAGTTTTTTTGTTAAAGTTTTTGGTTAAGTTTTTTGGTTAAGTTTTTTGGTTAAAGTTTTTGGTTAAGTTATTTGGTTAAAGTTTGTTAAAGTTTTTGGTTAAGTTTTTTGGTTAAGTTTTTTGGTTAATGTTTTTCGTTATACTATATCTCTGCAACTGCTTTGCCCATTACCTTGAAACTTCACATGGGTGTTTATCATCATCTATATTTTCATTTTACCCCCTACTGTGCGGCCCCTGTGCCCAATGTCAAGGTCTAATTACTTTGAACTTTTTGGTTAAAGTTTTTGGTTTTAAGTTTTTGGTTAAAGTTTTTTTTTTTGTTAACAACATCAATCTGCAACTGTTTTGCCCATTACCTTGAAACTTCACATGGGTGTTTATCATCATCTATATTTTCATTCTACCCCCCTATCGTGCGGCCCCTGTGCCCAATGTCAAGGTCTAATTACTTTGAAAAACATTTTGGTTAAAGTTTTTGGTTAAAGTTTTTGGTTAAAGGTTTTGGTTAAGTTTTGGTTAAGTTTTTTGGTTAAAGTTTTTCGTTATACTACATCTCTGCAACTGCTTTGCCCATTACCTTGAAACTTCACATGGGTGTTTATCATCATCTATATTTTCATTCTACCCCCCTACCGTGCGGCCCCTGTGCTCAATGTCAAGGTCTAATTACTTTGAACTTTTTGGTTAAAGTTTTTGGTTAAGTTTTTTGGTTAAATTTTTTTGTTATACTACATCTCTGCAACTGCTTTGCCCATTACCTTGAAACTTCACATGGGTGTTTATCATCATCTATATTTTCATTCTACCCCCCTACCATGCGGCCCCTGTGCCCAATGTCAAGGTCTAATTACTTTGAACGTTTTGGTTAAACTTTTTGCTTAAACTTTTTTGCTTAAACTTTTTCGTGTGTCCGGTTAAAGTTTTTGGTTAAGTTTTTTGGTTAAGGTTAAGTTGTTGGTTTAAAGTTATCGTTATACTATACTCTGCAACTGCATTGCCCATTACCTTTGAAACTTCACATGGTTTGGTTTTATCATCATCTATATTTTCATTCTACCACCACTCCGTTGCGGCCCCTGTGCCCATTGTCAAGGCAAATTACTTGAGTTTTTGGTGAAGTTGTTTGGTTAAGTTTTTGTGCGCGCGTTGCGGAAAGCGCGATATAGTCGGAACTTTGGCGTACGTACAGTTGTTTCTGTCAAAATGTTCCGGGTTTATACGTGTACAAAGTGTTGTGCGTTGTGTATCCGTGGAGTTTCCGTTAGTTACGTTTCAAACCGTGTGTCGTCTACGTGTAATACGTTTTCGGCCATGCGTTGCGTTTCCCCACTCTTGCGCATGCGCGAAAGTCGAACAAACCGTGTCAACGCATTGAGTCTCAAAAGCGTGTAATCCGTGTACAATGGTTGTAAACGTATACAATGGTTGTAAACAACGCAATGAGTTTCAAAAGCATGTAATCCGTGTACAACGGTTGTAAACGTATACAACGGTTTGTAAACGTATACAACGCTAAGGTAAACCGTTTAAACGATTTAACACTTTCTTTAAGACGAACGGTTACACGCTTCTACATGTACACAGCACCGTACAGATGAAACCGTGTTATACGTATAACACGTTTCCACGGGTTTTAACGCATTACACGTTTTGGTATGCCAACCGTGTATCGCGTAGAATGCGCATGCTCAGATCGTTCTTCGTGTGTGATATATACTTCTAGACTCACTGCAGGGCTTCTTAAAATTTTCAGTTTTCCGGTTCTGGACCGATTTTTGAACTCTCAGACCGATTGAGATTTGAAAACTAGTCTTAAAAATCGTCCGAGAAAAATTGCCAGTCGGCTGCTATTTCGCTATAAACCTTGTAAATTTACCGGTTTTTGACCACCAAGTAATTTATGACACATATCCGCGGGCCATATCCGTGTTAAACCAGTGTGCAGCTCGCTGTGTATTCAGTTTCTCCAAATATCGATTAATCTTAACACACGCGTGGGACAGGTGTATAGCGGATTAGTGACTGAAATAGACTGGCTTCAGCGTAAAGATACGAGAGTTCCTAGACTCGCCATTTTCTGATTGATGTTAAAAATAAAATAAAGAAACCATGCACTGTGTTTATCTGTGTTCGTAATATTTAACCCCAAGTAACTGACACGGACTATCGGCCCGGGCTATTCCATATTAAGTTAGGAACTGTTACATTACGCTGTATTAGGGGTCATTTTTGTGTATATAAAAATGTACATAGGAATGCCGCAGATCCTGATGAGCCGGCTCACATGATCTACAATTCGCAAACATTTTGATAAACGACAAGGTACATCTGTCGTGTTAAAAGCGTGACTCATTAGGCATCAGGGATTAGGGATCAATTGAAGTGCTAAATCACACCGCCGATGTACTTTGAACTCGATCTGAGGGTATGTATTCGTGATATTTTAAAAGGGACGAAACAAGGACGCCTCGAAGCGATCGGCGCGAACAATGTATTCGTGTTAAATCGTGTAGCCGTTGTACACGTTTCAACGCTTCATATAGCTACACGCTTCCAGGTAAAGCGTTGTACACGTTTCAACTCTTTCACCTCGCTACATATGTATACGCCAAAGCGTGTTATACGCCTTGAAGCTAAACGTATTAATCATGTAAACTAAACGGTTTGACAATGTGTAATTCACGTGTACGAACCGTATTATAGTTTTAAACAACGTATACAACGCTTTTAAACTAAACGGTTTGACAATGTGTATTACACGTGTACGAACCGTATTATACGTTTAAACAACGTATACAACGCTACAGCAAACGTTGCGTCGCGTTGCGCGTTGAGTTTGCAAGTGTTGTCTACGGTGGAACAAAAACGGAGACTGCACTGTACGTACATACGTGTGTCCGGTTAAAGATTTTGGTTAAGTTTTTTAGTTAAGTTTTTTTGTTAAAGTTTTTGGTTAAGTTTTTTGGTTAAGTTTTTTGGTTAAAGTTTTTGGTTAAGTTATTTGGTTAAAGTTTTTTGGTTAAAGTTTTTGGTTAAGTTTTTTGGTTAAGTTTTTTGGTTAATGTTTTTCGTTATACTATATCTCTGCAACTGCTTTGCCCATTACCTTGAAACTTCACATGGGTGTTTATCATCATCTATATTTTCATTTTACCCCCTACTGTGCGGCCCCTGTGCCCAATGTCAAGGTCTAATTACTTTGAACTTTTTGGTTAAAGTTTTTGGTTAAGTTTTTTGGTTAAAGTTTTTTGTTAACAACATCTCTGCAACTGTTTTGCCCATTACCTTGAAACTTCACATGGGTGTTTATCATCATCTATATTTTCATTCTACCCCCCTATCGTGCGGCCCCTGTGCCCAATGTCAAGGTCTAATTACTTTGAACATTTTGGTTAAAGTTTTTGGTTAAAGTTTTTGGTTAAAGGTTTTGGTTAAGTTTTGGTTAAGTTTTTTGGTTAAAGTTTTTCGTTATACTACATCTCTGCAACTGCTTTGCCCATTACCTTGAACTTCACATGGGTGTTTATTCATCATCTATATTTTCATTCTACCCCCCTACCGTGCGGCCCCTGTGCTCAATGTCAAGGTCTAATTACTTTGAACTTTTTGGTTAAAGTTTTTGGTTAAGTTTTTTGGTTAAATTTTTTTGTTATACTACATCTCTGCAACTGCTTTGCCCATTACCTTGAAACTTCACATGGGTGTTTATCATCATCTATATTTTCATTCTACCCCCCTACCATGCGGCCCCTGTGCCCAATGTCAAGGTCTAATTACTTTGAACGTTTTGGTTAAACTTTTTGCTTAAACTTTTTTGCTTAAACTTTTTCGTGTGTCCGGTTAAAGTTTTTGGTTAAGTTTTTTGGTTAAGGTTAAGTTTTTTGGTTAAAGTTAATCGTTATACATCATCTCTGCAACTGCTTCGCCCATTACCTTGAAACTTCATATGGGTTTTTATCATCATCTATATTTTCATTCTACCCCCCTACCGTGCGGCCCCTGTGCCCAATGTCAAGGTCTAATTACTTTGAACTTTTTGGTTAAACTTTTTGTCGCGCCCGCTTGTGGAAAGCGCGATATAGTTGGTTAAAGTTTTTGGTTAAAGTTTTTTGGTTAAAGTTTTTTATTATACTATATCTCTTTTTTTAGTGTCCATGCCTCGTCCCAAGGCGCGACATGCAGGCCGCGGCCATCTAGTATTTAACTTCTTGTCAACTGTTAACTACAGTTTTGATCAGGTTATTGAGATCAAATCACATGAACTATTTCACCTGTTTGGAATATGTGTGTATCACAAAACCAGAACTGAATATTTGCATAAAATGTAGATTCAGTATTGACATTTGAAAACGTTATCTGGCGCCATGTCCTGACCACACCAAAATGAACTAGTACTAATCAGACTTTTGTTACATGTATAGTGGGTATAACCGGATTCAATCACGTACCAAACAAGCCAGTGCATGTAAATGTCATGAGTGCCACATATCACAAGGCACAAGGAGGGACAGACAAGTAATCTATATATAGCTGATCTAGTGAACGTAGAAGAGATAGAGACAGGGGCGGAGATAGACATACAACGTAGGAGCATATCTATGGACAGGTACATCCGAACAGATCTCTATCGGCAATGTTACATGTTTGTCAGCGAGTAGTTATCACTGGCATCTTGCACTACCGGGGGCCGTTTCACTAAACTTCGTACGACTAAAATGTTTGTAACTGCAAAATAAGGATCGTCTGGAAATTTCACGTTAACAATATGTTTTTTTCGTAAACAATTATTGGATTTACATTTATTGAGCATAAATCCATCAATTGAAATTTCCAGACGATCCTAAATTTGCACTTACGAAAATTTAGTTTAGTGAAACGGGCCCCTGGGCCTTGCACTGTTAGAGGTTTTACCACGTGTCTAGTACATGTTTGGTGATTCTGTTGTGTTCCAGAAAGCTGGCGTGGCTGTCGGGAAGTGGAAACGCCTACGAAGTGAAAACAGTTTCCATTGACGGCACCGGACAACAGACAATTGCTCAGAATCTCAAAAACCCAATTGGCCTGACACGAGATCAGGATAATAAAAAGTATGTAATTTACGCCACCTGTTGATGAAAAATGGCCCATTTTCTTAATTACTAGTAAATCATATGCCGTATGCTCATTTATCGCTGATATTGCTTTAATAAAACGCGTCCTACATGTACATTTATGTTCGGTAACTGGGGGCCGTTTAACTAAACTTCGCACAACTAAAATGTTCGTAAGTGCAGAATTATGACAGTCTGGATTTCACATTTAACAGTGTTTTATTGTAAACAATCATTGAATTTACATGTAATGAGCATATTCGCAACATATGTTCAATAAATGTAATATATCAATTGAAATTTCCAGACGATCCTAAATTTGCACTTACGAACGTTTTAGTCGTACGAAGTTTAGTGAAACGATCCCTGACGTCTAAAGATGACACAATATAAGAGCATGCATTGGCATGTGTTCTGAATTATCTGTCCACTGTTAACAGCATGTACGGAAAATATTGCATTGATTTATTAATTTATTATACCCCCACAAACTTAACCCCACAAACAAAGTTTGAGGGGGTATATAGGAGTCAGCTTGTCGGTCGGTCTGTTGGTCGGTCTGTCGGTCTGTTGGAAATTCCCTTCCGCTCTATATCTTCTACACCGATGCATGGATTATCAAATGGCTTGGCACAAATGTTTCTCATGATGAGAAGGTGTGTCATGATCAATAACCACTCACCTACGTCCAAGGTCAAGGTCACAGTTGAAGGTCAAAGGTCAAACCTATTGAAATTCCCTTCCGCTCTATATCTTCTACACCGATGCATGGATTATCAAATGGCTTGGCACAAATGTTTCTCATGATGAGAAGGTGTGTCACGATCAATAACCACGCACCCACATCCAAGGTCAAGGTCACAGTTGAAGGTCAGGTCAAACCTATTGAAATTCCCTTCCGCTCTATATCTTCTACACCAATGCATGGATTATCAAATGCCTTGGCACAAATGTTTCACAGGATGAGAAGGTGTGTCCTGATCAATAACCACGCACCTACGTCCAAGGTCAAGGTCACAGTTGAAGGTCAAAGGTCAAACCTATTGAAATTCCCTTCCGCTCTAAATCTTCTACACCGATGCATGGATTATCAAATGCCTTGGCCCAAATGTTTCTCATGATGAGAAGGTGTGTCGCGATCAATAACCACACACCTACGTCCAAGGTCAAGGTCACAGTTGAAGGTCAAAGGTCAAACCTATTGAAATTCCCTTCCGCTCTATATCTTCTACACCGATGCCTGGATTATCAAATGCCTTGGCACAAATGTTTCTCAGGATGAGAAGGTGTGTCTCGATCAATAACCACGCACCTACGTCCAAGGTCAAGGTCACAGTTGAAGGTCAAACCTATTGCAGGCGGCAGACAGGTAAACTTCATAGTTTGTGTACACAACTCCTCTGAAACCGTTCAGTGGATTGATCTGAAACTATACACTTTTTATGCTGAACAAATATTTTTTTTACAAAATTATAATCCTTTTAACTTAGCCATTTTTTCTATTTTTATTAAATTGATTCATTGCGTTCTTGACAAACTCGGCACAGAGTTTTTAATCAAAATCTTATTAATCCATTGCTCGTGTAAGATCCTCTATAACTGATGAATGAATTTTCAAATGTTTTCAGATTATCTCATTTTCATTGACCACGTACGCAGGTAAAAAAAGGTCAATGTCACACATCTCTAAGGCCAGCATTAAATAATGATCATGAAATTTTTATTCAAACCTATAAAACTCTTCTAATGTTAAGCTATTTGTAAGTCCAACTCTTTGTGGGGGTATTATGATCACTCCTGTGATAGTTATAGTTTTATTTAAAGGCAGTCTGTCTCACACGTTGTAAAGGTGGACATTTGTACGTATGTTGTGATAGCGGACTTAACTATACCATTACTTAATAGGTCACCTTATACATGTACGAGTGATGTATAATATAAGGATATTATTTTACATGATATCGGCTATCCCATAAATACCGAATGAAGGACAACATTGCCTTGCCCAAAATACCATTGGCGTAAACATGCATGCAGAGACAAAATACCTTTCGTGTATTTGGAAAGGTGGACATAAGACCCTTGATTATTTTTTACAAGGTGGACAAAACACTCTTGATGACTTTTACAGACAAAACACCATTGGTGATTTTCATAGAGTTCACAAAACATCATTCATTCCAATGGTGGACAAAACTACACCATTCACTGTTTGCATAGACCGTTCTCATAATAATGACACTATTCCACCTCTACACAAGCATTGCCAGAGGACTACGAAACGCGCCTGTAGCCGATTTCACCAACATTGCAAAGTATACTTTTCTACAGAGTGGCCTGCGGTTCTCTTACCAGGCGAATTGCAATTCCTGGAGCGCAGGATTGCAATTCGCGTTCCCATTAATTGCAATTGGACCGCAATCGGACTGCAATCATGTGACTGCGGTCCAAAGAGTTGGTTGCGGAATTGCAATACTTATAGCGCAGTTAGCGCTGCGCTCCGCTTTTAATTGCAGTTTACGCTCCTTTTTTTTCTTTAAACTGCGAAAGAATGACCGCTTTACGCTGCGCTCTGCGGTCAAACAAGCGGACCGCTCTGCTTGACCAATGCGGCAATAAAATCGAAATAGTTGACAAACGTATCCGTGTTCCAATCCAAAATTTTATCCCATCTGTTTCATTCAAAGTGACTAGAAAGTCAGCGGTATTGGTGATCTGTTTTTTTGGTGCGCAAATATTGCGAGACAAATAGTGAAACATTGACCTTGACAATTTCTTGGACAAAAAAAAATGTCGTCACTGCCTTTCCGAATATCAAGAACACATTAATAGACACCACCATACTCACAATATATTTCTTAGCCAGGTTTTTTGAAAAAAAATCCAGGCTATTGGATTGGCGAAAGCCGCGGGCGGCGGGCGGCGGGCGGGCGGCGGGCGGCGTCCACAATCAATGTTAAGTTTTCGTGTTTGAGTCCATTTCTTTGTTACTGTACCACCTAGGACCACCAAACTTTCACAGCTTCATAATCAAGGGGTGCCCACCACATATCACTATCCAACATGTTACTTTTTTTTTAACTTGACCCATTTTTTCCGCGCAGTCGACTTAGCCATTTTCAATGTTAGTTTTCGCGTTTACAAAGTTAAAGTTTTTGCGTTTGTTTAAGTCCATTTCTTTGGTACTTTTTTTTTGTAACCACCTAGGACCCACCAAAACTTTCACCTTCATAATCAAGGGGGCCCACCACATATCAAATCCAACATGTTTACTTTTTTTTTACTTGACCCAATCCGCGCGTTCACTTAGCCATTTTCAATGTTAAGTTTTCACGTTCACAATGTTAAGTTTTCGTGTTTAAGTCCATTTCTTTGGTACTGTACCACCTCATTCGCGCTTTAGCTGTTAATTGTGACATATTTGTCTACTTATTACACAGAAATTAATAAGTATAATACTGACATTTCTTTCAATTGAAAAATACAGAAAATATGTCGCAATTAAAGGTACATGCCCACGCACGCAGTAGGCACAAAATGTTCTTTATAGGAATTAAATAAGTGTATAATTATGTCACTATTCCACCAGTTCTAAAAATTACGAGTGCCTGCTATACAAATATAATCATTTATTAATTATTAATTTACTGTTAGCGACGCGCGGCGGTAACAGTCTATTTTGATAATGTGCGGGGACGACGACTTTCACATCACGGCTTGCGGTGCGCATGCGCAGTACACTACGCGCGCCAGTAGGTTTCCCAATATGTAAACAAGAATATCAACATGTCGAAACGTCCAGGACGGAAATTGTATGAAACGTTGTCAGCCAAAAAAAAGAGGCGAAATGTCTGAGGGGCAGGCAGTACAGAGAGAGAGTGGTTAATATTGGCGACCAGATCACCAAATGGAAAGAGTTAAGTGGATATTTAGATTTGGACTCGAACAGAGATTTTTCTTCTCAACTTCCGATACTTCACTGCGCATGTCAAAGATGTGATATGATTGACCGTGTCACGTGACGCGTGTTGGTAAAAATAGCACGAGGTCGGAAAATATCCTTTCTGGTCACGGCATATAAAATGCAATTTAACACCATTTAACATGCGCCGTAATTAAAAATAACTCGTTAGTGGGTAGACAAATGGCTCATATAAGGCATGACAGAAAATGAAAAGTAGTAGTACAGTGTAATCTGCTAAATGTCACAGGGTGAGAAAGATGCGCACCAGCCCGGAATCGAACCGGGGATCTCTGGTTTACCACACCATCGCTCTACCTACTGAGCAAACCGGACACAAATACACACTTATTCACCATAGTGATCACTTCATTCAACCAAAAATTCACAAGCTAGAAGTTATGACAAATTATTACAGTCAACGTCACAGATTATGCTCTTGGCGACATTAGCGGACACAAATTTGTCGATCAATTTGATCAAATAAACAACGGAATCTGACTGATAACACTACGACGGCGCATGGAAACATCATTATTCTGGTACTTGGAATCAAAATGGTGGATATTAAGATCAATATGTGAGGCGCTGACAGAACCTTTAACATTTTTTATCACGATAGCAGCTACAGGGATTGTTGGACGCATTTATTTGGAGAAACAAGAGATTACAACCCGCATTGGATAATATACTAAGTGACGTACACCAACATAGAGGATTAAATTTGCGACAATGTTGGATTCTGGATTTTGTGGACAGGTGACAGAAATCGGAGCTGGATAAGAACCGACAGACGTGATTCTGAATATGCGTGCTTGGTCTGTGGTTTTTCCAGATCATGTCATGCATGTTTTAATTTCACGTCATGTGAAAGCAGCACTATTGAACATAATGAATAACTTTAATATTCTACACCAGAATTAAAGTTGATTCATCGTCTGATGTGTCACACCCATTTTTGACCCCGGGGTCACCATTTTAACAACTTTGAAATAGCATTGTACATCGATCATTCCTATCAAGTTTTGTCGAAATGTATAAATAATTATAAAATATCCTGCCCCATTTGCACATGAAAATACCGATACCACCGCGCGTCACTATCAGTAAAATAAATATTACCAAATGATTATATCTGTATAGCGGGCACTCGTAATGTTTATAACTAGTGGAATAGTGACAATTATACACTTATTTAATTCCCATAAAGAGCATTTTTAGCCAACTGAGTGGGCTTGCACCTTTAAAAAGGGGTTGGACAATTGTTGTCGCGACCGCCTGCGGACAGTGCGATATAGTCTGCGCATTGACGTCCATCTGTAGTTTTTTTGCCGAGCCTGCTTGCGGAAAGCGAGACTTAGTGATCACAATGACGTCCGTGCGTCAGTCCGTCCGAAATCGGTGTATGTTTTTAAATACCATATCCTAAGTCACATTGACTTGAAACATCAAATGCTTATTTTAGTCATTATCCATATATTTCATTCTTGTGTCCCACTTCATGCGGCCCCTGTGCGATTTAAGGTCAAGTCAATGGACATTTGAAATTTGTGTTAAAGTTTTTTGCATAACCTTTATTATCTATCCTCCACAACACTTACCCAGATTTGCTTCAAACTTCAGATAATTCTTTATTATCATCCATATTTTCATATTATAGCCCACGCATGTGACCCACATGCCCAAGATCAAGGTCAAATGACTTTCAAATTTGCGTTAAAGCTTTACATACGTTAATTCAAACTTCAAATAAATATACTCCGACACCATCAAATGCCTCGGTGGGCTCAACATGCGGGCCATGGCCATCTGGTTTTTATTTACCGTAGGTTAAAGTTTTTAAGACCACTATATCTCAGAAACAGCTTCGCCAATTCACTCGAAGCTTCACATGTGTGTTTATCATCATCCATATTTTCATTCTATGCTCAACCCCTGCAACCCCTGTGCCCAATATCAAGGTCAAATTACTTTGAAATTTACCTCAAAGTTTTTGACATGGCTGCATGAGGACAGTGCGATATAGTTGTCACATTGGCCTACATACGTACGTACATCCATATGTACCTGAGAGCGCATGCTCAGATCGTTCTTCGTGTGTGTATATATACTTCTAGACTGCAGGGCTTCTAAAATTTTCAGTTTTCCGGTTCTGGACCGATTTTTGAACTCTCAGACCGATTGAGATTTGAAAACTAGTCATTTGATCAGTCGGCCATCACACCATGACTAGTTTAGCACTTGATCAGTCAGCCATCGCACCAGGACTAGTACTGATCAGGGCCACACAGGACTTAGTATAGGCACTTGAATCAGTCGGCCATCGCACCGGGACTAGTTTTTAGCCCTTGATCAGTCGGCCATCGCACCAGGACAAGTATAGCACTCGATCAGTCGGCCATCGCACCAGGACTAGTTTAGAACTTGATCAGTCGGCCATTGCTCCAGGACTAGTTTAGAACTTGATCAGTCGGCCATCGCACCAGGACTAGTTTAGCACTTGATCAGTCGGCCATCTCACCATGACTAGTATAGAACTTGATCAGTCGGCCATCGCTCCAGGACTAGTTTAGCCCTTGATCAGTCGGCCATCGCACCAGGACTAGTTTAGCCCTTGATCAGTTGGCCATCGCACCAGGACTAGTGTAGCCCTTGATCAGTTGGCCATCGCACCAGGACTAGTATAGAACTTGATCAGTCGGCCATCGCACCAGGACTAGTTTAGCCCTTGATTAGTCGGCCATCGCACCAGGACTAGTATAGAACTTGATCAGTCGGCCATCGCACCAGGACTAGTTTAGCCCTTGATCAGTCGGTCATCGCACCAGGACTAGTAGAGCACTTGATCAGTCTGCCATCAAACCATAACTAGTATAGCGCTTGATTAGTCGCCCATTGCACCATGCCCAGTACGTATAGCACTTGATCAGTTGGCCATCTCACCATGCCTAGTATAGCACGTGATCAGTCGGCCATGCCGAGTATAGCACTTGATCAGTCGGCCATCGCACCAGGACTAGTAGAGCACTTCATCAGTCTGCCATCGCACCATAACTAGTATAGCGCTTGATCAGTCCGCCCATTGCAGCCACCATGCCCAGTATAGCACTTGATCAGTTTTGGCCATCTCCCGCCATTGCCCAAGTATAGCACGTGATCAGTCGGCCATGCCGAGTATAGCACTTGATCAGTCGGCCATCACTCCAGGACTACTTTAGCACTTGATCAGTCGGCCATCGCACCACGACTAGTATAGCACTCAATCAGTCGGTCATCACACCAGGACTAGTTTAGAACTTATCATTCGGCCATCACCCCGACTACTTTAGGCACTTATCATCGGCTACCGGGCACGGGACTTAGTTTAGCCCTTGATCAGTTGGCCATCGCACCAGGACTAGTATAGCACTCGATCAGTCGGCCATCGCACCAGGACTAGTTTACAACTTGATCAGTCGGCCATCGCACCAGGACTAGTTTAGAACTTGATCAGTCGACCATCGCACCAGGAATAGTTTAGCCCTTGATCAGTCGGCCATCGCACCGAGACTAGTTTAGCCCTTGATCAGTCGGCCATCGCACCAGGACTAGTATAGCACTCGATCAGTCGGCCATCTCACCATGACTAGTTTAGAACTTGATCAGTCGGCCATCGCACCACGACTAGTTTAGAACTTGATCAGTCGGCCATCGCACCAAGACTAGTATAGCACCTGATCAGTCGGCCATCGCACTAGGACTAGTTTAGCACTTGATCAGTCGGCCACGTCATCCTGCGTTACAGACAGAAGTGGTGGTCAGGGTGGGGGGGGGGGGGGGGGTAGTGTAGTCCTAGACAAAAACTGTGGTGGTGCTGGTGATACACATTGTTCCCACTGTGGGATATAGACCGGAACTTTTAGGACGCCAAATGTAGATGGCTGGTGTGTGTGGGGGATCATTGTTTTGTGTCCCCGGCGGTGGTGCGGAGTACAATGATGAATTACTGATGCATTACTGTACTGAACACACATGTATATGCACTGTGATACCGTACTTCACAATCCTCAGTTTTAAATTGTTTCTGTATCGTAAAACTGAAAATTTATTCATTTTGAAAAACTTAAAATTGTATGATCGAAATGAAAACCGGATGTTTACATGCGAAATGAACCGGTGCATCGGTATATTTTAACCGCACGATGACCCACTGTATATTCATACCATATCTGTACGGATATTTCGTATATACGAACGGATATCGTATGTTTGTGTATAATATTTGTATAGTACGTTTGTATAATGTAAACAAACTGTACTATGCGATGATACGGTAAGTTTTTACCGCAAATAGCGAAAGAATGACCGCAAAACACAGTATCGCGAAAGAATGACCGAAAAAACTGGACCGCGAAAGAATGACCGCACAAACGGTATCGCGAAAGAATGACCGTAAAAACGGGACCACGATTGGACTGCAATTAGACTGCAATTTCAGAGGGGACGAATTGCAATTCAAGGACCGCTGGATTGCAATTCTTGGTAAGAGAATCGCAGGCGGGAGTGTAGCAAAATATACTTTGAGTAATCATTTATTTGTCCTGAAATGCATTATTTCAAATAGAATAACAAATGCATATATTTCATGATTAAAAGTATGCAGAATTATTATACTGAATTTATTACATTATCACAGCCAAAATGCGATGGCCGACTGATCAAGGGCTAAACTAGTCTCGGTGCGATGGCCGACTGATCAAGGGCTAAACTATTCCTGGTGCGATACAAGTGCTATACTCGGCATGGCCGACTGATCACGTGCTATACTGGGCATGGTGAGATGGCCAATTGATCAAGTGCTATACTGGGCATTGTGCAATGGGCGACTGATCAAGCGCTATACTAGTTATGGTGCGATGGCAGACTGATCAAGTGCTCTAATAGTCCTGGTGCGATGGCCGACTGATCAAGTGCTATACTCGGCATGGCCGACTGATCACGTTCTATACTGGGCATGGTGAGATGGCGAACTGATCAAGTGCTATACTGGGCATGGTGCAATGGGCGACTAATCAAGCGCTATATTAGTTATGATTCGATGGCAGACTGATCAAGTGCTCTACTAGTCCTGGTGCGATGACGACTGATCAAGTGCTATACTCGGCATGGCCGACTGATCACGTGCTATACTGGGCATGGTGAGATGGCCAACTGATCAAGTGCTCTACTAGTCAACGACTGATCAAGCGCTATACTACTTATGGTTCGATGGCAGACTGATCAAGTGCTCTACTAGTCCTGGTGCGATGACCGACTGATCAAGGGCTAAACTAGTCCTGGTGCGATGGCCGACTGATCAAGTTCTATACTAGTCCTGGTGCGATGGCCGACTGATCAAGGGCTACAATAGTCCTGGTACGATGGCCGACTGATCAAGGGCTAAACTAGTCCTGGAGCGATGGCCGACTGATCTAGTTCTATACTAATCATGGTGAGATGGCCAACTGATCAAGTGCTAAACTAGTCCTGGTGGCTGGTGCGATGGCCGACTGATCAAGTTCTAAACTAGTCCTGGAGCAATGGCCGACTGATCAAGTTCTAAACTAGTCCTGGAGCGATGGCCGACTGATCAAGTTCTAAACTAGTCCTGGTGCGATGGCCGACTGATCGAGTGCTATACTTGTCCTGGTGTGATGCCGACTGATCAAGTGCTATACTAGTCCTGGTGCGATGGCCGACTGAACAAGTTCTAAACTAGTCCTGGTGCGATGGCCGACTGATCAAGTGCTATACTAGTCCTGGTGAGATGGTAAACTGATCAAGTTTTAAACTAGTCCTGGTGCGATGGCCGACTGATCAAGTTCTAAACTAGTCCTGGAGCGATGTCCGACTGATCAAGTGCTAAACTAGTCCTGGTGTGATGGCCGACTGATCAAGTTCTAAACTAAAGTAATTTGACCGTGACATTGGGCACATATAAATAATAATGAAAATGTGGGTGACAAATACACCGTATGTGAAGTTTCGAGTGAATTGGTGAAGCGGTTTCAGAGATATAGTGTTCTTAAAGGTACATGCCCACTCAGTAGGCACAAAATGTTCTTTATATCAGAGACATCATCCGAGACATTTTCGGGCAAAATAAACATTAATTCACCATTAATACACATATTTATTGGTATTATTATACATTTTATATCAGACGTAAATTTCCACACTGCTACATCAGGGCGATAACCGTGTTTCCTTAAAATGTTACCAAGAACATTACTATTTATTTTTTGATGTGCAATGATCATACTTTATAATCTGTCGAAAACATTATTTTTTTCAGGGAAACACATTTAATTAGTATAAGTAATTAAAAAATATCATGCCCCATTTGCCTATGAAAATAGCCTGATATCACCGTGTGTCACTATCAGTGAAATAAACATTACTAAATGATTATATCCATATAACGGGCACTCGTAATGTTTAGAACTGGTGGAATAGTGACAAAATTATACACTTATTTAATTCCTACAAATAACTGATAATACACATAACTTTAATTGTTGTGCCTACTGAGTGGGAATGTACCTTTAATTAGCATAAATTATTAAAAACAAGAAATGCGGATGCCACCTGCAGCATATTTGAGAAACTGTGACAAAGTGGTTAACCGAAAAGTGTGACGGACGGACGGACGGACGGACGGACGGTCCAAACACTATATGCCACCCGTTTCTTCGAAACCCGGTGGCATAAAAATATCATGCCTCATTTGAATATGAAAATAGCTTGATACCACTGCTAGTCATTATCAGTAAAATAAATATTACTAAATGATTATATATGGATAGCGGGCACACATAATTTTTAGAACTGGTGGAATAGTGACACAATTATAGTGACACACTTATTTAATTGCTATAAAGAACAGTTTGTGCCTGCTGAGTGGGCATGTACCTTTAAAAACTTTAACCTTAAATCAAAAAAATTTAACCGGATACACGAAGTGACGTACATATGGATGTACGTACGTATGTAGGCCAATGTGACAACTATATCGCACTGTCCTCGTGCAGGCATGTCAAAAACTTTGAGGTAAATTTCAAAGTAATTTGACCTTGATATTGGGCACAGGGGTTGCAGGGGTTGAGCATAGAATGAAAATATGGATGATGATAAACACACATGTGAAGCTTCGAGTGAATTGGCGAAGCTGTTTCTGAGATATAGTGGTCTTAAAAACTTTAACCTACGGTAAATAAAAACCAGATGGCCATGGCCCGCATGTTGAGCCCACCGAGGCATTTGATGGTGTCGGAGTATATTTATTTGAAGTTTGAATTAACGTATGTAAAAGCTTTAACGCAAATTTGAAAGTCATTTGACCTTGATCTTGGGCATGTGGGTCGCATGCGTGGGCTATAATATGAAAATATGGATGATAATAAAGAATTATCTGAAGTTTGAAGCAAATCTGGGTAAGTGTTGTGGAGATATAAGGTATGCAAAAACTTTAACACAAATTTCAAAGTCATTTGACCTTGACCTTATCGCACAGGGGCCGCATGAGTGGGACACAGAATGAATATATGGATAATGACTAAAATAAGCATTTGATGTTTCAAGTCAATGTGACTTAGGATAGGATATGGTATTTAAAAACATACACTGATTTCGGACGGACTGACGCACGGACGTCATTGTGATCACTAAGTCTCGCTTTCCGCAAGCAGGCTCGGCAAAAAAACTACAGATGGACGTCAATGCGCAGACTATATCGCACTGTCCGCAGGCGGTCGCGACAACAATTGTCCAACCCCTTTTTAAAGGTGCAAGCCCACTCAGTTGGCTAAAAATGCTCTTTATGGGAATTAAATAAGTGTATAATTGTCACTATTCCACTAGTTATAAACGTTACGAGTGCCCGCTATACAGATATAATCATTTGGTAATATTTATTTTACTGATAGTGACGCGCGGTGGTATCGGTATTTTCATGTGCAAATGGGGCAGGATATTTTATAATTATTTATACTATTAAATTAAATGCATCAACTGAAAAAAAAATTGACAGATTATAAAGTATGATCATTGCACATAAAAAAATAAATACAGAGAATAAATAGTAATGTCCGTTAACATTTTAAGGAAACACGGTTATCGTCCCTGATATGAATGTGGAAATTTTCTTCTGATATAAAATGTATAATAATGCCAAACAATACGTGGGTAATGGTAAATGATTGTTTATCTGGCCAGAAAATGTCTCCGATGATGTCTCTGACATGAAGAACATTTTGTGCCTACTGAGTGGGCATGTACCTTTAACGCTAGTTATTATGGTTAATATGCAATTCACAGTCTCCTTGCAGCTTGAAATTGAAAGACATTATGAAAAGTTGTGTTGATCTCAGAAATTGTCATGTCGACTATAGGATCGCGTCGAAATAATGTCAACATAATAGGAAAACGTAATTTGATACCGACAAAAAGTAAACAAAACGCAAAATTGATGCTTTGTTTTGCTATATTATACCGTAGACCACACATTATCATTTGATTTTATATGAAAATAAATATATTGTCAGTATGGTGGTGTCTATTAATGTGTTCTTGATATTCGGAACGGCAGTGAGTGAGTGACAACATTTTGTTTTGTCCAAGAAAATGTCAAGGTCAATGTTTCACTGTTTGTCTCGCAATAACCCGCCGATTTATATTTGCGCACCAAAAAAAACAGGTCACAAATACCGCTGACTTTCTAGTCACTTTGAATTAGATAGATGGGATAAAATTTTGGATTGGAACACGGATACGTTTGTCAACTATTTCGATTTTATTGCCGCATTGGTTAAGCAGAGCGGTCCGCTGGTTTTACCGCAGAGCGCAGCGTAAAGTGTCATTCTTTCGCAGTTTACAGAAAAAAAGGAGCGTAAATTGCAATTAAAAGCGGAGCGCAGCGCTAACTGCACTATAAGTATTGCAATTCCGCAACCAACTCTTTGGACCGCAGTCACATGATTGCAGTCCGATTGCGGTCCAATTGCAATTAATGGGAACGCGAATTGCAATCCTGCGCTCCAGGAATTGCAATTCGCCTGGTAAGAGAACCGCAGGCCACTCTGTATGCATAGCACATGTTGGACAAGACGGGTGAAAATCGCATGCAAATATTCAAAAGTTATGGACGTTTTAATTTTTGCATCGTTTATGCAAATGAGGTGTAACATCACAGTATATTAATTTAAATACTGCAAATTGCGATATTTTTTTCATTAAAAACAATATTAGTGTGACTAAAGTGTATTTTTTCATTGATATGTGTATTTCAGAATACGGGATCAATCTATGAAATTAATTGAGACAGAATGTCAAAAATTAATTTAATATCAATAAAAATGAGAATATATGTGTCATCTATGACGTCATAGCAAGCCCTGCATAATCCAAGCTCATTTAAAATTACAACCTACATGCCTTGTGACAGAGATCGAATATTTGTATGCGGTTTTCACTACTCTTGATATATTGTCAATGGCTTTGATGTGCATATAATTCCCAACTCTATCCGAAGAGCCTTTTTGATTGGAATCCGTACAGAAATAAGATTAGTGCATGTAATTCGAGCTGAGTGGTCATTGCATGGTCAGTTGTCAGTGCAGTTGGTGCTGGTTTGGTGATTATATTAGCTAGTTTTGTAACCTTAAACAGTAGGAAGTAACGATTGCAAGATGCTGCTCATATGTAGCCATTTGTAATGAGGAATTCAAATAATATGAAGCAAGCTGGGCTTTTATGACATTAAAATGATTACGCTGCACTCATGACTTATCGCATTCCCGGTTGCCATGTGCTACCAAGACATGCACAAAGATGTATCACTACAATAGCACTATTAAGAACAGAATGCATGATAAGATGTTGCAATTATGCATGAAAACATGTACACAGCAGTATTCCTACCTCAATAATCAACATGATATGATATTAGTATGCGTAATGGAGGCATTAATTAGCTAGTGTCTTTTGCACATTGTGAATGCTTGATATTTATGGCGGTAATACTGTTTGTAGTCCCATAAGTATAATACATGTACCATGCCAGGCTATGTTGAGCATAGTATGTCTAGGTATCACATACTCAACACTATAGAACAGAATCAAAGGTGTATCGCTTAGAGGTTAAGGGCATTGCAATGGGTTTATTGTTGCCATTTGTTTGAAGATTTAAAGTGAACACGTAAAACGTCAAACACATTATTCGGATTAAAACATATGTCGATATGAATAGGTTATTTGATTTGTGTGTGGATTATACACACGAGTTCCGCAGCGTGGGATATTGCGCGGTGGAACGAGTGGCATATATCGACATACAAATCGAATAACCTTTTTATTATATACGTGCACCACTCTCAATTTATATATGCCTAAAAATATACAAATTATAAATAAAATAAACAAATTAGTGGTTATTTAGAAGGGACTATTTTGCGAGGTGAAACGTAGTTCCGGCACTGACCAATATGATATCACGAGACGTCAATTTGGAAAAATAATGGCTTGCTTTCTATTGCGCGTCAATAGGAAACGAAAGTACGTAACTATATAATCAGTAACACACTTTAACGGCATATTGAAATTCCGCGTTTTTTACCCATGGCAAAGTCCTCTAGTTTCGTTGTTAAGTGAAAGGTTTGTAGAAAAACAGTAGCAAATACAGTTGTTTGCTCATACAATCTACTGACGTGTATCTTTATAAATTTATATGCGCATAATACATCGAATGAGGAGGTGCAAATGGTGCATTTTATATTTCATTCGCGCCCCGAATAAGCAAATTGCAGGCTACATAACGGGAATATTCTACAAAAATAATACTCGACAATGACGTATAAAATCCAAACATGTACGTGTTCGTTACGTCATAACGTTAACACGGGTAAACTATGTAACACTGACTAGCATATTCTTGTTCATAAATGAAAGGTTATAGATTAAAATGCTAATCATGGTATACATTTTATATTGTCGTGCCGTTTTGTTTTATAATCCTATTCCACCTTAAGTTTGTTCTGCTCCTTGGAGGTGACGTACTATGATAAACAGAATCTCATACATTTTTAGCTCGCCTGCACGAAGTGCAGAAGAGCTTATGGCATACCCCCGGCGTCAGTGTCGGCGTCGGCGTCAGTGTCGGCATCAGCGTCGTCCACAAACTTAACGTTGGGTAAATGTCTTAACTTCTGTTTCCTTTCATGGAACACCTTGTTATTTCATACATGCATTCCTCATATGTCACTCTATCATGCTGTAGCAAATCCATGACCCACCACCCAGCCCTTACCCCAAGGTCAAGGTCACAAACTTGGCACATTCATAAACTTAACGTTGGGTAAATGTCTTATAACTTCTGTTTCCTTTCATGGAACACCTTGTTATTTCATACATGCATTCCTCAGATGACCCTCTATCATGCTTCGTTGCTGGGGGGGGGGGGGGGGGGTGGGGGGGGGGGGTATACTGGAGTCACCCCCGCTTGTCCGTCTGTCCGTCCGTCCGTGTTTCCGTCCGTCACAAAACTTAACAATTGTAAATTTCCTTTTAACTTCTCTTTCCCTTTGCAGAAATCTTTCATATTTTACCCGCCCTTTCTCTGACACTCATACATCGTTCTGCAACAAACCTACGACCCCCATTTATGCCAGGGGTCAAAAAAACGAAAACTTAACAATTGTAAATTTCCTTTTAACTTCTCTTTCCCTTTGCGGAAATCTTTCATATTTTACCCACCCCTTCTCTGACACTCATACATCATTCTGCAACAAACCTATGACCCCCATTTATGCCAGGGGTCAAGGTCACGGACTTAGAAACTTAGAAAAAAACGGAAACTTAACAATTGTAAATTTCCTTTTAACTTCTCTTTCCCTTTGCGGAAATCTTTCATATTTTACCCACCCCTTCTCTGACACTCATACATCATTCTGCAACAAACCTATGACCCCCATTTATGCCAGGGGTCAAGGTCACGGACTTAGAAACTTAGAAAAAAACGAAAACTTAACAATTGTAAATTTCCTTTTAACTTCTCTTTCCCTTTGCGGAATTCTTTCATATTTTACCCGCCCCTTCTCTGACACTCATACATCATTCTGCAACAAACCTACGACCCCCATTTATGCCAGGGGTCAAGGTCACGGACTTAGAAACTTAGAAAAAAAAGAAAACTTAACTATTGTAAATTTCCTTTTAACTTCTCTTTCCCTTTGCGGAAATCTTTCATATTTTACCCACCCCTTCTCTGACACTCATACATCATTTTGCAACAAACCTACTACCCCCATTTATGCCAGGGGTCAAGGTCACGGACTTAGAAACTTAGAAAAAAACGAAAACTTAACAATTGTAAATTTCCTTTTAACTTCTCTTTCCCTTTGCGGAAATCTTTCATATTTTACCCACCCCTTCTCTGACACTCATACATCATTCTGCAACAAACCTATGACCCCCATTTATGCCAGGGGTCAAGGTCACGGACTTAGAAACTTAGAAAAAAACGAAAACTTAACAATTGTAAAATTTCCTTTTAACTTCTTTTTTCTTTTTCCCTTTGCGGAAATCTTTCATATTTTACCCGCCCTTCTTACTCATTCTGCACCACTACACATCATTCTGCAACTTAGAAAAAAAGAAAACTTACTTACACAAATTTATGCAGGGTCAACGGACACGGACTTAGAAACTTAGAAAAAAAATTAGAAAACTTAACAATTGTAAATTTCATTTTAACTTCTCTTTCCCTTTGCGGAAATATTTCATATTTTACCCACCCCTTCTCTGACACTCATACATCATTCTGAACAACAAACCTACGACCCCCATTTATGCCAGGGGTCAAGGTCACGGAGAAACTTAGAAACTTAAAGAAAAAAACGAAATCTTAACAATTGTCAAATTTCATTTTACATTCTCTTTCCCTGCGGAAAATATTTCATCATCACATTCTTCTGACACTCATAGAAACATCATTCGCAACAAACTCATGACCCCCATTTATGCCAGGGGTCAAGGTCACGGACTTAGAAACTTAGAAAAAAACTAAAACTTAACAAATGTAAATTTCCTTATAACTTCTCTTTCCCTTTGCGGAATGCAGTGATATTTTACCCGGCCCTTCTCTGACACTCGTACATCATTCTGCAACAAACCTACGACCCCCATTTATGCCAGGGGTCAAGGTCACGGACTTAGAATGTCTAGTTTGCTTTTTTCAACTGGAACCACCATCGCACTCTCGATATGTGCTGACATAGTCTTTTATCTGAAAATGATAGTATGCGAGCTGGAATTCATTCTAGGTCAAGGCTGACACGGGGGGGGGGGGGATTCCGTAAGCCCCCTCTTACTGACAAATCTAGTTTCATACATGCATTCCTCAGATGACCCTCTATCATGCTGTAGCAAATCCATGACCCACCACCCAGCCCTTACCCCACCCTTTAGGTCAAGGTCACAAACTTGGCACATTCATAAACTTAACATTGAGTAAATGTCTTATAACTTCTGTTTCCTTTCATGGAACACCTTGTTATTTCATACATGCATTCCTCAGATGTCACTCTATCATGCTGTAGCAAATCCATGACCCACCACCCACCCTTACCCCAAGGCCAAGGTCACAAACTTGGCACATTCATAAACTTAACGTTGGGTAAATGTCTTATAACTTCTGTTTCCTTTCATGGAACACCTTGTTATTTCTCTGTTAAGTTAAGTTGTTTGGTTAAGTTTTTAGCTCACCTGAGCGAAGCTCATGTGAGCTATTGTTACCGCAATGTGTCCGTCGTCGTCCGTCGTCCGTCGTCGTCCGTGAACATTTTCAAACGTCTTCTCCTCGGTAACCATTGGGCCTATGGTCACCAAACTTCATGGTCATGGTCCTTAGGTAGGGGGATTACAAAATTGTTAAAATGACGTCATTACGTAATCCAAGATGGCCGCCATCTAAAAATAGCACAAATTCTTAAAAAATCTTCTTCTCAAGAACCGCCAACCGGATTTCGACAAAACTTGGTAGGATTTTATTTTTGACTGAATATGGTCATTTCATATATAAAATTGAAGGTATCAATGAGGCGATCACTCTGGTGCATTTTTTGTCGAAATCGGATTGTTATGTCATCCAAGATGGCCGCCGAAAGGTCAAAAGGTCGTTCTTTTATTAGAGATTTCAAAATTCTTCTTCACATGAACTGCTTGGCCTATGGTAGCCAAACTTAAAAGTTATGGTCCATGGGTGAAGCCTTTTCAGATTTGTTAAAATGGAGGTCATCGCTAATCCAGGATGGCCGCCGTCTAAAAATAGCATAAATTCTTAAACAATCTTCTTCTCATGAACCGCTAGCCGGATTTCGACGAAACTTGGTAGGAATGATCGATGTACATTGCTCTTTGAAAGTTGTTAAAATGGTGACCCCGGGGTCAAAAATGGGCGTGGCCCGTGGGGTCAAAATTGGGGCTCAAATTTTATTTTTGACTGAACATGGTCATGTCATATATCAAATTGAAGGTATCAATGAGGCGATCACTCTGGTGCATTTTCTGTCAAAATCGGATTGTTATGTCATCCAAGATGGCCGCCGAAAGGTCAAAAGGTCGTTCTTTTATTAGAGATTTCAAAATTCTTCTTCACATGAACCGCTTGGCACATGGTAGCCAAACTTAAAATTTATGGTCCAAGTGTGAAGCCTTTTCAGATTTGTTAAAATGGAGGTCATCGCTAATCCAAGATGGCCGCCATCTAAAAATAGCATAAATTCTTAAAAAACCTTCTCATGAACCGCTTGCCGGATTTCGACGAAACTTGGTAGGAATGATCGATGTACATTGCTCTTTGAAAGTTGTTAAAATGGTGACCCCGGGGTCAAAAATGGGCGTGGCCCGTGGGGTTAAATTGGGGTCAAATTTTATTTTTGACTGAATATGGTCATGCCATATATCAAATTGAAGGTATCAATGAGGCGATCACTCTGGTACATTTTTTGTCCAAATCGGATTGTTATGTCATCCAAGATGGCCGCCGAAATGTCAAAAGGTCGTTCTTTTATTAGAGATTTCAAAATTCTTTTTCACATGAACCGCTTGGCCCATGGTAGCCAAACTTAAAAGTTATGGTCCATGGGTGAAGCCTTTTCAGATTTGTTAAAATGGAGGTCATCGCTAATCCAAGATGGCCGCCGTCTAAAAACAGCATAAATTCTTAAACAATCTTCTTCTCATGAACCGCTAGCCGGATTTCGACGAAACTTGGTAGGAATGATCGATGTACATTGCTCTTTGAAAGTTGTAATGGTGACCCCGGGGTCAAAAATGGGCGTGGCCCGTGGGGTCAAATTGGGGTCAAATTTTATTTTTGACTGAATATTGGTCAATGGTCAAATATATCAAATTGAAGGTATCAATGAGGCGATCACTCTGGTGCATTTTCTGTCGAAATCGGATTGTTATGTCATTCAAGATGGCCGCCGAAAGGTCAAAAGGTTCTTTTATTAGAGATTTCAAAATTCTTCTTCACATGAACCGCTTGGCCCATGGTAGCCAAACTTAAAAGTTATGGTCCATGTGTGAAGACTTTTCAGATTTGTTAAAATGGAGGTCATCGCTAATCCAAGATGGCCGCCGTCTAAAAATAGCATAAATTCTTAAAAAATCTTCTTCTCATGAACCGCTAGCTGGATTTCGACGAAACTTGGTAGGAATGATCGATGTACAATGCTCTTTCAAAGTTGTTAAAATGGTGACGCCGGGGTCAAAAATGGGCGTGGCCCGTGGGGTCAAATTTTATTTTTGACCGAATATGGTCATGTTATATATCAAATCGAAGGTATCAATGAGGCGATCACTCGGTACATTTTTTATTTTTTGTCCAAATCGGATTGTTATGTCATCCAAGATGGCCGCCGAAATGTCAAAAGGTCGTTCTTTTATTAGAGATTTCAAAATTCTTCTTCACATGAACCGCTTGGCCCATTGTAGCCAAACTTAAAAGTTATGGTCCATGGGTGAAGCCTTTTCAGATTTGTTAAAATGGAGGTCATCGCTAATCCAAGATGGCCGCCGTCTAAAAATAGCATAAATTCTTGAAACAATCTTCTTCTCATGAACCGCTAGCCGGATTTCGACGAAACTTGGTAGGAATGATCGATGTACATTGCTCTTTGAAAGTTGTTAAAATGGTGACCCCGGGGTCAAAAATGGGCGTGGCCCGTGGGGTCAAATTGGGGTCAAATTTTATTTTTGACTGAATATGGTCATGTCATATATCAAATTGAAGGTATCAATGAGGCGATCACTCTGGTACATTTGTCGGTATCGGATGATTATGTCATCCATGCTGGCCACCAAAAGGTCCATTTATTCAAGATTTTTAACGTCTTTTTCTCAGGAACCACATGGCCGATGCTGGGTGAAGCATTTTCAGATTTTGTAAAATGAGAGTCATCGCTTAATCCAAGATGACCGCCATCTTAAAATAGCACAATTTTTTTAAAACACATGAACTCAATGTCACCTTCTCCTCTGGTGTTCATGGAGTCAGGTGAGCGAATTAGGGCCATCATGGCCCTCTTGTTTGGTTAAAGTTTTTGGTTAAGTTCTTTGGTTAAAGTTTTTGGTTAAGTTTTTTGGTTAAGTTTTTGGTTAAGTTTTTTTGGTTAAAGTTTTTGGTTAAAGTTTTTGGTTAAGTTTTTTGGTTAAAGTTTTTTTTGTTATACTATATCTCTGCAACTGCTTTGCCCATTACCTTCAGATTCTCTATTTATATTACAAGAATAAGTGTAATACATATGTTTCACTGAATGAAACTTTAGATGAGTTAGATCATCAGTTCAGCTTCAGCGTATTATTATAGGTTATAACGATGAGTACATATATGCATATGTTTTATTGTCGCGCCCGCTTGCGGAAAGCGCGATATAGTCGGCACTTTGGCGTACGTACGTACGTGTGTCCGGTTAAAGTTTTTGGTTAAGTTGTTTGGTTAAGTTTTTTGGTTAAAGTTTTTCGTTAAGTTCTTTGGTTAAAGTTTCTGGTTAAGTTTTTTGGTTAAGTTTTTTGGTTAAGTTTTTGGTTAAAGTTTTTCGTTATACTATATCTCTGCAACTGCTTTGCCCATTACCTTGAAACTTCACATGGGTCTTTATCATCATCTATATTTTCATTCTACCCCCCTCCCGTGCGGCCCTTGTGCCCAATGTCAAGGTCAAATTACTTTGAAGTTTTTGGTTAAGTTTTTTGGTTAAAGTTTTTGGTTAAGTTTTTGGTTAAGTTTTTTGGTTAAGTTTTTTGGTTAAAGTATATGCTATCTCTCTGCAACTGCTTTGCCCATTACCTTGAAACTTCACATGGGTGTTTATCATCATCTATATTTTCATTCTACCCCCTCCCGTGCGGCCCCTGTGCCTAATGTCAAGGTCAAATTACTTTGAAGTTTTTGGTTAAGTTTTTTGTTTTTTAGTTGGTTAAGTTTTTTGGTTAAAGTTTTTTGGTTAAAGTTTTTGGTTAAGTTTTTTGGTTAAAGTTTTTCGTTATACTATATCTCTGCAACTGTTTTGCCCATTACCTTGAAACTTCACATGGGTGTTTATCATCATCTATATTTTCATTCTACCCCCGTCCCGTGCGGCCCCTGTACCCAATGTCAAGGTCAAATTACTTTGAAGTTTTTGGTTAAAGTTTTTTTTGCGCCCACTTGCGGAAAGCGCGATATAGTCGGCACTTTGGCGTACTTACGTACGTGTGTCAGGTTAAAGTTTTTGGTTAAGTTTTTTGGTTAAAGTTTTTCGTTATACTATATCTTTTTTTTTAGTGTCCATGCCTCGCCACAAGGCGCGACATGCAGGCCGCGGCCATCTAGTTGATTTATTGTCTTGCGTTAATCATGCTAATATTGAGTTTCGCTTTGTACTCGTGGATACTGTCAAGCATGCATACGTGCGACGTCATGACATTAATACAACAGAAAGCGTCATCTGGTGTTTTTGTTGTTAATGATACTATCATCACGATTAACAATAAATCCTTTGCATTATTACTCAACATATACTTGCATACAGTTTGCAAATGTACTATATTTATATTTCAGGATATACATGCTGGATAATGGGCATGTAACACGAGTGGCTTACAACGAAACTGGTTCTCCAACGATATTCATGAGAACAACTGGCCATGATATTGTGATTTATAAGGTAATCCTGACCACATATGTAATATCCATGCGTTTTCGACCTTCCATAATTTAGTCCCGTATGCAGGACACCGGTCATCCTCCCCTAGTATAACGGGGGCTACACTGTCTCACGAATATATCCATATTGCAAAAGCAATAATAAGTTTTGAACATTAAAGGTGTTGTGTCTCAGATCTCCGAAGAATTATTTCACAATAAAACAGATGAAACAATTTGTTCTTGATAATAAACATGCATGTCTCATATAATTTGTCGAGTATATACGTCAAATAATATGAATCAGTTATAATTGTGCGTTAAGAGTAAACTTTTGTCTCCGTATATATTAACACACGATGGACGTACATGCTCATAAAATTAACCGAATTTAAAAAAGCGAGAATGAAGTATTATTGGTGAAGTAATCCAAAGTTTATATCTCAGTAAACTCCCATGCCGAATTACTTTCCGTAACCGTCAGGCGCAGTTAAAATAATTCTTAAGAAAACGGAAAATAAACACATTTTCTTGATTAATTTATTTTGATGAATTTATTTCAAATGCTGGAATTATAAGGAATGAATCGGGGATATAAACTATAGGAATGAATGGCATTTTTGTGGAATTTATCGGGGATATAAACTTGGAAAAGTCGCGGGAATACTGGACGAGGCCTTCCGGCCTTCGTCCAGTATTCCCGCGACTTTTCCAAGTTTATACCCCGATAAATTCCACAAAAATGCCATTCATTCCTATAGTGTCTAGTCGGGCAAGGCACGTGTCGTGGCTACTAAGTGTGAGCGGGACACATAAATGCTATATTTAGTAAAACTAGAGTTTGCAATGCTTTCTCAGCCTAGTTATTTTCTCAATAAATTTGTTCTTTCAGGCATAGGGTGTCACAAGATAGGTCGAGTGATTTGGTATCGAGATATTCATTAGGTTTGATTCAAAGACAATTGCTTCGTACATGTGAAAGAATATATGTATAACATATATGTAAATACTGCCTCGTTACTGTATCCTATACGGCACATGGAATAGCCAAGTCGGCCATCTTTGTGGGTTCCAGCCATCAGCAAGTTTCACCTGTTCTAGCATTTGAAAAAGAACTTATAATGTGAAGTATAACGTATGATATAGTGTAGCTAATCACATGTAGAAAAGCCAGGAGAACGGACTCATATCCATTATATTAAACCAATTAAAATACCACCATTATAGATAGCCTCATACACAGACAGAAATTTGCACAGTGTGTCACTTTTACCTGGCAAACCACACAACACATACCATATATACCCACTACTGTACTCTGTTATTAGCTATCAAATCCACTGACATGTAATCAGTTACCTGAGTGTATTGTCCCTGGTGTCTACTCACCTACTTTGCGAGTAACTATGGCTTTACCTATGGGCAACTTGTACACTGACATATGCTGTGCATCAGATTGAAAAGTTTACACATCAAAAATTATTTTGTATAGTTTGCTGGCATAATATTTATAGCTTGCGGTTGTCATATATGTTTTTTATGTATTACAACAACTTTTATTTGGTTTACTGTCATATTAGTTTCTGTATGTGTCAAACGCAAAAAGTTGTGAAAGTGTACGGTGGTGCCTTTAGTTCCGTCATTACTAAAGGCTATGCATAATTAACTATCTATATATTGATGAGCAAGTTTGTGCAGATAATTGAAATATATTTGCTACTATTTTATATTGCTCACTAGTTACATCGATTTGTATTTTAATTTCTACAAAATATAATGCTCTCGTCGAATAAAGACGGTAAAACTACTTATTATATTTCATAAGGCGATCAGTATGTTCTGAATATTACATTTAAAGGTACATGCCCACTCAGTAGGCACAAACTGTTCTTTATAGAAATTAAATAAGTGTATAATTATCTCACTATTCCATCAGTTAAGACAATTACGAGTGCCCGTTATACAGATATAATCATTTAGTAAATAAATGTTTATTTTACTGATAGTGACGCGCGATGCTATCATGTTATTTTCATATTCAAATGAGGGATGGTCTTTTTAATTATGTATACTATTTAAATGCGTCACCTGAAAAAAATAATATTTTCGACATAAAGTATTATAAAGTATGATAATTGCACATCAAAAAATAAATACAGAGAATAAATAGTAATGCCCGTTACCATTTTAAGGAAACACGGTTATCGCCCCTGATATCAGTGTGAAAATTTACGTCTGTTACAAAATGTAAAATAATACCAATCAATACGCGGGGTAATGGTGAATGAATGCTTTTGTTGCCAGAAAATGTCTCAGATAATGTCTCTGATATACAGAACAGTTTCTGTCCACTGAGTGCGCATATACCTTTTTATCCCGTCAACACAGTACGTATGTGCTCTGAAACACGGTGCCATGAAACAATTTTGATATCCAGTCAATACTAGTTTTGCATTTTACAGCCATTTGTATGTGTTGACGGGATAAATAGAATAGTAGGTTAGTGCCATGAATGGGAAAAATATCTGGCGCGGCTCGGAAACGGGATGTGCTCGGCAGAGCCTCGCCTATCCCGTTTCCTAAGCCTTGCCAGATATTTTTTCCCATTCACGGCACTAACCTACTATTCTCTATCTATTTTCCTTATTTCTGAACCAAAGTATATGTTGTGACCACTCATTTGAACCGTCTCGGCGAGACGGTTCAAATGGTGGTCACTACATATACTTCTGATGAGAAATAAATTCTTGAGCCTTGCCAAATATTTTTTCCTATTCACGGCACTAACCTACTATTCTCTATAAGGTACCCGGTGGCAAAGTCTACATGTATCACGTTAAATAAATAACTGAACTTTGCCGCCATATACAGTAGAACCCCTCTAAACAGGACACCCTGGTGACCACATTGTGTTTGATTTAGAAGGGTTTCACTGTCATTTATGTCATTGTCGTGCCTGTTCATGATTGAAAATGACAAAAACTATTCATGGAGTGCTTAGTTTCAGTGGAGCCTCTCTGAACCGGACACCCTGGGGACCTCCCAGGGTGTCCAGTTTAAAAGGTTCCACTGTATTTGTCATACACAATTTGTGTTTATGTTTCAGTCATATTTCTGTATAATGCGGACACGGGGCACAACGTCATATTTTGATAGCTACCACAGACGGTTATTAGGCAAAGTTAACTCCGGCTACTTTAATGAAGGACTCATCTTTACAGACGTGAAAATCTTAGATGACACCCTGCAACCTTTTGAAACAAGTACGTAGATCACGTGTGGGAGGTTGGTCGGACGAACCTGACGGCGTACATTAACCGTAGGGGTTCCTCTTTATAGAAATCACAATTTGCCTGGATTGACCCTCAGGTACGTTTTTATTTTTGGCTCTTTTGTTACCGGGAGTTGAATTGGGTTATTGCCCATTATAAAAGTAGTAAGATTATTACTGATCCTACTGCTTTTTGCAGGAGGGCCAAGTGACTGGCGAGGACCTGGTATCAGATCGGGATTATTCTGATTTCATGGTTGAATATATATTTTATTGTAAATATTCAGCTCTGATTTTGAGATTTCCCCCCCATTTGTACAGTTTATATATAGGATTTAGTACTAAACCCATTGACCCGGCCTTAAATGGTATTAGCTGTTGATAGGCCGTTAAACCTCAGCAAACAAAGACACGTAGATCATGTAGTTTTGGCATCCTTATTGATTGATATCCATACCTACATGTAGAAAGGATATAGGATATAGATTGATGATGAATTTGATACAATGTTGATACGTTATTCAGATTTCCGAATTCATAACCTCTATTTGTTATAGTTACATGTAGCACAGCGTTCACAGCTAATTGATTAATTCATTGCATGTATATAAAATATACACCCATACAAAGTACGACCACATATGGATGTTTCTCCCGTCCAGTACATGCAGCACTTGTTAATTTTTAGCCAGGTTTTTTGAAAAAAAAATCCAGGCTATTGGATTGGCGAAAGCCGGGCGGGCGGGCGGGCGGGCGGGCGGGCGACGCGTGCGGGCGGGCGGCGCTCCACAATCAATGTTAAGTTTTCGTGTTTGAGTCCATTTCTTTGTTACTGTACCACCTAGGACCACCAAACTTTCACAGCTTCATAATCAAGGGGTGCCCACCACATATCACTATCCAACATGTTACTTCTTTTTTAACTTGACCCATTTTTTCCGCGTAGTCGACTTAGCCATTTTCAATGTTAAGTTTTCGCGTTTACAATGTTAAGTTTTTGTGTTTAAGTCCATTTCTTTGGTACTGTACCACCTAGGACCACCAAACTTTCACAGCTTCATAATCAAGGGGTACCCACCACATATCACTATCCAACATGTAACTTTTTTTTTTAACTTGACCCATTTTTTCCGGGCGGGCGGGCGACGGGCGGCGTCCACAATCAATGTTAAGTTTTCGTGTTTGAGTCCATTTCTTTGTTACTGTACCACCTAGGACCACCAAACTTTCACAGCTTCATAATCAAGGGGTGCCCACCACATATCACTATCCAACATGTTACTTTTTTAGCCAGGTTTTTTGAAAAAAAATCCAGGCTATTGGATTGGCGAAAGCCGGGCGGGCGGGCGGGGGGGCGGGGGGCGGGCGGCGGGCGGCGTCCACAATCAATGTTAAGTTTTCGTGTTTGAGTCCATTTCTTTGTTACTGTACCACCTAGGACCACCAAACTTTCACAGCTTCATAATCAAGGGGTGCCCACCACATATCACTATCCAACATGTTACTTTTTTTTTTAACTTCACCCATTTTTTTCCGCGTAATCGACTTAGCCATTTTCAATGTTAAGTTTTCGCGTTTACAATGTTAAGTTTTCGTGTTTAAGTCCATTTCTTTCGTACTGTACCACCTAGGACCACCAAACTTTCACAGCTTCATAATCAAGGGGTGCCCACCACATATCACTATCCAACATGTTTACTTTTTTTTTTAACTTCACCCATTTTTTCCGCGTAATCGACTTAGCCATTTTCAATGTTAAGTTTTCGCGTTTACAATGTTAAATTTTCGTGTTTAAGTCCATTTCTTTGGTACTGTACCACCTAGGACCACCAAACTTTCACAGCTTCATAACCAAGGGGTGCCTACCACATACAACTATCCAACATGTGACCATTTTTTTACCTTCACCTATTATTTCTACGTAATTGACTTAGCCATTTTCAACGTTAACTTTTTAACGTACGTCTGGTTAGAGTTTTTTGGTTAAAACTTTTTCGTTATACTATATCTCTGCAACTGCTTCGCCCATTACCTTGAAACTTCACATGGGTGTTTATCATCATCCATATTTTCATTCTAACCCCCAACCGTGCGGCCCCTGTGCCCAATGTCAAGGTCAAATTACTTTGAATTTTTTTGTTAAAGTTTTTTCGTGTACTATATCTCTGCAACTGCTTCACCCAATACCTTGATACTTCACATGGGTGTTTATCATCATTGTCGCACCTGCTTGCGGAAAGCGCGATCCTGTGCCCAATGTCAAGGTCAAATTACTTTGAATTTTTTTGTTAATTTTTTTTCGTGTACTATATCTCTGCAACTGCTTCACCCAATACCTTGATACTTCACATGGGTGTTTATCATCATTGTTGCACCTGCTTGCGGAAAGCGCGATCCTGTGCCCAATGTCAAGGTCAAATTACTTTGAATTTTTTTGTTAAAGTTTTTTCGTGTACTATATCTCTGCAACTGCTTCACCCAATACCTTCATACTTCACATGGGTGCTTATCATCATTGTCGCACCTGCTTGCGGAAAGGCGATCCGATCCTGTGCCCAATGTGAAGGTCAAATTACTTTGAATGTTTTTGTTAAAGTTTTTTCGTGTACTATATCTCTGCAACTGCTTCACCCAATACCTTGATACTTCACATGGGTGTTTATCATCATTGTCGCACCTGCTTGCGGAAAGCGCGATCCTGTGCCCAATGTCAAGGTCAAAATTACTTTGAATTTTTTTGTTAAAGTTTTTTCGTTGTACTATATCTCTGCAACTGCTTCACCCAATACTTGATACTTCACATGGGTGTTTATCATCATTGTCGCACCTGCTTGCGGAAAAGCGCGATCCTGTGCCCAATGTCAAGGTCAAATTACTTTACTTTGAATTTTTTTGTTAAAGTTTTTTCCTGTACTATATCTCTGCAACTGCTTCACCCAATACCTTGATACTTCACATGGGTGCTTATCATCATTGTCGCACCTGCTTGCGGAAAGCGCGATCCTGTGCCCAATGTCAAGGTCAAATTACTTTGAATTTTTTTGTTGAAGTTTTTTCGTGTACTATATCTCTGCAACTGCTTCACCCAATACCTTGATACTTCACATGGGTGTTTATCATCATTGTCGCACCTGCTTGCGGAAAGCGCGATTCTGTGCCCTATGTCAAGTTCAAATTACTTTGAATTTTTTTGTTAAAGTTTTTTTGTGTACTATATCTCTGCAACTGCTTCACCCAATACCTTGATACTTCACATGGGTGTTTATCATCATTGTCGCACCTGCTTGCGGAAAGCGCGATACTGTGCCCAATGTCAAGGTCAAATTACTTTGAATTTTTTTGTTAAAGTTTTTTTGTGTACTATATCTCTGCAACTGCTTCACCCAATACGTTGATACTTCACATGGGTGTTTATCATCATTGTCGCACCTGCTTGCGGAAAACGCGATCCTGTGCCCAATGTCAAGGTCAAATTACTTTGAATTTTTTTGTTAAAGTTTTTTCGTGTACTATATCTCTGCAACTGTTCACCCAATACCTTGATACTTCACATGGGTGTTTATCATCATTGTCACACCTGCTTGTGGAAAGCGCGATATCGTCAGCATTTTGGCATACGTCCGTCCGTTCGTCCGTGTGTCCGGTTAAAGTTTTTTGGTTAAAGTTTTTCCATCTACTATATCTATTTTTTTAGTGTCCATGCCTTGCCCCAAGGCGCGACATGCAGGCCACGACCATCTAGTCTACAAAAAGTGGGTATAATTATGTTATCCAAGTGTCTATGCTTGGAAAAAACCTGGCCTTCGTGGCTTTACCTCGTTTCTTGTTATTTGTATTTTTAGCTCACCTGAGCGAAGCTCATGTGAGCTATTGTTACCGCAATGTGTCCGTCGTCGTCGTCGTCCGTTTTCAAACGTCTTCTCCTCGGTAACCATTGGGCCTATGGTCACCAAACTTCATGGTCATGGTCCTTAGGTAGGGGGATTACTAAATTGTTAAAATGACGTCATTACGTAATCCAAGATGGCCGCCATCTAAAAATAGCACAAATTCTTAAAAAATCTTCTTCTCAAGAACCGCCAACCGGATTTCGACAAAACTTTGTAGGAATGATCGATGTACAATGCTCTTTTTAAGTTGTGAAAATGGTGACCCCGGGATCAAAAATGGGCATGGCCCGTGGGGTCAAATTGGGGTCAAATTTTATTTTTGACTGAATATGGTCATTTCATATATCAAATTGAAGGTATCAATGAGGCGATCACTCTGGTGCATTTTGTGTCGAAATCGGATTGTTATGTGATCCAAGATGGCCGCCGAAAGGTCAAAAGGTCGTTCTTTTATTAGAGATTTCAAAATTCTTCTTCACATGAACCGCTTGGCCCATGGTTGCCAAACTTAAAAGTTATGGTCCATGGGTGAAGCCTTTTCAGATTTGTTAAAATAGAGGTCATCGCTAATCCAAGATGGCCGCCGTCTAAAAATAGCATAAATTCTTAAAAAAAATTCTTCTCATGAACCGCTTGCCAGATTTCGACGAAACTTGGTATGAATGATCGATGTACATTGCTCTTTCAATGTTGTTAAAATGGTGACCCCGGGGTCAAAAATGGGCGTGGCCCGTGGGGTCAAATTGGGGTCAAATTTTATTTTTGACCGAATATGGTCATGTCATATATCATGTATATCAAATTGAAGGTATCAGTGAGGCGATCACTCTGGTGCATTTTCTGTCGAAATCGGATTGTTATGTCATTCAAGATGGCCGCCGAAAGGTCAAAAGGTCGTTCTTTTATTAGAGATTTCAAAATTCTTCTTCACATGAACCGCTTGGCCCATGGTAGCCAAACTTAAAAGTTATGGGCCATGTGTGAAGCCTTTTCAGATTTGTTAAAATGGAAGTCATCGCTAATCCAAGATGGCCGCCGTCTAAAAATAGCATAAATTCTTAAAAAATCTTCTCATGAACCGCTAGCCGGATTTCGACGAAACTTGGTAGGAATGATCGATGTACAATGCTCTTTCAAAGTTGTTAAAATGGTGACCCCGGGGTCAAAAATGGACGTGGCCCGTGGGGTCAAATTTTATTTTTGACCGAATATGGTCATGTTATATATCAAATCGAAGGTATCAATGAGGCGATCACTCTGGTACATTTTTTGTACATATCGGATTGTTATGTCATCCAAGATGGCCGCCGAAATGTCAAAAGGTCGTTCTTTTATTAGAGATTTCAAAATTCTTCTTCACATGAACCGCTTGGCCCATGGTAGCCAAACTTAAAAGTTATGGTCCATGGGTGAAGCCTTTTCAGATTTGTTAAAATGGAGGTCATCGCTAATCCAAGATGGCCGCCGTCTAAAAATAGCATAAATTCTTAAAAAATCTTCTCATGAACCGCTAGCCGGATTTCGACGAAACTTGGTAGGAATGATCGATGTACATTGCTCTTTGAAAGTTGTTAAAATGGTGACCCCGGGGTCAAAAATGGGCGTGGCACGTGGGGTCAAATTGGGGTCAAATTTTATTTTTGACTGAATATGGTCATGTCATATATCAAATTGAAGGTATCAATAAGGCGATCACTCTGGTGCAATATTTGTCGGAATCAGATGATTATGTCATCCATGATGGCCACCAAAAGGTCCATTTATTCAAGATTTTTAACGTCTTTTTCTCAGGAACCACATGGCCGATGCTGGGTGAAGCATTTTCAGATTTTGTAAAATGAGAGTCATCGCTTAATCCAAGATGACCGCCATCTAAAAATAGCACAATTTTTTTAAAACACATGAACTCAATGTCACATTCTCCTCTGGTGTTCATGGTGTCAGGTGAGCGAATCAGGGCCATCATGGCCCTCTTGTTATCATTCACGTTCATCAGCTCTCATTCCTCCAGCATTCTCACATGTCCGACTTATACACTTTGTCACGAGAATGCGAGGCGAGAATGCGAAAAATCGATGGCAGAATGCGAGATTTATCTCGTATTGAATTTTCCGTCTCGCGATCTCGCCTTACTGTCTCGCAGTCTCGCGTTCTCGCCTTGCGTTCTTGCATTTTCGATCTTACCTCGTGTTCTCGCTATCTGGCGATCTCGTACACACATGCAATTCGAGAATGCCAGCATATAATGTAGCTCTAATATGACGCCGTTTGTCAGAACATTATGGACGCGAAATGGGTTTTACATTTGTAATGTAGAGTAAGCTTTTTGTTGAGCCCGCTTGCGGAAAGCGAAACATAGTGATCACAATGACGTGGGGGTGTCCGTGCGTCCATTAGTCCGAGCGTGTGTGCGTGCGTGTGTGCATGCGTGCGTGTGTGCGTGCGTGCGTGCGTCCGAAATCTGCATTAAAGTTTTTAAATACCTTATATCTCAGCAGTCCTAAGTCACATTGACTTGAAACTTCATATGCTTATTAGTCATCATCCATATATTCATGCTGTATCCCACTCATGCGGCCCCTATGCCCAAGGACAAGATCAAATGACTTAGAAGTTTGCTTTAAATTTTTCAAATACCTACTATCTCTGTAACCATAAGTCGGATTTGCTTGAAACTTTGTATGCTTATTGGTCATCATCCATATATTCATTCTGTGTTCCACTCATGCGGCCCCTGTGCCCCTATGTCAAGGTCAAATGACTTAGAAGTTTGCTTTAAAGTTTCTGTCAAAATTTGCGTTAACGTTTTCACATACCTACTATCTTTGTAATTGTAAGTCAGATTTGCTTGAAACTTTGTATGCTTATTGGGCATCATCCATATAATCATTCTGTGTCCCACTCATGGGGCCCCTGTACCCCAAGGTCAATGCCAAATGACTTAGAAGTTTGCGTTATTATAAAATCTGCGTTAAAGTTTTTACATATCGTATATCTCCACAATTGTGACTCCAATTTACTTCCAACTTCCAATACTTTTCATCATCCATATGTTCATTCCATAGCCTGCCCATGTGGTCCACATGCCGAAGGTCAAGGTCAAATGACTTTGAAATTTGTGTTAAAGTTTTTACATACCTTATATCTCCACAACACTTACTCCGATTTACTTCCAACATCCAATACATGTACTTCTTATTCATCATCCATATTTTCTTTCCATAGCCTGCCCATGTGGTCCACATGCCCAAGGTCGAGGTCAAATGGCTTTGAAATTTCTGTTAAAGTTTTTACATACCTTATATCTCCACAACACTTACTCTGATTTACTTCAAACTTCAAATAATTCTTTATTATCATCCATAGTTTCATTTTATAACCCACCCATGCGGCCAACTTGCCTAAGATCAAGGTCAAATGACTTTAAAATTTGCGTTAAACCTCTTACATACCTTATATCTCCACAACCCTTAATTCAAACTTCAAATAAACACACTCTGAGACCATCAAATGCCGCGGGGCTCGACATGCGGTCCGCGGCAATCTGGTTTTAATGTAATAGTTGGGTCGTTTCCATGGAACCCTTGACCCAACTACATGTAAGTGCATGTATAACAATCATAAAAAGTGAATCATACACACTGATGTCTAAGGTGTGTGCGTCGTGTTGGTGTCGTGACGATTGAGTACACGATAGGTTGTGATGTAAGTTCGTGTGAAATAATATCCTTATGTCGTGTTACACCACATGATTTGGCGGTTGGTGTCTACAGTCACGTTACACCAGACGAAATGTATAAATGACCTGTGCTATCCCCGGTCATCATATGATTCAAAGATAATTTCTTCGCAAATGGGAGGGAATATTTTTATAACATATAATGTAACATTCTTTGTTACTGTATTCTATACGGCGTATGGCATCTCGGCCATCTTAGTATGTACAAGCAATCGGTCAGTTTCACCTCTTAGAGCGTTTGACAGACTACATGACATACAGTACTAACAATTGGTACAACATGTTCCAAAGTTAATAATTCACAACATGCTGTCATTTTTATCATGCCTCAGTACGTACCATGTTTGATACATGGATTATTATCTCATCATTTCTAAGATATACATTGTACACTCGTCATGTTGCACTGTGTAAATCATCACGTCATTCTTCTCACCTTATTTTAGAACTACATATATGATAGCGTTATCACATATATTCTGCTGGCAACGCCTTTATGATAGCCGTAAATCTCCATGAAAAATTAATATTCCGTATTCCATTCAATGCATCATCTGTGTACATATAGGCCTATATGACGGTCAGTGAAGATATCCAATAACACAATCCATTCATAGTAGTCATAGTATTACATGTATCTGTACATATTTATCGTCAGAAATCAGACTTGGTCTACATATAACGGATAACACGTTATAAATAATTCGCTTTAGAACATTTTGCACTAAATTGTGTTTAATTAAGTTTATCAGTCCAATTCTGAGCCATTTGTGTCAAATGCTACAAGAGGTGACACTCAGCGATAGCTTACCTATATTAGGATGGGTCAGATGGTAACCAAATGTACAGAAATGTATGGACTAAGGATAGCAGGTCTGGATCAAATATACTTTATACACTTAGTTAATCACATTGACGAAAGTATTATATTTGAAACCAATACAGTTAGTCCTTAACCCTTTCCCTGATAGAGACGACTTTTCATGCCTCTGCAGAAGATGTCTTTAGAAAACATTGTGGGAAAAGGAGAAATTGCTTGTAACAAGCAATTTCACCTTTTCCCACAGTGTTTTCTACTCTATCAGATAATTTAACCATCATTTGACCCAGCATTTGATTCTTTTATTCAGATGTTTTGGATTTGGATGAGTCGAAATATCGCAAAACAGGGAAAGGGTTAAGCGATAAGATTATAGCAGAATGCATACAGCTGATTATATTTATTCCGATAGTCCATATATTTGTACCTGCGCTTGGATTGATATAGTCGATAGATTGGTGAGCCAACAGCTACTATATTTTTGTGGCGCCACGCTGCCCAAATATATTGTTTGTTTACAATATTTTATTGCATTTAAAATGTATTACATAACCCAAATGATGTAATGTTCAAGTAATACTAAACATATTTTGTTTGTGCGCTGAAAGTTTTACTCGGTAAATGGGCCATTTTTTTTTGGCCTTTCTATTACCGTTATACAGGTAATTCAGTGGAGACGATAAACATACACTGACACATGTGTTATATAATTTACAGGTCCATGCCATCACGACAATGGCGGATGTGAACAGATTTGTTCGTCTGTATTTGATGGAGGAGAGAAAGCCAAGTTGCGATGTACATGTACGCTTGGTTATACCGTGGATCCGAATGATGCTTCCGTGTGTAAATCTGGTGAGCTAAACCTACAATGTAGAACATGGTTCGTCCGCCTGCACTGGGAGATAATGCAGAGAACCGTGCTCTAAAATGTTTATTCCACACTCACGTCGGTACGATGTTTCGAGAACAGAATAGCTGATTCACAAAAGTAAAGGTACATGCCCACCAGTAGGCACAACATGTTCTTTATAGGAATTAAATAAGTTTTTAAGTGTATCACTATTCCACCAGTTCTAAATGTTACGAGTGCCCGCTATAAAGATATACTCATTTATTAATATTATTTGCACTCGCGGTGGTATCAGGCTATTTTCATATGCAAATGAGGCACGATATTTTTTAATTATTGTAAAATGCGCCACCTGAAAACATAGTATTTTCGACTAATTATATAATATGATCATTGCACATCAAAAAATAAATACAGAGAATAAATAACAATGTGCGTTCACATTTTAAAGAAACACGGTATTCGCCCCTAATATTAGTGTGGACATTTACGTCCGATATAAAATGTATATTAAAGGTCAATCAATACGTGGGGTAATGGTGACTTAATGTTTATTTTGCTAGAACATGTCTTAGATGATGGTCTCTGATATAAAGAAAATTTTGTGCCTAGTGAGGGGGCATGTACCTTTAATGTGAAATAACTACTGAACTAAACGTCAATTACTTTGATGTGCAATTAATACATGTAACATAAACCTGACGTAAGCATACCCAAAAGTATTGAAGCGTCCTGGTGTTAATGCTAATATATTATTATCTCCTAATTGAGATAATATTTCCTAATTAGGAGATATTAACTCCTAATTAGGAGATACAAAATCCAAATTAGGAGATAGTAACTCCTCCTAATTATGAGATAGTAGCTCCTAAGTAGGACTTCGTATCTCCTAATTAGGAGATACTATCCTATTTTATCTAATTAGGAGATACATGACATAGGATCTTCTTATTCAGAGATAGTATCTCGTAATTAGGATATAAATATGTTTTAGCATCGGCACCAGGATGCTTCCATACAAAAGAGACAAGCGATCCTGCAGATAGGAAATATTCACATTGTTGTGGTTGTGAATAACTGGATAAATTCACTGAACATATCAGCTCAATTTAACTTGTCGAAGCCAAGTACATAAAATTCGCATATAGTAAACCAGTAGCCTATTTCACCAACATTGCAAAGTATACTTTATCTTGCAAAGTATACTATGAGGGAGAAATTTTCAATTTTAGGATAAATTTGTTATTTTTTATTATACTGAATTTATTACATTATCACAGCCATTTTGGCTGTGATAATGTAATACATTCAGTATAATAATTCTGCATACTTTTAATCATCAAATATATGCAGTCGTTAGTTCTATATGACATAATGCATTTCGGGAAAAATAAATGATTACTCCTTCAAAGTATGCTTTGCAATGATTATGAAATCGGCTACAGGGGTCATGGAGACAAAGAATGTTCGCATGCATTTCTGTAATTAATATCGACAGACACAATTGAGTAACATTTGGGCAGGTTTCGTGAAACAGACAGTATGTATAATAAATCAGTATACATATAAGTTCTCACATCATCATTGCATGCAATAGTCGCAGATGTCAATGTTTCAACTCGGACACTTTGCAAATACAATGGAACCCTCACTAAAACGGATTTCATTTGCACCCATGTTTGGGTAATGTTGAAGGGCTTCATTGCTATGTATCACTGATGGCATTGTCTGTTCGTGATCGCAAAACACTCAAGCATGCATTGGAGTGGTCGTATGCCTGATTTACCGTGGAACATCTCTGTACCGGACACGCTGGGGACCTCCCAGGTTGGTGTCATGTTTAGAGAGGTTTCACTATTATCATGTGATGATGAAAACAAACAACATTTATGACCTACACATGCCGAAATTTAATTGACTGAGGGTTGTTCAAAATGTGCCTGGCCACATCTAGGGATAATACATTTAGTGCGAATATGCAGTTTGGATTCATTTTTGGAACCTACACATACATGTTACTATGTATCTTGTAATAAAGCTGTTGAAGAATTTCCAGCGGGTTTTCTTTGTGACGTGTCTGTCTGCAGCAAAACCGTAGAATTACGTCCATAATGTAATAACAGGTTATCCTATAGATGACACAATACGGCATAGGCAAATGGGGCTTATGACATTTATCCATATTCAAACTTTGATCTTATGTGTCTCTCACGAAGCCTGCTAAGTATAAAACATGTATGTTAGAAATATTACTGTAGCCTATTTCATCAACCTATCAACACATGATCAATCAGGACCAGTAGCCTATTTCACCAACATTGCAAAGTATACTTTAGTAGCAAAGTATACTTTGAGGGAGAAATTTTCAATTTTATGATAAATTTATTAATTTTTATTATACTGAATTTATTACATTATCACAGCCATAATGGCTGTGATAATGTAATAAATTCAGTACAATAAAAATTAATAAATTTATCATAAAATTGAAAATTTCTCCCTCAAAGTATACTTTGCTAGAAAAGTACAGAGGCGTGTTTCCTTAAAATGTCAACGGACATAACTATGTATTCTCTGTATTTCTTTTTTGATGTGCAATCATCATAACTTATAATCTGTCGAAAATATTATTTTTTCAGGTGACGCATTTGAATAGTATAAATAATTAAAACATATCATGCCTCATTTGCTTATGAAAATAGTCTGATACCACCGCGAGTCACTATCAGTAAACTAAATATTACCAAATGATTATATCTGTATAGTAGAAATTCGTCATTTTTAGCTCGACTATTCGAAGAATAAGTAGAGCTTATGTTGTCACCCCGGCGTCGGAGTCGGCGTCGGCGTCACCGCCTTGGTTAAGGATTTTAGTCAAGCTTGTATATGGAATACTACTGGCCCTGCACCCACCATACTTGGACAACTTCATCTCCTAGTGATGTACATCAACAACCCCTGATCTATATTTGACCTTGACCTACATTTCCTCTTGAATTGCTTAATTCCCCTTGGTTAACGTTTTTAGTCAAGCTTGTAGATGGAATATTCCTGGCCCTACACCAACCATACTTGGACAACTTCATCTCCTAGTGATGTACATCAACAACCCCTGACCTATATTTAACCTTGACCTACATTTAACCTTGAATTACTTACTTAATTCCCCTTGGTTAAGGTTTTTACTCGACCTTGGTTAAGCTTTTTACTCAGGCTTGTACATGGAATACTATTGTGCATACAGACACTATAATTGGACAACCTTTTCTCATAGTGATGTACATCAATAACCCCTGATCTATATTTGACCTTGACCTACATTTCCTCTTGAATTACTTACTTAATTCTCTTTGGTTAAGGTTTTTAGTCAAGCTTGTAGATGGAATACTCATGACCCTACACCAACCATACTTGGACAACTTCATCTCCTAGTGATGTACATCAACAACCCCTGACCTATATTTGACCTTGACCTACATTTAACCTTAAATTACTTACTTAATTCCCCTTGGTTAAGGTTTTTACTCAACCTTGGTTAAGGTTTTTAGTCAAGCTTGTAGATGGAATACTATTGTGCAAACAGACACCATACTTGGATAACTTTTTCTCATATGGATGTACGTCAATAACCCCTGACCTTTATTTTACCTTCACCTACATTTAACCTTCAATTACTTGGTTAATGTTTATAGTCAAGCTTGTATATGGAATACTTCTGGGCCTACATCAACCATACTTGGACAACTTCATCTCCTAGTGATGTACATCAATAATCCCTGACCTATATTTCACCTTGACCTACTTTTATCCTTGGATTACTTAGTTATCTCCCCTTGGTTACGTTTTTTACTCAAGCTTGTATATGGAATACTCCTGGGCCTACAGCAACCATACTTGGAAAACCACGCATCTACGTCCAAGGTCAAGGTCACTGTTGAAGGTCAAAGTCAAACCTATTGAAATTCCTTCCGCTCTATATCTTCTACACCGATGCATGGATTATCAAATGGCTTGGCACAAGTGTTTCTCATGATGAGAAGGTGTGTCGCCATCAATAACCACGCACCTACGTCCAAGGTCAAGGTCACAGTTGAAGGTCAAAGGTCAAAACCTATTGAAATTAACCCTTCCGCTCTATATCTTCTACACTGATGCATGGATTATCAAATTGCTAACCACGCATCTACGTTCAAGGTCACAGTTGAAGGTCAAACCTATGGAAATTCCCTTCCGCTCTATATCTTCTACACCGATGCATGGATTATCAAATGGCTTGGCACAGATGTTTCTCATGTTGAGAAGGTGTGTCACAATCAATAACCACGCACCTACGTCCAAGGTCAAGGTCACAGTTGAAGGTCAAAGGTCAAACCTATTGAAATTCCCTTCCGCTCTATATCTTCTACACCGATGCATGGATTATCAAATGCCTTGGCACAAATGTTTCTCAGGATGAGAAGGTGTGTCGCGATCAATAACCACGCACCTACATCCAAGGTCAAGGTCACAGTTGAAGCTCAAAGGTAAAAAATATTGAAATTCCCAAATGGCTTAGCACAAATGTTTCTCACGATGAGAAGGTGTGTCGCGATCAATAACCACGCACCTACGTCCAAGGTCAAGGTCACTGTTGAAAGTCATAGGTTAAACATATTGAACTTCCCTTCCTCTCTATGTCTTCTACACCGATGCATGGATTATCAAATGGCTTGGCACAAATGTTTCTCGTGATGAGAAGGTGTGTCCCCATCAACAACCACGCACCTATGTCCAAGGTCAAGGTCACAGTTGAAGGTCAAAGGTCAAACCTATTGAAATTCCCTTCCGCTCTATATCTTCTACACTGATGCATGTATTATCAAATTGCTAACCACGCACCTACGTCCAAGGTCACAGTTGAAGGTCAAAGGTCAAACCTATTGAAATTCCCTTCCGCTCTATATCTTCTACACCGATGCATGGATTATCAAATGGCTTGGCACAGATGTTTCTCATGATGAGAAGGTGTGTCACAATCAATAACCACGCACCTACGTCCAAGGTCAAGGTCACAGTTGAAGGTCAAAGGTCAAACCTATTGAAATTCCCTTCCGCTCTATATCTTCTACACCGATGCATGCATTATCAAATGCCTTGGCACAAATGTTTCTCAGGATGAGAAGGTGTGTCTCGATCAATAACCACGCACCTACGTCCAAGGTCAAGGTCATAGTTGAAGGTCAAAGGTCAAACCTATTGAAATTCCCTTCCGCTCTATATCTTCTACACCGATGCATGGATTATCACACTATGCCCAGGGTCAAGGTCACAGACTTGATGCGTTTGAAACCTTAACGCTCGGCTAAATGGCGTATGATCAAAAATGCCTCGTTTTCTTTGGCTGCCAGTGGGGGTATTCGTGTGCCGACAGGCCACATTCCTAGTTTCCCTTGGGTAATGTTTTTAGTCAACCTTGGTTAAGGTTTTTATGTAGGCCGCAGCCACCTTCTTTGTCAAGCTATGTGTACATCGACACCCTCGTAGTCGAGCTATGCTGTTCTCCTACAGCTCTTGTTAGAACTGCTGGAATAGTGAAACACTTATTTAATGGCTATTGCGAACAGATTGTGCCTACTGAGTGGGCATGTACCTTTAATAACCAAATGCATCTAAAATAAATTATAGGTACGGTGTTCATGGTGTTTGAACATAAACATATAGCTACTGCCATATGTGTGGGTTTGACTCGAGTAGTATATAGGGAGTCAAAATGATACCACCTACGGTGGTATCATTTTCCACCCTATATACTACCCCCCACCACCCCCGAAAAACTCCAAAATTGGTTAACGAGGAAATTGTCACCCGACAGCAAATCGTGACAATTGGTGTCATAAATACATAAGTTGAAAATAGGTCCAATTGAACAGATAAATCTCATAGGTTATATACAGAAAATATGATAACGCCAGAAATAGAAAAGTTTTAAAATCCGTGGCAAATCTGTAATGGTTTCGGCTACCCAACGAAATAGCCACCCGATAATGCGCCGGAAAAAATATCCGCCGAATTAATTATTTATTTTCAGAAAAAAAAAGAAGAAATGATGTTCAATTGGATTTTGTAGAATTCTATACGTCCGCGCGTGATAGTTTATATTCCAACACCCCATTTTTCTCCTCCAATATAGCTAATTTATTTCGCAGATCAGCAACTAATTCTACCAGCACTAGTCTACCGTGTTCACCTTTAGCCACATGGCAGCGTAGTTGCTTATGTCTACAAAGAGTTTGTGCACTAACGAATTTACAAGGGCATCTGGGGCATTGAAATTGTGGGGCGACACAAGGAAATTTTCTACGTCTCGATAGATGCCTTCGTAGATAGTCTTTACACGCAAAAGTCTTACAACAAGTCGCACACTCCATTATATATGTATGTGTATTTTTATATATTCAATTGGACGCAAAAAAAAACATCATGTAAATTTTTTCATCCAATTGAACAGATAAATTTCATAGGTTATATTACAGAAAATATGATAACGCCAGAAATAGAAAGTTTGAGAAGAGAAGCCGAATCTCTAGGGATTACTTATAGTAAACAGTTGGGAGTTAGGGGGTTGACAAATCTTATAAACGCCACAAAGAATGAGGCGTTTATGAAGCGGTTTACCCGCGCCCACAAACGAGGAGCCTTTAAGGACCTCTCACTAGCGGAAGAAGTTGGTAACAGAATTCAAAAAGAAAGTATTGCAGGGTTAAGGGCTAGTGTAATAAACCTTCAAGCACCAATAATTTGTCCCAAATTAAACGCACAGGTGACCCAATATCAAATAATAAGAAAAAATCTATCGTTCGCGCGATAGTGGAAAAAGGTGAAGAAATATTGGGGGCTCATGATGAAACGTTGGAAAATGTAGAAAATGGAAGACGGGTAGTTACATTATCCTTTCGTAAAAACATTGACATTAACGAGTCTGAACGCATGTCCGATAAACTCGCTCCGTATCTAACAACCAATTTTTATTTGAGATATTCATATTCTTACAAGCTAGAACATATGGAGGAAACTAAAAATGGAAAACCTAAAACTATAATATTTCACAAAAATCTCGGTGGTAGCGAACCACTATCATCAATGAAAACCGTTAAAAAATGGTTGTCAGATAAGGAGCAAACACGAATAATGTCCGATAAAATAGACAAATACAAAGTGGAAGTTTGTAAGATGGGTAGAGGTTTTTGTAAAGTTAATACAGGGCAGTAGGGTAATAGATTTGGGACTACAATCCAAAGAAGTAGCAGGAGGAGAACTTCCAGAATGGTTGAGGAATAGAAAAGGTATGTATTCTTTAGATAAGTATAATGACGATCTTTGTCTGTTCAGGTGTCTAGCTATGCATCTTGACAAAATGATCAGACCTGACAGATGCACGGACAAGGCGAAAGAACTTAGTAAACAATATACCGATAGTAATGTGGTTTCACCAATTCCTTTTTCAGATCTGAAAAAGGTTGAAGAGTTTTTTAAAATCGGTATAGAAGTATATCAACCGACACAAGGTGGTGTTTGGTGGTTGAAAAAGGTACCAGCGCACTATGATGCACAAGGTAATAAACCAATGACAATAGGACTGTTTAATAATCACGCATTTCTGATAAAAAACCTTAAAAACCTATCTAAAATTTACGCCTGCTGTCGTTTCAAACAGAAATTCACGAAAGCGAGTAATATGAAGAGAGACGGACCAAAATGTATGAGAGGTGAGACAAAAGTAATATGTGATGGTAATTATTTGGAGCGCCCGCGTTCGTCGTTCGAGAAAGCATTCTACCCAAAAGGTTCTAACAGTTATGGTGTGATCGATTGGATGTACTCTGTGGAAAAGCAGGAGGGAATTCACATTCACCACGAACAGTGCGGACACGGAGGTGAAAGATGGATTTTAGGAGCTCCAGTAGATGGATACTGTCCAGAAACCAATACCGTATATCAATATCACGGCTGTTACTGGCACGGGTGTGAGATTCATGCAAAGCATAAAAAAGAAGAACGCGCACCCACAATGAGAAGAGATAAATTTATTAGAAGCAAAGAATTCAACCTAGTAGTTATGTGGGAATGCGAATTTCAAAGAACGGGTAAAGATATAAAGATCGGTTGCGACACTACTCTTTATCCATATCAGATAGTATACGATTTTGAGGCATATCTCCAGCCAGAAGTTGAAACTATCAGTAATAGTTTAGAGTACGAAGCTGAGCACGTTCCGGTAAGCGTTAGTATAGGAGATAATTTCTCAAGAACAGTAACTCATATTTGTGATAAAGATCCTGCAAAACTTATAGAAAAATTCGTAGAAGATTTGAAAGTCAGGGGAAAAGCTATAAGAGAAGAAGTATGGTCAAGATATGAGTTTAATACAGAATATTTACGTGAAAAACAAATCGCCCAGATCGAACAGTGGATAGAGCAAGTACCGGTTATAGGTTTTAACAGCAGTAAGTACAATATAAACTTAATAAAGAAATATTTAGTAGGTGAACTGTCATCAACAACAAAGAAAGTAATGGTTGGAAAAAGGGCGAACGCAACAATATTTCTATTTACTCCGGAGTTTAGATTTCTTGATGTAATACTTTACCTAGGACCTTGTGTAAGTTACGATAGTTGGATAAAAGCCTACGATTGTAAAGGACAGAAATCTTTCTTTCTTTACAAGTGGTTCGATTCTACAGACAAGCTGGATTACCCAGGACTACCGGATATAGAGAATTGGTATTCCAAACTATCTGGGAAAATGTTAATAGATGAAACAGAATTAAGTAAATGTCGTAGAATTTTCGAAGAAAATAATATGAAAACTTTCAGAGATTGGTTGAAATATTATAACGATTTAGACGTAGCACCGTTCCTAGAAGCTGTGGGAAAAATGTGTGAATTTTATTAACACAGGGGTGTGAATTTTATCAACACAGGGGTGTAGATATTTTCAAAGATGCGGTAACACTACCGGGTGTGGCTATACAATATTTATTGAGAGGAACCATTAAAGAAAAAAAATCTTCAAAGACGATTATACCGGAGGATGCTCTATGTGCACCAAAAGAAGAAACATACAAAATGATGAAAGACGCTCTAGTTGGTGGTCCATCAATAATATTTACACGATATGCAGAAGCCGGTGTTTCAAATATTAGAGTGGGTTCCAAACCTTGCAAGGCTGTTTTGGGGTACGATGCAAACGCGTTATATTTATCTACGTTAAATAAAGAGATGCTGTGTGGAAAAGAAACTATACATCATATAGATTCCCCACATAACCCTAAACTTATTAAAAAGTTTTGTAAAAGAGTTTTATCCGGAGACTGGTTTGGGTTTGCGGAGGTGGATATAGAAGTTCCACACAACTTAAAAGATAAGTTTTCTGAAATGTCCCCAATATTTATAAACAGAGAAGTAGAGGTTGATGAAGTTCCCGCACACATGATAAAATATTTGAAAGATACTGGCAGAACTAGAGGAAATGGAAGAAAATTGGTTGGATCTATGTCGGCCACTAAAGTATTGCTGTACGCACCACTGTTGAAATGGTATTTAAAACAAGGCCTAGAAATAACGGGAGTTCATCGTGTTATAGATTATATTAGTGGTAAACCCTTCGAATGGTTCGTTAAAGAAGTTACAGCCGCAAGACGAACGGGGGATGTAGAACCAAATAAGAAACCGGTGGCTGACATAATGAAATTATTAGGAAACTCGTGTTGTGGAAAAATGATAGAGGCAACGGAGAGACATTTAAATACGACATATACACAAGACGAAACCTGTGTTGACAAAGCATTAAGATCCGCGTATTTTGACGATTTGGAAGAGATAGGAGATGCGTACGTAATATCTTCAAGAAAATCCCGGTGCTCAGTAAAGAGACCATTCCATTGTGGAATAGCGGTTTATCAACTAGCTAAATTGAGAATGTTGGAATTTTACTACGAATTTCTAGACAAATACGTAAAAAGAGAAGACTTTGAATTAATACAGATGGACACGGATAGTATGTATATAGGAGTTAATGGAAAAACGATAGAGGAATTGATTAGACCTAACTTACTAGACGAGTTTGAAAAAGAAAAAAAGAAATGGTTGGCTTGGGATAAATGGAGCGAAAGAGAGCCAGGACTTTTCAAAATGGAATTTAGCGGAGATAGGGCGATAGCGTTATCTAGTAAGTGTTATTTCGTAGAAAAATTTAATTCAATTAATAAAAACTCTGCGAAAGGAATGTCCAAGAGAGCTAACAATTTAAATTGGGATAGATATAAACGAGTACTAAGTGAAACTACAGAAGATGGAAAACACATTATAGATGTAGCACAAAATAGAGGATTTAAAATGAAAGACGGTGTTATGAAAACGTACTGTCAACAAAAATTAGGACTATTGGCATACTACGATAAAAGACGCGTGTTATCAGACGGAATACATACGGAACCTCTCTAATAATTTTAAGAAAATTAGCAATCTAAAGACTCTGACGATCCGGGGGTAACTGGGTGTCAGAAGGCACCGCAAGAAGTTCTTCGCGAACAAACCCTCGAGATGGCCCATCATCCAAATAGTAGAGCACGGGCTCATCGGGTTTGGTAATAGATCGATCTAGATGATATACATTGAGAGACCACACGGGATCAGTCGCGCGGCGGCTGCCACCTTCGAGCTCTCCCGGTTGATAGAGGTACCGGACGTCAATAACCGATGGAAGCTGTTGCTCATCACCCTTTTAAACTTGATAGCATCTACGGGCTTCTTACCTATCAATCTGGTCACCTCTCCGTTCAGTGCGGAGACCACGGCGGGCAGTCTGGCCACCCACTCGGTCGATCGCGAATGAGGGTCTACAAGTTCTTTAGCGTATTGGTGTCCGAACAGTCTCTCAGCCAGGGTTCGATTGAAGCGCTCCACGATCCTCTGGTCCCGGTGGATGTTGACGCGGCCGCGTCTGACAGAAACTTTGTGTTTAGCCAATAGATGAGAGACAGTGCCCATGAACTCGCGGTCGGGATCGACCTGGAGAAGATTTGGCCATTTGAGAGGACTCCTTTTATATATTCGGGAAAGAGCCTCGGTCACCTCCTTAGACTCTTTCGTAGCCAACGGCTCAGCCCCCTTATAGTGACTCGCTACGTCAACGACTGTCAGTGCGTACTTGTACGTTTTGCGACCGACGCGATCGTGAGGGAGAAACAGGAGATCCGCTTGGTGAACTTGGTTTGGCACCGGCACATCGAATTTCGGGCGCGGAATATTGTGAGGCGCGGGTAAATAGATCTACCAGATGGCCTGCTTCTTGAGCCATTCCTTGACAGCGTTTTCGGAAACCTTGGTCGCCGCCGCGAGGTTCTTGATGGCCGCGAGTCCCTTCCAGTAGCCGCGTGGGCTGTAGTACGTGTTTGCTAGCTTGCGCGCTAGTTTGGTATCAAGTTTGCGCGTGTCCATCGTATGCGAAGTATTCTAATAGATCGGACAATCTCCAACATGCCCTCGCCAGATCGTCCGCTAACTGCGTCGTTAATAATAAACCTTTGTTGCAAGTTTCGGTGCAGCTGCCGGTTAGGTTACAGCTCGGGAGCGGGAACTCTGAGGAATCTAACATCCGCTTTGCGAAAAGGGTGGCCGCTTTTCCGTCCTCGCGCCACGTCTGGAGAGAATCTTGGGCCAGACGAATCATACTCTTTGCACCAGGTAAACGGTGTTTAAGGGCAGTATAGCCTACATCGATCATAGCATAATAAAGTTTGTCAACTAACATCATTCTATATATATATATATTTATAAAAAAAAATAATTATTGCTTATTTCAATTTCGATTGAATATAGTAGCTGACGAAACCCATAACACCCATTCCCACGATGATGAACGCGATCTCGCGGTCTTTTTGGGCCTCTGACGGTACATAGAAATCTGAATGTTGCGGTTCGCGATCTAGTCCCAATTTCATTGGATCGAGACTTCTCTGCGGATATGCCAGCGCGTACTCGCGGTTGGCTTCTTCAACGTTCTGGAAAGTTTGCGCGGTGTGATTCTCGCGGCGAAGCTCTTCGTTGACCCAGTCCAGATGGGCTGTTCGTTTTTGTGACCACGCTTCCTTTGCGCTATTGAGTTGTTCTACAGCTAAATTGTGACGCTTGCGCTCCTCATCCACGTTCGAGTTTTGTAGTTTAGAGAATAGAAAGTTGCTGCCACTGAACGCCAATGCATTCACAAGTGCTCCTCCTACTATTATTCCGATCGTAGCCATTTTATTTCCATATATTAACGGGTAGAATTCCAGCTTTAATTAGATAATCTCAGGTCCAAACTGCGGCCGCTACATCTAAGGTCACGAGCCCTACGTCTCTCACAGTAAAGTCCAATTTGGGGGCGGACCCTCCTAAGGCCACCTTCGATAGTCGAGCATACCCGATACTGAGACCCGATATCACCACGGCGTGATAAAGCGCATTCACTATCATTTTACCATCGTGTTCAGCCATTATAATTATTGCATATAAAAGGGATCGCGTTTAATGTTTAAATGGGGCGCATCCCTCAACACTGTTGAACGCGATTGGATTGGAACCGCATCCAACAGTTTTGGGGGTTGTTTTTTCAACCTTGTTGATGATTGGGGGTACCTGTTGTTGAAACAGTAAAGCACATACAGGGTGCCCACAACCGACAGACCACCACCAACAACCCACGGGATCCAATCGAGATTGGATTTCCAATCAGGATTGGGAGTTGGAGCAATCGGTTCCAATCCAATCGCGATTGGGGGAGAAACAGCTACCACCGGGTGTTTTGCTGTCTCTGTCTCCGATTGCAATGACCGTTTGGCCTCTCGAAGATCACCGAGTATTTTATCTTGTTTAGCTTTTTGTGTGGCAGCCGCTGCTCGCCCAGCTGCCTGTCTTTTTTGATTTTTATGTCGTGCAATCGGGTTCAACTCCAATTTCGATTGCGTTGAGTGTTCCGTTGGAGGATCAATCGGGTTCGATTGGGTTGGAGCAATCCCCAACGCTGTCGGAGATTGTGGTTCCGTCACTCTCGCAGGTGTGTCTTGTGTCATCATTTTCTGAGCTTATAGTTCGTGGGCATATATGTCCAAATTAACAGTGTTTACCCGTGGTCAACGCGGTTGTCAGCGGAGCTAAGTACATTCCAAACTTGTGATAAATTGAGCAGCATGCTGTTCTAAGAGTGTGTCCTATAAAAGGGTCAGTCTCTAGGTCGCGAATCAACCCCGTGGTGTCTGGTATAGGGAGAAGTATACTAACGGTGGTAGCGTACAAATGAATAGCTGCCGATCCGAGAGTTTTTGTCATCTCCACACCTAATTTGGATTTGTATCGCGCATACATTGTATCGACCTCCGCATCTGACATCTTATCCACCTGACAAACTGAGAGACGCCTACCGAGATAATGCTCCGACTGTCCCCCAGCAACCAGCGCAGCTAGCCGCTCGCGACGCGCCGCGTTTTCATTCGGAGTCGTTGCACTCAACCCAATACCAACTACCGTTGGAGTTGGAGTTGAAGTTGAACCTGATTGGGTTGAGGTTTCAGTTCCTCCCAATTCGCGATTGGTGTTCGATCCCGATTGTGTTGAGGTTTCTTCCATTAGCTGATCGAGCAGTTCGTCGCAGTTCATTATTGCTAATTTTCTTAAAATTATTCTTACAAGTCTCATAAGTCTAACATATTGCCAAGCTCACCACCAGATACTTATGATCACCGTTATGCTCACAATAAAGCTCGCAGCGGAGCAACAAATTCTTAGCAATTGCTCAGCATTGTTAAGCATTTTCTCAGCATTGTTAAGTATTTGTTAAGCATTGTTCAACATTGCTCAGCAATTGCTCAGCATTTGTTCAGCATTGCTCAGTAATTGTTCAGCATTGTTAAGCAGTGTTCAGCATTTGTTCAGCATTGTTAAGCATTTACTCAGCATTGTTAAGCATTTACTCGGCAGTTACTAATTAATTACATTATAAGCAGTTGGCTGATCAGTCTTTAGCAGAAACTTGGTGTGCTTAGTTTCCGAAAGTATCTGTCGAACCTCCAGGCGCTCCTCGCGCGTTGGGATAACGTCGTTCTCTCTAAGACATTCATCGAATGAGTCTCGGTCCTTGCAGTGGAAGAGGGCGACCCATTTTGTTTGCTCACGCAGATCCTTGAGGACGGCGTTGTACTTTTGAGTGGAGATCCATACGCTTTGCCTCGCATGGCGGCCAGAAAATGCGAGCTCGGAGAGCATGTCCTTCTTTTTGGTCATCGCCGCCTTGGCCGAGCAGTCGTCAATCACGTATAGGGTGGGCTCTCCCTGTAATATTTGATAGAAGACACGCAGCCAACCATGAAGCCTGTCGCCGGGGTCAATAACGTATACCTCAGGGTCGGTCCATATCCACGGGTGCTGCTGATAAGTCTCGTTGTGCCGCACAGTGGGACACAGGATCACAATGTGTCGAAAGGCATCACGATAGGAACCCTCGAGTAAGTCGAGGATGAAAACAGTTTTTCCGCATCCTGTCTGCCCACATATTATGGCAGAGTGGGCATCGCCAATCGTGAATTGGTATTGATTGCTAATTTTCTTAAAATTAGTATAAAGCTGAGACGTATCGGCCATTTTCGATGTTGAGTTGCGCGTCTGTTATTATATATAAGTACACGTTCAATGTGCCAGCTCCGTCTGCCTCTTTGGTTATCTGGATCGTCACACCCTCACTAGCGTTCTCAACTTGGCGTCCACTACCGTGCATTTGGTCGTCGTCGCTGGCTCGCATGTCTAGCCATAGAGCGTATTTGGTAGTCAGAAAATCCGAGAGGGAGACGTCCGAGAGCTGCAGGTCTTTGGCAACCGCGGCAACCTCCGGGGAACGCTTAGAGCCGGAAGCAAAATGTTTTCTTACTTCGTCCCACTGCTGGTGCGCGCGAAGACCCGCGCTGTAGAGTTGATTGGGTACTCCCTCGATTGTCACCTCTACCTTCGTGATTGTGGGGTTATAGAATTTGTCTGATTTTCTAGCACCGAGCGCGAACCGAGCATCCTCGAACAACATCAGTATACCTTTCATCGAGCGGGCGGGTACGTTGACATTAATATTCCACAATGTGTCACTTTTGTCTTTCGTCATCTTGCGGTGGCGAAGAACTCGGTCGTAAAGTATGGCGCCCAACATACTGGGATCTGATTAATCGCGCGAGTTCAGGCATCGTGACCATGTCGTACTCCAGCGACACATTGTCGATCGTATACTTCGATGTCATGTCAGTGGCTATGATAACTCGGCCGTAGTCGTTGAACGTTAGTTCATATTCGAGGCGGTCCGCCAAAGCGCTCTGATAGTAGGGCATGTGACTCTCCAGCAACTCAAAGTCGAGCGGGATGTAGAATCGGTTGCCGTAAGCGGCCGCGACCGCGTTGTCGCTCGCGACATTATCTGCCTTGTCACCAGCCCCGATTCTAAGTCTGGTTACGTTCTTATTTCGACTGGTGTCAATACCTTGATATACCGCATTTTCACACTCTTGCGCCGTCTTCCACAGGTCCTGGTAGCAATGGTAGATGTCGCTGTCATCGATCGACATCACCTCATTACCAGAAATCTTTATCATGGTCTTCTTGACGATGGCGCGACCCAGGTTCTGAACGATGGTTCGGTCCGCGTCCGTCGACGTCAGCGAAATAGTGAAAGCGAGGTGAACAGTCCCCGGCATAATGACGTCGCTAGCTCCGAGGTTGGGGAAGCGGACTAAGAGCTGCTGATTCTGGTCGATCGTCGATGGGTTGTTCGTAATAACGACACTCTGTCTCACAACTTTTGCCCCGAGGGGCTCACACAGTCTGCGATATGGATTGAGTTTATCTATTAAACCTGTATGGTTATGTCTTTAATATAATAATAATTATTAAAGATGGCTGGTCTCGATATTGGCATGGACGAATTCGATCGCACTACGGGCGACCGAGACGATTACCTCGATGATGATGAAGAAGATGATGTCGAAGAAACGACCTTCATAGAGACCCCACCCGAGAAGTATCCGTTTCCCGGGTGGGCACCCGATAATACACATTTGTTTGATACAGACACACCTTTACATACGTGGGAGGCCCCACCCGAGAAGTATCCGTTTGCCGGGTTGGCACACGAGAATACACGTTTGTTTGATACAGCCACACCTTTACATACGTGGGAGGCCCCACCCGAAACTCAGGCATGGGCGGGCGGTGCCGATATTCCTGCGGGGATCTCCAAGGGTGAGCTGGCTCCTCTCATGGAAACGGATTCTCTGGTGAAACGGTGGGAGAGTAAAATGTCTAAACACGGCATCAAGGTCACGTTGGAGTTCCGCAGCACTAAAAGAGGAGACTTGTGGGTTAAATGGGGCAATAGCTGGAAGTTGCTGACGTACAAGAACGACCCGACCCGGTTCCTCAGCCCCTCTTCCTTGAACCGATATGGAGTACTCTTCGCTCGAGCTCTCGGAGTGATCGATGATCGGTCGCAGGTGCCTAAAAAAATGGTAAAAACCATACAGGCTACCGACGAAACGCTGGCGAAGACGGCCGCCGCAATAGAAACTAGCGATATCAGAGAGGTCCCTCGTATAGTCACCGACGCTATTAATACAGTGGAAACCACGGTCAACGAAATAAACGGCACGAAGTATGACCCACCGTTACCTCTTCGCGAACTCCTGGGACTCGATAAGGTTCTGCAAACGGTCCGGGGCGAACTGGTTAATAACCTCTCCAAACTCACGGCGCTGGACGAACATATCGCGCTAGAAGAAAGAAAACTTGGGGAAGTCCGTGACGATAGAGAATCTACCGAGCGGATCAACAAACTCCTGCGGTCGTTGCGGGATGAAAGAGAAGCTCGTTTGGAGGCTGCCTCGACTAACCGTGAGACACTCTCTGGACAATTAAGTCGGAGCCACGAAACAATCTCGAGGGTCCTGCACGAGGACACGACACTCGGTGAGCGTCTTCGCACTCTGTTCAGAGAGAAGGGCTTCAAAATAGTTACCATCCTCACAGCTTTCACCATGATTATATCGACCCTAATTCTATCTATATCGTCTCTAGTTCTATCTATCATGGGTGGTTCGGCTCCAGCACCCGTGCCAGCGCCAGCGCCAGCACCAGCACCAGCTCCATCCGGTGGAGCCAAAGAATGGATAAAAAAACAACTAAAAGCCCTCGCCAGTCTCCTGGCTAAATTAGCCGGAAAGGTGGCTGCCGCTCTGCCTGGGTTGATCGGGGGTCTCGTCTCATACTTGTTATCTATATTATCAAAAACGGCCGGATGGCTCGCCAATAATGTTTGGGCTCTAATCGTGGCAATCGCCGGTCTCCTACTTTTAGCCTCCCGAGAGTTCCTAAATCCAAAGCACAAATAGTCCGACCGCCACGAGGGCTACGACGAGCCCTAATTTCTCCTCCTCGTGGGTTGTGACACTATTTTCCCCTGTTCCAATCCAATCGCGATTGGAAGAATTGGGGGAACTTGCTGGTCCTATTGCAGAGGGTGAAACAGGAATGGAACTCGGTGGAACACTGGGTTCAAATGAACTTGATGGGGGGCCCAATTCGTGAATTGGGGTTGGTGGGGTGGGTGCTTGTGGTTTTATGAAATTGGTTCCACTGTTGGGGGTGCGCTTGATGATATCCACGTTCACGTTCCCGTTGTCGCCGATTTTTTGATTGACGGTGGCGATTACGATCTGATTATTGTAACCGTCAACCGGGTCGTCTCGTAGTATCATATTGCTTGGCGCCATATACAGACCTATTCCAAATACATAGTCTACTGGGGTGCTGGCATTCTGCAAAACGTCTTGATACTGCTTGATCGCCTTCTCCAGGTCCACCTTAGCTGAGATGGCGTCCTCTACAAGTGCCAAGAATTGTTTTTGCGCGTCAAACGCCATTCCCGTGCCTAGTATAGAACTGCGAGTTTGCTTCTGTGTGCCGAGGATGGCCCAGACGTATGTCCGAATGGAGTCGTTGAGGCGAGTAACACCAGCCTGCGTGAACCCCTTACCCTTATCTAACATAAATGTACCCCACGCGTCCTGGACCTCAGCAGCCTGCTGTATGTAATCTATGTGAGCTCGTTTCGGAGGTAACCAATTGCAGGATGAGACGCCGCATTGCCGACCTCCAGATACTTCCGGCCCGAAGGTCATCGTCGCGGGATCAAAATTCCCGGCGTTCCGACTGACCATGTGGTCACCAGAGTGATCGTGTCTAAAATCAATCTGCGTCCAATTCCCGGACTGACCCCGAATGAGAACGTCCCCGAGGCCAGTGCTGTTAGGAAATACTTTCTGTCTCCATTCCGCGTCTTTTGAGACGTTAAATTCATTACACAGTCTTTCGAACGCCCTACGATCGTATGTGTTGGAAATGGGATTCCATGCGTCAACTTGAGGTAGTGGAATACCTAGTTCTTTGATAATCCTCCTAATGGTGTAATGAAGTTGTAGACACTTCGGAGCATGACATTCTTGGATGTCAGATGGTCTTGATGCGAAACTCCACATCCGGCCGTTGCACACCATAAGGCGAAGTTGAGCTGATTCTGCCAAAACTGCATCGGTGTTGCTTTTCACCCGTTCACGGCCTCCATTGTAGTAATCTTGGGCAGCCTATGTTGTTCAAAGATGTCGGGAAAATTGGTGGTAAAGCCACTTTTCGGTCTAACTGTTACAGTTGGGTGTACAAGGTGGTTAACAACGTCTTTTTGTGTGTATTTACCTCCGACCGCGTACTTTGCATTAGAGTTAAAGCTAAATGCTTGGGTATCCATTGAAAGATATTATTATGTTTGCTACTATCACTTATGTTGAAAATGGGAGTTGTGAACTTCAAAAGTCAATCGACAACTGCTGCGGAAAACGCCGGGTAGGCCTCAGATCAATCACCTTCACGGTTGGGTGGAAAAACGTGGGGGAGAACGAAGGGTTTGGCTATGTGAAGGCCCCCCCCCCCCCCGCCAAGTAGGTGTAAAGCTGCCCCCCGGCCTTTGGAGTTCGAGATCCCTCCAAGCTTTTGTTGCATCGGAGCTTGCTGGTAGAGCCAGCCTCACAATCTCGAAAGCCAACGGACTCGCGACCTTTACCGTCGAACCCACCAACCAGGTAACGATCACCCCGGATTTGGCTGTGCGGCTCGGTTTTTCAAAAACATACTCCGACAATGGGGGTTGGTTTAGACTTCCCAACCCCCGAGATGAAAGTTTTGGAATCGGGACACATCCACGAGTTGAAGATTTCTATTCTAGATGATAAAGCGCGAGAGTTGAATAACTATTACCCGATTTCGAGCGTTCTCGAAATAACCGATTAAACATAATATATATACATATTAATCATGAGCATATACGGTCCAGGTAGTTCCAACTTAGAACGGGACGTTCCCGTCGCGGCCGCAGCATACGATGAAGCCACAATGAGAAGGCGTCATAACAGTCATAACAGTTTGTGCCTGAGGAGCGGGGTTCACTAAGCGAGGGGGCCTACGAATATTCATTCGGTGCCAACGCGAGCAACAGATACGGGGGATACACCATGGCAGTGTCTGGGACGATTTTTTAAATGGCGGTCTGCTCGGTCGACTTTCGCGGACACGCTACTGCTGAAGTCCGAGTGAATGTCGTCCTGAATGGTGTAGAACAGAATATTGGCATCACCAAGCACGCGGGGCAGAGGTCAGGGTTTACTATATTCGATGATGACACTACAATTAAAGTTTCGGCAGGTAGTGTTATTAACTTTGTTACAAAAATTGCTGACCAATCAGCTTCCTCCACTATTGTTACACTGTTAATACAACTTGATTTATGATGAATATTGAGAAACTATATCCACACTTACCTTCGGGGACGACCGACCCGGCATCCTTTAGGATTACCAGGATCGTCGAGATACAACATATTCTACAACACGAGGGAGAGATGCGGACGGGTTATGCGAAGAAATATAGGCGGTCGGTCAATATAGTTGAGGGGGTGAGCACCGCGTTAGCCTCAGCTTCCGTTGTAAGCGGGGTGGGGAGTGTGTCTTTATTGTCAACAATCGTCGCCGCTCCGGTCGCGGTGGCCTTGAGTGCGACAGCGGCGGGGGCTGGACTGCTTTGTATGACGGTCAGACTCGTGGGTCGAAAACTAGAGGCCAAGAGTCGAAAGCACGATCGAATAGCGGTTCTCGCGAGGTCTAAGAAAAACAGTATCGACGTTATCGTGTCGAAAGCGATAGCCGACAACGATATATCAGATAGCGAGTTCAAAATGGTCGTCGAAGAGATGGCCAGATACCAGGAGTTAAAGGGTATGATCCGGTCCAAGGCTCGACCACAAATTCTTGCGGACGAAGACGTAAAAAAACTCGTTATGGAGGGGAGGGCCGACGAGAGAAAAAATCTCCTCGCCCGTCTCGGGACGTGATATGCTTATTCGCGTGTTTGAGGCAACAGCAGGATATTCCTCCACCATACAGTCCAGCTGTTCCGACGGCTCCGCCATACAGAACATAAAATCCATCCCCGATTTGCAAGGGTTTGAACTACCCCCACAATTTCGGTAGACTAGAGCTGGTAGAATTAGTTGCTGATCTGCAAAATAAATGAGCTATATTGGAGGAGAAAAATGGGGTGTTGGAATATAAACTATCACGCGCGGACGTATAGAATTCTACAAAATCCAATTGAACATACATTTCTTTTTTTTTTTTTTTCTGAAAATAAATAATTTGGCGGATATTTTTTCCGGCGCATTATCGGGTGGCTATTTCATTGGGTAGCCGAAACCATTACAGATTTGCCACGGATTTTAAAAACTTTTCTATTTCTGGCGTTATCATATTTCTGTATATAACCTATGAGATTTATCTGTTCAATTGGACCTTTTTTCAACTTATGTATTTATGACACCAATTGTCACGATTTGCTGTCGGGTGACAATTTCCTCGTTAACCAATTTTGGAGTTTTTCGGGGGTGGTGGGGGGGTAGTATATAGGGTGGAAAATGATACCACCATAGGTGGTATCATTTTGACTCCCTATATACTACTACTCGAGAAATGGGGCTTATGGCTTTTGCGACCAATATAGATCCAGATCATCAGCTTCTGCATCCGCACAGTCTGATCAGGATCTTCACTGTTCGCCATTCCATCAATGAAACAACGGGCATGCTTCTAAACAGCAGGCGACAGCAGTGTGCTATTTGATCAGGAGCTTGTCTCAACTCCAATAATCCCAATGTCTCCGGTCACAACTACCTACTGTCTGTTTCACAAAACCTGCCCAAATTATGCGGCCATATAAAACAATGCAAAAACAGTATATTTTTCTATAATATTAATAAATTTTATTAAAATTTAATTAAGAATGAGCCTTCTTTTTATTTCGTGAAATTTGGTCAAATATTGATTTTATTACTAAAAATTGATTTGTCTGTGTGAATTTAACATGGGGGGAAAATGAGGTAGAGGAGTTGTGGGAGGAGTAAGAAAACGAAAGAATTTGGAAATTGACTCCGAAACCTGACTAGATAGCTTGGAAATGATCTAACTAAGAAAACGAAAGTTAAATTGAAAAAATCGGTCCAGTATTTCTGAAATTCTAAAAAATTCCCCATATTAAATCTCCATACAGTGTAGACATCTTCACTCTGCCTATGGGGATTTAACATGAGGAAATTGTTTGAACACAATAAAATAAATATTTGACCAAATTTCACGAACTAAAAAGAAGGCCCATTTTTAAATTTTCCTTTAATTTAATATTATTGAAAAAGTTATCGTTTTTTAATTGTCTATATAGCCGTACAATTTGGGCAGCTTTCGTGAAACAGACGGTAGGAGACCCGCCATGTACTGCGGATGAACCGCACTACAATAGAAGCCCTCTAAAACGGACACCAAGAAAATACATGTGATGCCATTTTTTATGAGTTTCTTGGTCATTTATCTCAGGTGATAATGTCTGTTTGTGATCGCATAACACACAGCTATGGCTCAGAAAGATTATATAACTGATTTACAGTGAAACCTCTCTAAGCCGGACACCTTGGGGACCTCATAGGGTGTGAGGTTTCCAGAGGTTCCACTGTACGTGTAACTGGCGCTTGTTACTTTTTCCAGAAAGCGTTACGGACAACTTTATGCTCGTTACGGACTGGACGCACGACGCCATTTACCTGATAGACATGATTAAAGATGAACTACATGCAGTGAATGTGGACGCAACTGGCACACCCACGGGAATCATATACAACCACCAGACCGGGAAGATCGTGTTTGGAGAGATGTATGATACGCTTATATATGAAGCCTATTTAAACGGCTCTGATGCTCACGTTTTGCTGGAAACAGGTATGATATCATGCATGTATATGTAATGTGTGTACTATATAAGTGATGAGTAAAGGTTGTTGTACACTTCTTGTGGCCCCACGTAAAGTCAATGGAAATCTAATAAAAAACCTACTCATAAACCGATAGCTACCTACGCTAATATACCATATATATATGTGTTCAATACGTCTTTATGCAGATGCTGCCAGAAAGGAAATCACACCGTATGGTGTAGTTACAAAATAATAAACACATGTTGGTGTTTTACATGTACAATTTGGCTTCTACACACCTGTATAGAGACGTAAATATACACGTGCTACATCACAGTTGGTCTGTTATCAGGATATTACAGGTACCTGTGTGTGCATTTTTATTGCTAGCAGTATCTGCATAAAGACTTACTGATCGCATCCGTATTGTTTATTTATGTAAGTAGCTTTTGTTTTATTAGTAGGTTTTTTTGGTTAGATTTTCATTGACTTTACATGGGGCCTGGCCCCATGTATAGTCTATGGAAATCTAATAAGCCCCATGTAAAGTCAATGAAAATCTAATAAAACACCCTACTCATAAGCCGATAGCTACTTACACCAGTAAACCATATATATGTGTTCAATAAGTCGTTATGCAGATGATACCAGCACGGAAATCACACTATATCCTGTCGTAGAACATAATAATCACATTTTGGTGTGTATAATTTGGCTTCTACACATCCGTGTATAGACATAAATATACATGTGATACATCAACATTAGTCTATTATTTGCATAGTACATGTGTGTCTGCATTGTTATTGGTAGGATTATCTGCATAAAGACTTACAGGTTATACGCATGCGGTTTATTTATGTAAATTGCTATTCTGGATCTGCACTGTTTGCAAACACTGTTTTAGCGGGCTTTCGGGTTCAAATCATTAAGTTTATCTATACTACATGTATTTAGTTTTATTCTGCAATCTTTACCGTTATGGAATGAGCGATTCGTATATATTTATGCTCACCCATATTTGCATTCCCCGTCCCACACATGCTCTATCTGTACCCATGGTCAAGGTCAAATGATTTTGACATTTCTGGTTCAATAGATGCGTACTTGTTTTTCCATTGTCCTATACTGTATTTATATTGCTTTGGAACTAGGCTGAACATTTTGACCTGCTCCTACCCATAGTAGAACTTTATGAAACATGTCTATTCTTATATTGCAACAAGAAAGTACAAATATCCTCGACCAGGATGTAACTTTCCTGTCAACTATTCTTGTTGAAAGCAAACTTTCACATTTTTCTGCACCTTTATATTGCAAGAAAATGAAAATAGTAGTCTGGCGTAAGTTTTCCAAAACCAAAATGGCCGCCAATTCCAAGATGATCACCATGCCGGAAAATGACAGAACCAACATTATATTACTTGCTATCACTTGAGTATAGCTCATTACTTATGCAGTTTCAGCATATAAAGACATTTACTAAAACCATGAATTATGAGCAGAGAAAATGGAAGATCAGTTTCGTCAGTTTTGGTTCAAAATGGCCGCCATGAAACATAACGTAACTGCCTGTCTTGAAACATCCTGATTTTCCATATTTCAACACAGTATGATACCAATAACTATCATAAATGTAAACATGTTAGTGATAATAAAACCCAATAAGCAATAACACATGTAATTCAGTCATTTTGTCAGGGGTCGACACTCGCAGTGTCCCGGGATCCCAAGGATCCCTGTTTTGTAGGAGGAATCCCTGAATTTTCAAGAAAATCCCATTCAACATAATGTAACAATAGGGATGTCCATGCTGCGGAACCCTGGCCCAAAAGTTAGTGTCAAACCCTGTTTGTTTTACAATTAGTTTGTTATACTTATGTTTATATTTGTCAATTATACATTTCTGGATAGTCTACGGAAACATATATCAGCAAATATTGTTCTCTATGTTTTTAAATTCATAGAGGGCCGCCATCTTGGATTTCAAAATGGCCACCCAATCCCAGTATATTTTATAATAACATTGTTCACTATTGTGACAGAACTACTTTTTCAATACCATTCCACTTGATACTATTTACAAATAGTGTGTCATAAAAGCCAACACGGAGTAGTGCTTAAATATGACCTTATAGTATGTCAAAATGGCCGCCAAGTTAAGTAAAGTGTGGTACTTTTTTTAAGAATTCAGTGTTTCTCTTCCTTAATTGATACATATCTGTATATGACTATCAGCACACAAACTGTTTATGCTATAATTATTATATATTAACTATATTACTAAGTAACAAACATTGTCAATTTGGAATGCCGTAAATTATTCAAGATGGCCGAAATATAAACACATCTTTCTTTAGTGTTACTGCACTTGGTGCACTTGAAACAACATCAAACTGATGTCACAAGTGTATCTATACGTATCATCAATCGATTATTTCTATATATATAATTATATATATGCTATAATATAGACCGGCACAAATGGCTACAGATAGTAGAAATCCAATATGGCTGCCAATATTTACCACATATATATCTGCTATCAAATACTTTTGGTACTCATCATTACATACGTAGTCTCGTTGAGTTCATGCATGAAACTTGAATTACATGCCTTTAATAATATAACTAAGATAACCCTTGGGTGATTTATATCAAGAAACAAATGAGAAATCCAATAATTTGGTCCCAAAAATGTTACCATTTTATAAATTTCCTTGTGTTATTTATTGCAGTCACAGTATCATAGTGAAAATGACAGAAAACATATATAATGTACCTAATATGACCTTCTATGGTAAATATTCTACATGTTCATAACTGCTGTGTTTGGTGAATAATAAGCTTTTCGATGTTCTTACACATTGAGTATATTAGCAGAAATTTCAGTTATGTAAATAGTGTTTGCCGCCTACCAACAGCTAAGGCCATTGTAGGCTGGGGTAACGGGATCAAATCCCATATTCCACCTATACAATCCTAAAATCAGAACTGAATATTTACAGGAAAATAATTATATATTCAATCCTGAAATTAGAATAATCTGATCTGGTGCCAGGTCCTCGCATTCCCAGTCACTTAGCTCCAAATCCCTAACACTAATACGATTAGTACTAATCCTACTACATTGACAATAGGTATCTGTCAAGTAAGTAGAGAGAGAAAACAGTATCTGACGACCACCAAAACCAGCGATATTGGGATTCCGAATGAAACACATCGTTACATTACCATTCACATGCTCCAAACATACTGCCCTTAGCAGACCATTCAGACTTGTCATAACATCATATAACAAAAATACATGTCTTTCACTAACATGTTGCAATTAGATTCATACATGTATTTTCAGGATTCCCTTTGTGCATATAGCGGTGATGAAATTGATAGTCTTAATAGGCTGATGAAGTAACTAAATACGTTTTAATTCTGTTTAATCCAGAGTATTGGTCATTGACACTTATGTAATCAACTACACATTGGAAGAGATTTGTTGGTCTTTTTAGTTCAACATGTTGTGCCAACAACAATCTGTAAGTTAGCCTCGCCCATCCCGTTTCCTGAGCCTTGCCAGATATTTTTTCCCATTCACGGCACTAACCTACTACTCTATATACGCAGCACCTGGATGAAGTTATCTAGGCAAGATGCAATTGGAATAGTTTACGTGAAACCGTAACCTGTCGAATCTTCAGTGATCAATATAGTTCAAAGAGACAGTTAAACCTGGTTAGCATGTCGTTACAACACCCGTACGTTCTCCTTAACTTCTTATTATGACGCACAGAGACAGTAACAGAACCTAGATATACAGCAACGGCCAATAAGGCAACACCCTGACAGTGACAAACTGCAACACCATAGTGTAATGTGCAATCATGTAACCGGTCACCCATAAGTACAATAAAACAAAGCAAATGCTACAAATTAACGGACGATATGATCAAATTGATTAGCATTGTGGAAGCTGTTGCGATATCAGCTGGACAACATTTTACACATGCCATGTAATTACAAGCACATTGTACTTCAAAGTAATATCAGTAGCGATTAAACACGATATAGTAAAATACTACTCATATCATAACTGCATTTGACAGCATCCGCCCTCAGCACAAATTTGGCACCAACAGAAGTAAATGTCCTGATAGAAAGTAAACGATAGCCAATTCGAACATCAGGTGAACATCCCCGCTCGGTTTATAGAATACACTTCAATGATTGTCAAAGGTAGAAATTGTCGTCGATTATATGTCTGGCCGTAACTAACTTTAAGTTAGTACAATGTCATGCATTATCCTTTAAAATGGAGTGGTACGTTGAAATACTTACAGGACATATTGTAGAATTCGATATTAAATATCGTTGAATTTAGTATGAAGGAAATATGATTTAAAACAACAGTGTGTAACTGGTGGTGTAACACGACAAATATTATCGTCCACGCTACATTGGAAAGTACATATTGTAATGATAACCTGGTTAATTAAGTGTTTAGCGGTATGCCACTAGACAAGTATTGCAACGATTGCCAGTTGCAATGTTTCATCTGTATGACTAGTGTAAAGTTTGTGTAGCTACGCGATACCAATAGACACGGACAATGTCGCATAACATAGTGTCATATGTTATGAAACAGATACGGTTATATTTGAAATGTATGCATTGTTTATGTGTTAAATACTAGTCACAAGGACTTCAGAATGTTTTGGATTTGTATAAGTATGTATGCCCAGTGAGCACTTAGAAACCATTGTCTGTTAGATTATACTACAAACCGTTCTGAATAAATGGACCTGTCCATGACATTTCCAACATTGGCGTGGTAAATGCTAAGCCATGGAGTAAACGCGCAATAAAGTTATATGGCGTAGAGCCAACGCAGCCGACACGCACTTAGGCGTATGGCAGCCACGTACAAATATCAAACACTGGTTTTTGGTAATATACGTGTTCAGAGATTTGTTCGATTCGGAATACAGGTAATAAATCTACCAGATAAGATAATGTAGGACATGCAAACGTACGCGACGTAACATAATCTTTTAATATGGCCAACGTTTTATTGACGTATTTGTCATGTAGCTACAGTTTGCTATAAAAATTTGAAGTGTTTATCAATGACATACACATGTACTTGAAAGTAATATAATTATCATTGTAATCCTAATAGAATGTTGTTTATGGAATAATGAAACGTGAAAATGTCATGTTTATGCCACATTATCTGTTTCCCATACCCTGGCTCAAATGTTAGTGGCATCTATAACAATATAGGAATTGATGAAATCATGATACTCCAGGAGTTTCTCATGAGTTACAACTGGCTGACACGTTCAATACAGTTGACATTGTAATAAACACACTCATGTTTAGTGTTAACCACAACGAAATAAGCACATACTATTTATTCACTTAGATATTACATCTTAGTGAATAAATAGTATGTGCTTATTTCGTTGTGAGTCGTAAATTGCTAGGTCTTAGAGTGCACATTGATGCCCATTGAAGCTTACAGGTATACATATTATTTATATTTTTTTATAATCCACAGGAACAAATATTGACATTGCAGCGAGGAGTATGCTGATCATTAAACGTAGCTGTCGTTTTGAAACTAGTAACATGACCGAAATTCATTAAACTACTAGCACAGCTTTATGACGTGTACACCATGTCCTTGAAATTACAATAATAAATGATATATTTATATGTAAAAAGATGATAAATCATACCGATAGTAATAGCATCGTAGATTAATAAAACACATATGCATAACAACTTCACTAAGAACATAGTAAACAGTAAGCACAGTGATTAATTGACCAGCCCGTCACGTGTCAAATGCACACACGTGTTTGGCTTTGACACCGAACATTCATATACGATAACACAGGCAGCCATCTTGATATTATATAAGTATCACCATTAAATATTCAAATGAAAGCTGGTTTTGATAATGCTATCAAACTAATTTATTTTGCCCAGTTCATTAATTTGTGATTGCCGTTAATTACTTCAAATTTAATGTCTTGGGACAAGCATGGAGAAAAGTGCGAACATGTTATTATTGTGGCGGCCATCTCAGATTTTGATAGCAGTTTTGGATGAAACTGTAAGTTCCGATGTTATAAATGGTAACCAGTGATTATCATGCTTTCATGTGAAAATGCAAATTTACTTTGATGCTACAGAATTTTTAAAACTCATAGAAATGGTGTAGATGGGCAACTATGATATTTGCCGGTCATATTGGATTTTTACATACATTCCCAATTGCTACGTATTTATAAACATTTTATCTTCTTATATGTTACTCTTAGAACATAGTTCAACTTAAACGAACTTCTGTTTTGCCAATTATTGATGTGGTTGGTATATATTGAGTGTGGTGGGGGAATATACGTGGGTTTTGGCCGCCATCGTGGACTTTGATGGCCATTTTGAATGAACATGGTCAAATTCAATTTCATGTAAATTATAATTACCGGTTAAATCGTTTTCAGTGCTTTTTCGATGTGTGAATGCGAGTTTCTTCCATTGTTGTTACTTGAATGGTCTCGAGCCTGCTCATTTTTTAGCAGAACATATTGCTGTTAGGGGTGTTCACTTATAGATAGGGGCATACACTCTTTAAACGAATACTTACATATTGCTATCATGCGGAAAAAATACATACCTTTCAAACAAATATAGTGGAAATTTGACCCCCCACCACCCCCCCCCCCAAGTGGTAATGATAACCCTGTTTTCATGGCCCTGGCTCACTCACTATAAGACGTTGCAATATGTGATTGGCTTAGACAGTAGGGTGAACTATACATGACATTTCGGTTTGACACACGCTTGCGCTACGTTTGCAAACAAAAATTGTGGTTGCTGTGTCTTTAAGTTTCCCAGCTTGTTGAGTGATACAAACCTACACTGTTTAACCAGTTTTGCAGCACTGTGAATGAGTAGACTTTCAGGATAAACCGTTTTGTGTTTTTGTTTCAATGTGCATGTTTTTAGAGAAAATGCTACATCATGAAAAAGAAATACAGCATTTTCAATGGAATAAGAAAACCAGAAAACGGGAAAACGGCTTGCACTCGATAAAAAAGCAACAACGGGGAAATTGGGTTTTCGACGTTTGCAAACGGAAATACAGGAATTTGATATGCTAATAGGAATATAGGAAACACGCATTTGTACCACATTTGGCTCGCGTTTGGACAACGTTCAACTCTGTTTTGCAATGGGAACGCAAACGCAACCGTATACATAAACCCGTGCCAGGGTGCATATATGCATATTTGCTGAAAACATAATTTGTAACAAACACATCATACATTATGCCGATAACAAGTTGCTGGCGGTCAGTAAGGGCTGTAACAATGTTGTGTGAAATTCAAGCCCAAGTGCAGTATACTTGTTTGCAATAAACTATGTTTAAACTAAACTATGTCACTAATTGTAAATTGCATTTAAAATTCATCATGTTCATTCGGTTTAAAATATCGATCCATTTGAGCCGGAGTTATTGTTACTACTCGTATAAGTGTTTAATCAACTTCATTGAATCGTTCACAAGTTAACATCTGATATGACCAACATTTGATATGACCAATTTTCTGTTTTAAAATCCTGTATTTAATATCGAGTTGATTTTTTTACATGTTACAGTGCAACCTCTACAACAGCCACACATGGGAAGACGCAAAACCGGCTGTTGTAGAGAGGTGGCTGTTGTAGGGAGTTTAATGCTGAATTAAATTTTATCGTCTGTTTATTTATTTTCTTTAATAATTCTCATCAAATACATGCTTTGACACCATTTTAGAATCATTTACAATGGAAATGATTCTAAAGTGCTGTCAAAACATGTTTTTATTGAGAAAGAAGGCAAACGCAACAGCAAAAGACAATTTTCGTTTTCAGCAGTCTAAGGGTTAAATATGGAGGAAACCATCCATTTGGGATATAAAATAGCGGCTGTTACAGAGAGGGTGTTGTTGTAGAGAGGTGGCCGTTCGGGGAGGTTTAACTGTATTACATGTAACTATGTTTTCAATTATATTCTATATCCTATATCATTTTCTGTTTCGTCAAAAGACATGTTGTTATGCATCACCACAAATGTTTATGACGGTCTTATTTTCCCGATAATTTATCAGGTAACTAGCTTTGTGTTGGCCGAATACGTACTGACTGATAACATAATGTCGCATCAGGCATCGACCTGATATCAAGATCCGGAGCACAGTGAATTGAAAATTGACGTTTCATTGGTCGAACAGTGTCAGGTGACTTTACCGAATGACACCAGTGTACTGACGCAATGTAAATAAGTCCTCGTTCACGTCATATTGCCTCATCATGTAGCATAGAACGTTACCTGATAAATAGAATACCATGCTAGTATCTGTGTTTATTACCCAACTCCCCATATAAGTTGATATTCCATAGTTTCTACTAATTCCCACGGGTTTGACGTGCCTGGGAACGCGTGTCCGGTCAATACTTCCGCGTGCCCGTGGAATAGTCAAAACTATTTTCACTCCAGAAAATCATGACGTCATGAAGTTTAGTCGAAAATTACGTCATCAAATTCTACGCAATTGATATCGGTCCGTCGATGCGCCGCACCACAAAATCACGTTCATTGTATCACATATGTTATAATACTACATAGGTTGAGTAATACAACAGTTTTTTCATGGTCATTCGGGGAACAGTCAAATTGTATAATGTCAAGTTTTTCCGACTTGGCTCGGAAATGGTACACGCACGTTCTAAGCCTTGTCTACAAAACTTGATATCAAACGACACTAGCCTGGTATTCTCTATTTATTTTGTCAAATAAAACTTTAGATTGCAAGAACTGCATGTACGTTGAACAAACCGTGATAACATATGTGGCTGTGAGTTGAGAAATGGGGCTTGTGGGGTTTGCGACCAGTGTAGGTCCAGATCAGCCTGTGCTTCCGCACTGTCTGACCAGGATATGCACTGTTCGTCATTACATCAATAAATCACGCCTTATACTTCTAACAAGCAATATGCTAGTAAATTGTCACCAGGTTTCGGTAGTAAGCTACATGTATATGCTCTGGATCTACACTGATCACAAATCCCATATGCCCTATTTCTCCAATCACAGCCACACATCGGTTACATATAGCTGTGTACGTCGTTGTAGAGTCATATGCGTTTCCAAATCGGATGGACCTTGATGAAACTACCGGGAACATATATTATACGTCGTGGTTTATGAGTCACGTCGGAATCATCACTCCACGGGGCCCGTATATAGAAATATTGACGGATATATATGGCATGATCGATATCGTGCTTCATCCAGGCCTCGGGTAAGATCATCTAGAAATACAATGTCGCTTACATGTATCTGGCACGGTGCATTCTGTGACTGTGATCGATGAAGCAATGGTCGATATCAACTTGTGTGACGGTGCCGGTCCTCGTGCGCGTTATCATTTGTGAATTAGCGATCCTTTTGCAAGGTACGCTAGTATCACTTCCACTGGTTGAAAATATAATCTACGCTCGTTTACTAAAAGTCCAGGGGGCTGAGGGAAGCAGTTTGAGTTAGCGAGAGATAATTCCAGCACAAAAATATTTACACAATTCCCTAACATTTGATTGGTCCGTAGCAAATCTCTGTCCAAAATTTATATTCCAGTAAACTCCCATGCCGAACTACTTTCCGTAACCGTCAGGCGCAGTTAAAATAATTCTTAAGAAAACGGAAAATAAACACATTTTCTTGATGAATTTATTTCAAATGCTGGAATTATAAGGAATGAATGGCCTTTTTGTGGAATTTATCGGGGATATAAACTTGCAAAAGTCGCAGGAATACTGGACGAGGCCTTCCGGCCTTCGTCCAGTATTCCCGCGACTTTTCCAAGTTTATACCCCGATAAATTCCACAAAAAGGCCATTCATTCCTATAATATTTATTGGAAAACATGTACTCGGGACCAATAATTGCACTTTGGGTGGTTATCAGGCTACATGAGTGTGATATTTGATCAGGAACTACACTGGTCACAAATCACATAATCCACATTTCTCCAGTCACAGCCACATTTGATGAATGAATACCGATTACATCGTGACTCGTGTATGATCCTACATATTGACGTGTCTGTGACTGGAGAAATTGGGCTTATGACATCAGTGACTAGTGTAAACCCCGATTTCTCCAGTCACGACCACATAATGATGTCAAAACGAGGAGCGAAAGAGACTGAATGCGCATACATTGGGAAAAATGACAGCCATGCTCTACGACCCCGAATCAAATTCTGAGTTGCATGTAACTTCACTAGCTGGGCATCAACATACATCATCATTATATATCAGATGTCGTGCCGATGGTCAAGCTCTAGTCTCAAATTAGACACGCCATGTGAATGTGTTCCTATGAAGATGTGCGGTATTTTAAACAATTATTTACACAAGTTACGGTATGTTCCTAAATGACGTCGGAAGTTGACGATTTATACGAAGAAAACATACATAATTAAACGCAAATATGCAAAAGATAAGATTTAGTAGACTTTTCTCTTTTATAGTGAACTAAATTTTAGGTACAAAATCACATATTAACCTGTCTCAAATGTCTTGCCTGATGTTTGTACGAAAAATCAACAGTTAAAGGGTCATATCAGGATTTTTTGAAAAATACTCTACAAAATATTGTCACCGATATACATGTAGGTACATAATAATCGGATTGTTGCGTTCAACAAGACAGAAAATCTGATACTTATGTACCGATATCTGTTTTGAAATTGAATTTTAAACCACCCAGCAGTCCTATATATATAGTCATATACATGTATCTTCAATTAAATGACTACTTAGGGTATTGATGAAAACACGTTTTTATATTTTATAGTATTTATTTCAAAACAAAACCCTGATATGCCCCTATAATTCCAGCACAAAAATATTTCCACAATTCCCTAACATTTGATTGGCCCGTAGCAAGTCTCTGTCCAAAATTGATATCCCAGTAAACTCCCACGCCAAACTACTTTCTACAGGTGCGCTGTCAGTGCTGTCAATGTAAACAAATGGCTGCCGTCTGTCAAAATAAACACATTTTCTTGATGAATTTATTTCAAATGCTGGAATTATAAGGAATGAATGGCCTTTTGGTGGAATTTATCGGGGATATAAACTTGGAAGTCTCGGGAATACTGGACGAGGCCTTAAAAAATTATAATTTTCGAAAAAAAAACGAAAAAAAAACAATTTGTTTTTTTTTGTTTTTTTTTCGAAAATTGTAATTTTTTATCGCTTCGTCCAGTATTCCCGCGACTTTTCCAAGTTTATACCCCGATAAATTCCACAAAAAGGTAATTCATTCCTATATTAACAAAATACAATTATATGTTGCAGTCGCCTCTATCTGGTTGTACAAGATGAACCAGCATACATCATGATGGCCAACATGGACGGGAGTGATAGCGAGAAAATTATAGGTGACGGGATTGATAACGTTACAATCAAATGGCCTGAAGGAATCGCTATTGATTTTGCAGGTAAGTTATCATGTAACACGGTACAGCGAAGATTTGTTGGAAGGTTCCCAAACGAAAAAAAAACGAAAACGAATAGAAAACGAAGTGAAAATGATCGCTTTGTACAACGATATGCATAACAACAAATATTTTTAATTTAAATTATTTTTATCTTTTGAAATCAACATTCCTTTGTGCTAATTAAAAGAGAATTACACCGATTACTGTGTACTACGAAAGTTTTGCGGCTAACTTTCGAGGTTGGGTCGACCCAAGTTATACTTCTGTGGTGGGTATCGAGCTAATAACGTTTCTGCCGCAGCAGTCGCCAGGCTATAACAATATTATTTGTGTATCAACTTGATAAATATATTGTTTTGGGGCATTTTATACAGATTTCAGATGCTATTACATGTGTGGTGAGCTTTATGCTATTTATTAAAGAGTTTATTAAGGTTGTTGTCCCCTTCTTGTGGCCCATGTCAAGTCAATGCAAATCTAATTAGAAAAAAACTACTCATAAACCGATAGCTAATTACCCAAATAAACCATAATGTGTTCAATAGTTCTTTACCCAGATTCTGCCAGGAAGGAAATAACACATACTGTAGTTATAAAATAATAAGCACATTTTGGTGTTTTACGTGCACAATTTGGCTTATATACACATCTGTATAGGACGTAAATACACATGGGCTACACCAACATTGGTCTGTTATCTGGATATTACAGGTACGTGTGCGTGCAATTTTATTGGTAGCGGTATCTGGTTAAAGACTTAATGATTGACTATATAGAATATGACCGTTTGTTTCAAATGTAGTGGGATCATATGTGTGACTGAATATCTATTTATATCTGACCTTGTTCTTCTTAGAGTATATTATACAGAGCATTGAGTTGCCATCTCCGCCATTTTAGTTTGCACATGTTATCAGACAGTTTCACCAATTGGAGGGTTTGACACCTACAGTAAATAATATGACAGAACATATAATACAATTGGGTGCTATACGTCCCACATATATAGAATGACAACGTCCTATAAATATTATTTCAGCAGACTACACAAAAGCATGATATCTGAACATTTCTACCACCACTCACAAAATATACAATGGACAATTTTCCATGTGTCAAATGTCAAAGAGATGCACTGTCTATTATTAGAAATACACCTGCCACGGGTAAAAACCATTTTTACTCGCATAGCAGGCAAGTAGACAGTAGTGACAATACACTCAGATAACTGCTTACAAGTCACTGTATTCGATACAGTATTTTTGGTAATACAGGTATATATCTACATCACTGTGTACTGTTCTTTCTGTTACACAGTCTTTACTGAATTCTGAAACATTTTACCAAAGGGTCAAGAAACCCTTCAGATATCAGACTTTGTATATAAATTTGATGACAACAAGGCATATCTTGCTGTAGTTAGATGACACCCCATCATGTAGCACCAAATTTTATTCATGTGTTTTTCATATTATTAGTGGTATGTGTCAAATCAATAAGTGGTAAAACTGGCTGATGGATTGTACACGCTAAGATGGCTGGCATGGACACTTGATGCACTGTGTATTAAGGATATAGTAAGAAGAGAATGTTCACATGTATTTTATGTTCACATGAATCATTAAATGATCAGGGGCCCCACGGGTCCTTAATGATCGTATATGGTTTATTTATGTAAGTAGCTACTGTTTTATTAGTATGTTTTTATGCCACCGGGTTTCGAAGAAACGGGTGGCATATAGTGTTTGGACCGTCCGTCCGTATGTCCGTCTGTCCGTCTGTCCGTCTGTCCGATCAACCAAGGGTGTACAAGGGGCCATGGGGCGGAGCCTAACACAAAAGAATCCTTTGATTTATTCCGTATGGCCCCTTATTCTATTGTTATACAAGGGGCCATCGCTTTGATCTAGAACAATGGAAATGGCCCCTTGTTCACTATTGGTGGCACGTCCGTCTGTCCGTCTCTGTCTCTCTGTCCGTCCATCTGTCCGTCCGTCAGTTTCTCAAATATGCTGCAGGTGGCATCCGCGTTACTTTACATGGGCCAAAGTAAGGGTTGAGTTGTTATGAAATCAGTAAATGATAATGAGTTTAATATTAAAATATCATGTCATCACTCATTTAAGATCCTATTTATTGTATAATCCTAGAAACACACACTGGAGCTCAGTGCATACTGATCGACTGAATGTAGCCTAGTTTCTTACACCAACTAGTCTATTATAATGTTAATACACTGTTATTACACTGTCAAAATCCATTTGATGCATTAACCATTTTCACGAAGAAGTGCCTAACTGTATTTGTTTTGCATCATACTGATGGATTGATCAGGTTTTAGTGGGGTTTTACATCCAGTAAACATCAATGTCATAGCTGTGTCCAGTTAGCTCGGTCGACTCGCTGTAGCGATGGTACAGTAAACCAGCGCTCCCAGGTATCAGGTATATGTATTTTCCTCGGCCCGTCAGATTTGGCGTCCAACGAGGTACCGTGACTGATGAATATACATGTACTTGCAAAATTTGTGGGGGATAATGTCGCGGTATGTACCTGTATGTAACTCGTATGTATGTCATGTAACCCATATGTATATACTATCAGAAACTGTATTAAACGGGGGATAATGTGGTTTTACTTTTTCGCTACAGACGTACCAGTAGTAAGAAAATTGCTGAAATTAATCAAAATGCAAATCCGATTACGAAATGGGAGATAATAAAAGGAACAGTTAGAAATGAAACAATAAAATAAGCATCCAATGAAATGAAATGGTGATAAACTTAGAAAAAAGGTTAATATGGGAAATAGATGAACTAGAATCAGAATATTCAAATACAATGTCAGAAAATACTTTAACTGAACTAAATACTAAAAAAGAGACATTACATAACCTACATGAAAAGAAAATTAAAAGGAATTATGCTAAGATCCAAAGCTGAATGGATAGAGAGAAAAAGAAAAAGAAAAAATACCAATTTTTTTGCAAACCTTGAAAACCTGTGGTGTAACCCGGATGAAAGGTGGCGGCGGAATTGTAACTTGGTGTATTCACATGTATGACATTCAACTCAGTGTAATACAAAAAAAAACAATAAAGTATAATACACCACACACACACAATTATACATGAATCAATAGTCAAGAAATCCCGTGTCACGCGACATAATGTGTGTAGTATATATTTAAATACACCAAATATGTGTATTATATTTTTTGGCAAGCAGGCTCATTATCTTCGGAATCTTTCTACATTTCAGCTAAAAAGCTGTACTGGTCTGATCGTTATTATGACACCATCAGTCGGTGTGAACTGGATGGATCAAAGTGTGAGATATTTTACACGGACAAAGCAGCTGATATGATGGACATTGTCGTGGACGGGACGTACCTGTACTACGTTGCTTGGAACAGACCGTGAGTAAACCCTGACACATTGATGGTAATAATATCTTGATTTCCTTCAATAGGAGAGCATAAAAAGGTACTTCTGCAATGCTTTTGTTTTGCAGAGTTACGTGCCCGCAACTAGGTATTTTAGTTATTCCGTCTTTTTCCCACGTCACGTACAGAGGAGCATTAAATGCAGTGTGTCCCAGATATGCATTGAAGGTGGTGAAGCTGATCAGAAAAACAAAATACAATTAGTGATTTGCATCGTATTGACAATATTTTTCACTTATCTTTTTTATCAATACGACTGTGTTTTTTTGTCCTTTTACATGAAAATGAAACTTTACATAACATGGCAATACCAACTGTAGCAGCATTACTTTAAATGTGCAGTTAGTCAGAACAGTTTGTGGAATATTGTCATCAGTAAAAGGAAGAAACGGCAATTGTATTGATCAAACACATGATTTACCTCACAACTCATGAGCGCCGCCATTACGCAAAACGACAACAGTATACCATGTGATCCCCCACCGTGACGTAAAAATAAAGGTCCAAACCAAACTAAAGGTACATGTCACTAAATAAAAGGTAACACTATATCATTAGGGTTGGCATGCAATTAGTGGGACAGTAACTCCGTTGTAGTTCTTGTTTATCACATTACAGTGTGTGTTTTTCTTCCAGATAACGCCTTCGGCCATTTTGATGGTGGTGCTAGAAAACTTGGAGTTAACCATATTTTTGTTTAAATAATTTCTGTTTTTCTTCGAGTGTTAGCGAAAAATTACAACATCCACATTGTGAGGTCTTTCAGCTTTTATGAAAATAAGCTAATGTCGGTCGCACATGTTTTGCGGGTTGAACTTTTTAAAAACACGGGTGTTACGCCATAGAAATTAGTTACAACAGCTAGATATTTCTGTATGCTGTTTAACCGTTAACGCGTTTCCTGGACTTGGTCATTCGGGACAATACGTCACTCAAACTCCAGTGGAAACCGTTTTACCCCATATCGCTTTCAACACTGTTAAACAGAGCTCCCGACAAAAGATGGCTATTCCGGCGGAATAATGTATTTTCCTGAATGCCAAATATTATGGTCATATAGATATGAACTGATTTAATATGGGGATAATTATCATTAGCTGAACTAACACGACACTTTACATTTAAAATGAGAAATACTAGTAAGATGCATTAGTCGCACAATGTTATTTATATCAGAGACATTCATACAACATTACCCCACATATTGAATTACATTATTATACATTTTATCACACTGATATCAGGGACGATAACCGTGTTTCATTAAAATGCTAATGACATTACTATTTATTCTCTGTATTCATTTTTTGATGTGCAATGATCATACTTTATAATCTTTCGAAAATATTATTTTTTCATGTGACTCATTTAATTTGTATAAATAATTAAAAACTATCATGCCTCATTTGCATATGAAAATAGCCTGATACCACCGCGAGTCACTATCAATAAGATAAATATTACTAAGTGATTATATCTGTATAGCGGGTACACATAATATTTAGGACTGGTGGGATAGTGACACAATTATACACTTATTTATTTCCTATACAGAACATGTTGTGCCTACTGAGTGGGCATGTACCTTTCAATAATTCCAGCACAAAAATATTTACACAATTCCCTAACATTTGATTGGTCCGTAGCAAGTCTCTGTCCAAAATTTATATCCCAGTAAACTCCATGCCGAACTACTTTCCGAAACCGTGAGGCGGAGTTAAAATAATTTTTAAGAAAACGGAAAATAAACACATTTTCTTGATGAATTTATTTCAAATGCTGGAATTATAAGGAATGAAGGGCCTTTTTGTGGAATTTATCGGGGATATAAACTTGGAAAAGTCGCTGGAATACTGGACGAGGCCTATATAAACTTGGAAAAGTCGCGGGAATACTGGACGAGGCCTTCCGGCCTTCGTCCAGTATTCCCGCGACTTTTCCAAGTTTATACCCCGATAAATTCCACAAAAACGCCATTCATTCCTATAATATAACACGAGCAGCCTCTGCACTAGTTGACATTATCACTATGCATGTATATAGTTCTCGTATTATTAGTTTTCACCTTGAGGACCCAGCATTCTACAGATCACCTCTCCAGATAAGAATATAATTATTTGATGTTGGGATTCTAATTATGCCAACATATGCAGATAACCAACTTACCTATAGCTCTGCTCAGATACAGGACATAGACTGCGTGATCAAATGGACTCCTGGCGGTATGTATCACGGGCATCCGGCGTGTTTAGGATTTCATCGGTATAACTATATATGAACAACAAGGCTTGTAGCTTTGGTCGTACACGACCTCGTATCATAGCAAATTCCGCAATTTTTTTAACGCTAATGTAAATATTTTAGCGGAAAGTGCGCATGTTCATTTAAGAAGTATTGTTATCTTGTTGAAATAGCATAGTTAGAACACAGTTATGCAAATAATATCGATTGACAACTGGTTTTCCTAGGTCGGACACGACCTCGTATCATAGCAAATGAAATAACGTGGTTACGGCTCTAGCGCTAATATTCATACGTTCATTTGAGAATTATCGTTATCCTGCAGAAATACATAGAATGCATAGAAAATTACAAATTTACACATGTTATTTTGTTACAATCCGAGCTTTTGTCCGACTATAAGCTACACATCTTCCTATAAACAACAGCGCAAATGGCGTTATTTCAATCCCAAGGGATAAGTAATCATTTTAATATATTCAATATTACCAGCGCCGTTCAATTACATCGGTACTGACGAAAGCAGAAATATGCCGAATGCATGTGGTAGGTATTGGAGGACATGACGCTAAATTCTGGTAGAAGGGGCCCGCACTGCGCATAATCAAGGGACTGAACGTCCTGCAAATTCTACATTTTTTAAAAATATGACTCATATTATGGCACACAGCCTAGAGGCTCCATCGTAGAGGATGAACTACTACACTTCCATCTTTTAGCCAAGCTGAAGTAGCTACCAATAATATTTATAACAATGGTTTCTGACCTCCTTTGGAAGTTGGGTCGTATATCAAAAGTTTGGTCACTGTCTCAAGGATGTATATATCCTTGTCAACTCGATACAAGCCTTATTTTGGAATTTATTTTTACCAAACCTGGTCACAATTAAGACAAGCGGACCATAGCTAAAAGTTAGCTGCACGCAATCCGCTTCATAGGCAACAGGTAGCACAATATCGCTACACCGCGCTACACAGTAAAAATGTGCGTAATAGCATTTACACTTCGCGTATTAAAAGATAGACAACACATGAAGGGTGTTGACGTTCATACTTCGCTGCATTGTTATTGAGAGATAATTCTACAATATGAAACAAAATATTACCATAAACTTACCTAACGTAATAAAGTATGTACATGTATAAGCATAATTCTTGGGTCACTCCACGAAGTAGAAAGTAAACATAAAACGCTTCAAACCCACATTTCGAAAGACTACTCCGTCTCTTATGTAATGCAGAGTAATGAAGTGTATTGTATTCCCCCGACTCCGTCGGGGGATACTATGGATTTGACAGCGCGCCGCGTCCGCGTCCGCCGCAGACACTTCTTGTCCGGAGCATAACTCGAACACCCTTTGGAATATTTTCATGAAACTTCACACATGCATAGACCACGACCCGAAGGTGTGTCGCGCACAAGAATGACAACTCTTGCATAGCTAATTTTTTAGTTATCTCCCTTTTTTGTTTCTCGCACTGATTTCGTGTCCGGAGCATAACTCCACCACCCTTTCGAATATTTTCATGAAACTTCAGACATGCATAGACCACGACCCGAAGGTGTGTCGCGCACAAGAATGACAACTCTTGCATAGCTAATTTTTTAGTTATCTCCCTTTTTTGTTTCGCGCACTGATTGACCATAACTCGACCACCCTTTGGAATATTTTTATGAAACTTAACACATTCAATTAGACCACAACCGAACCGAAGGTGTGTCGTGCACAAGAATGACAACTCTTGCGTAGCTAATTTTTCAGTTATCTCCCTTTTTTGTTTTGCGCACTCTACAAACTGGACAATAATGCATGAAGACCTGTTTTCTCGTCTGCTCTGTATACCTTTTCTTGTGTGCTCTGTACACCTTACCTGTAGAGAGAACAATAGAAACTGGGAGAACCATGTGCTAAGCATGGGCTAGCATGTGCAGATGTCCAGTGCTTGACCACTGCTGACCAGGGGCCCGTTTCACTAACAAATCTTAGTTTGTTCATAAGTTCGAACTTAAGTTATAACTTATGACAAAAGTTATGACCGACTTAAGTCATTGCTTATTTGGTTTCACAACACAAACTTAAGACGGTCATAACAAGTCCGTCATAAGTTACAACTTAGTTATTGTTTACAGCTTTGGTATGTGCCGCGCGGGTTCGAATCCCGCTCGGGGCTTATATTTTTATGATGACTTTACTTTCCCTTTATGTGTTTTGACATCTAAAATAACGGATTTGCAAGCCTAATGTTGAATATTATTATTTTTTAAAAATAATCTCATGTAGAATATAAATTTTTATCTCAATATTCCGACGCCATTGAATACATGTGGATATATTTATTGCCAACTAGTGAACCGTATACTGTAATATAAACTGGATTATGACATGAAACAGCAACAAAATAAGCAATTAACAATCTTTTTATTTTTACATTCCAATAAAATTGTAGTTCGACCATTTTTTAAATTTTACTTAGATTACCTCATTAACTCAGAAATCACGTTTTTTTCAGAGTCAGCAGAACACATGTACTGTAGATTATTAATGGTATGCCCGGTCAGATATGGATGTATCTGATACAACTACCGAATGACATATTATATTTATTTGAACTGGACACGGGTAATTTGTTGATTACATGTAGAAATGCATGCACTGTGTGAGTCAGTGTCACACATATAGGATTGCCCCTGAACATGTTTACCAGTATAGGACTGGATTAATGAGCACGTGCGTTCAGCGGACGGGTCTGAACATTTTTGTTAAATGCGTCAGGACTGTTTCTCCATCTAGTCTGAAAACCAGGTATCTCCTTATCAGAAACGAAACACAGGCTAACACTGTCCGCAAAAGTTATACTCCACTTTCTAGAACCACTTGATTTGCTAATGTTGTATATCTCTCCAGTAACCGCCAGGGTACTACCAGTTGCGTAAAATCGCAATGCAGTCAACACTTGCAATGACACTGACAGACTGTGTGATCTCAGCGTTGACCGTATAATGTCAGCATGTGCAATGTTGCATACTTGTAGAAAAAAATCACGAGACAGCCTGCATTTCGATATTTGGTCCTCGTTATCCATGAAGTCTAGGGGATTGGTTCGGTCCTAAAGACTAGTTCCCATGGTAAATTGCGCGCCTGGATTATAGCAACTGCAGCTGCCATCGTTTGTATGTTCTGTAAAGAAAGAACAAACAACAGTCGGATAGTCAATCAGACTGATGGACGGACGGACGTTCATACATGACACACCATTAGGTTGTATATTCATCGTTTTTAAAGAAAAGAATGACCACTTAAGACACAATAGGCTTCGGTTACGGAATATGTTGCATTGTTTTCGTTTGTCATAGGCGACACTTCCAACCACCTAAGATCCCAAACATGTGCCCGGACGAGGGCAGGGCAGGGCAGGGCAGGGCAGGGCAGGGCAGGGCAGGGCAGGGCAGGGCAGGGCAGGGCAGGGCAGGGCAGGGCAGGGCAGGGCCAACCAACACCGTCCTACACCGACCGACACCGACACCAAGAGACCGACAAACACCGACCGACCAACTCGACACCGACACCGACCGACACCGATTGACACTGACCGACACCGATTGACACTGATAGACACTGATAGACACCAACCAACACCGACCGACACCGACCGACACTGATTCACACTGATAGACACTGACCGACACCGACCGACACCGACCGACACCGATTGACACTGACCGACACCGATTCGACCGACACCGATTCACACTGATAGACACTGACCGACACCGACCGACACCGATTGACACTGACCGACACCGATTGACACTGATAGACACCGACCGACACCGATTGACACCGATTAACACTGACTGACACCAACAAACCTACACCGATTGACACCGATCGACACCAACCGACCGACCGACACTGACCGACCGACACCAACCGACACGACCGACCGACCGACACACCTGCACCGACCGACCGACACACCTACACCGACCGACCGACACCAATCGACCGACAATGACCGACACCAACCGACTGACACCGATTGACACCGACCAACACCGACTGACACCGACCGACACCGACCGACACCGACCGACCACCGACCGACCCCGACCGACACCGACCGACACCGACCGACCGACTAACACCGACCGTGCGAAACCAACTGACCGACACCGACATACCGACACCGACCGACCGACTGACCGACCGACACTGACAAACCTACACTGACAAACCTACACCGACCGACCGACACTGACTGACCGACACCAACCGACACACTGACACCGACCGACCAACACCGACCAACTGACACCGACCGTGTACCAACCGACACTGACCAACTGACACCGACCAACTGATACCGACCAACTGACTGACACCAACCGACAAACAGACATACATGTACAGCATACAGATGGTTTGTTACGAGCCGGCTCATCTGGATCTACAGTGGTTGTAAATGTTGTCGATAACTGGGCATAACGAATACTGGTAACGACATGACCTACATCACAAATAGCAATACAACGGGTAACTAGCACAAGTGTGGCAATCTATATGTAAGCATATATGGTTTATATGGCAGATAATTGCTAAAATAGTACGTATGAAGTGAACATTTACCTGCTGTCAGTGAATTGTTTTTCTCCACCTCGGCTCACATGGGGGCATCCATCTTTGTTTATTTCATAAGTTCCGACTTAAATATTTAAGTTATAACTTAAGACTGCTAGCTACCTGTCTTAGTTTTTCATAGTAAATTTCGATTGTCGTTCTTGCTAATATGTTTTGTGAAACGGACTAAGCACGTACTCCGGACTTAAGTTATAACTTATGACAAAAGTACTTGCTTAGTTCGTTAGTGAAACGGGCCCCAGGTAATTTATACAGGTAAATCACTACATTGGGTACTGTGTTGAAAATATTGTGGCATTATGTGGACCTCTGCAGATATATGTAGATAAATATAGGACTATTAAAAAAAAAATCTGGTCTCCAATAGCAAGCATTATTATTTTTAAACTTTTTTTTGTAATTTCTTCTTTTTTTTTTTTTCATTATTTTTTTTCATTTTTTTTTTCATGTGCATGTGCTAGCATGTGCAACTGACCACTGACCACTTACAGGTAATTTATACAGGTAAATGATTATAATTATTACATTTCCGTAAACTGTGTTGAAAATATTGTGGCATTATGTGGACCTGTGCAGATATATGTAGATAAATATAGGACTATTAAAAACAATTCTGGGCTCCAGTAGCAAGCATTATTATTTTTAATTTTTAAACTTTTTTTCCATTTTTTGTTTTCATTTTTTTTTTAAAATTCTTTTTCAATTTTTGTCTAGTAGCATAAGGTCGTAAGTGCTATATACAGACTATTATCATATAATAAAACAATTATTGACTAGTGAGCCATAGAATATAATCTGATATTCTATGGTTCACTAGTCAATAATTGTATAATATGTTCGGGCCAGTGAAAATTGCTTTCGGGCCCAGGCTCGAGGTCAAGCGGGACAAGGCGAGGCATCTGATTCCGCGGAATTCTTGTTTACTTATCTCCCATTTGTTGTTTCGCTCTGATTTTGTATCCAGAACATAACTCGAACACGCATATACGCATTGCTCCTCTAATGTCCTCTACACCGCCCTGTTGCCAAATCCACGTTCGTTTCTGCCCCCGTCAAGCCCAGGGTCAAGGTCACATACTTAGTGCTTCAAAAACATTAACGCTTGGGTAAATATCTTATACTTTCTGTTTTCTTTCATGGATCATGGATCATCTTCATATTTCATATACGCATTGCTCTAATGGTCCTCTACCGCCCTGTGCCAAATCCACGTTCGTCCTGCCCCACCAATCCAGGGTCAAGGTCACATACTTGGTGCTTCAAAAACTTTAACGCTCAGGTAAATATCTTATAATTTTTATTTCCATTCACGGATCAACTTCATATTTCATATACGCGTTGCTCTAATGGTCGTCTACCGCCCTGTGCCAAATCCACGTTCGTCCTGCCCCCAGCCAAGCCAGGGTCAAGGTCACATACTTAGTGCTTCAAAAACTTTAACGCTCAGGTAAATATCTTATAATTTTTATTTCCATTCACGGATCAACTTCATATTTCATATACGCGTTGCTCTAATGGTCGTCTACCGCCCTGTGCCAAATCCACGTTCGTCCTGCCCCCGCCAAGCCCAGGGTCAAGGTCACATACTTAGTGCTTCAAAAAATTTAACGCTCGGGTAAATATCTTATAATTTCTGTTTTCTTTCATGGATCATCTTCATATTTCATATACGCATTGCTCTAATGGTCCTCTACTGCCCTGTGCCAAATCCACGTTCGTCCTCCCCCGCCAATCCCAGGGTCAAGGTCACATACTTGGTGCTTCAAAAACTTTAATGCTCAGGTAAATATCTTATAATTTTTCTTTCCATTCACGGATCAACTTCATATTTCATATATGCGTTGCTCTAATGGTCCTCTACCGCCCTGTGCCAAATCCACGTTCGTCCCGCCCCCGCCAAGCCCAGGGTTAACATCATATACTTAGTGCTTCAAAAACTTCTAACGCTCGGGTAAATATCTTATAATTTCTGTTTTCTTTCACGGATCAGCTTCATATTTCATATATGCATTGCTCTAATGGTCCTCTACCGCCCTGTGCCATATCCACGTTTGTCCTGCCCCCGCCAAGCCCAGGGTCAAGGTCACACATACTTGGTGCTTCAAAAACTTTAACGCTCAGGTAAAAGAAAATTTTGACTTGCAATTTGGCCTCATTTATTATCAAAGCGATATGTGGGACATCCGTGTTCTATGAACACATTTTCTAGTTTATTAAACTTCACACATGCATAGAAGACGACCCAAAGGTGTGTCGCACGTAAGAATGACAACTCTTGCGTCGTTAATTTCTTAGTTATCTCCCTTTGTTGTTTCGTGCACTGATTTCGTGTCTGGAGCATAACTCGAACACCCTTTGGAATATTTTCATGAAACTTCACACATGCATAGACCACGACCCTAAAGGTGTGTCCCGCAAGAATGACAACTCTTGCATCACTAATTCTTTAGTTATCTCCCTTTGTTTTTCCGTCACTGATTTTGTCTCCGGAGCATAACTCAAACACCCTTTTTTCAAACTACTTGTGTATCTGGGGAGGGGGATACACATGCGCTTGTCGACAAGCGTCCATTTCTAGTTATTTTTTATTTTTCAACTTTATTTTTCAATTTTTTTTTTATTTTTTTTTTTACATTCTTTTTAAATGTTTTAACTGACCACTAACTTATTACAGGTAATTTATACAGCTAAATTATTACATTTACCTAAACTGTGTTGACAATATTGTGGCAGTATGTGGACCTGTGCAGATATATGTAGATAAATATAGGACTATTAAAAAGAATTCTCGGCTCCAGTAGCGAGCATTATTTTTTTTATTTACATTCTATATTACATTTCCGTCAACTGTGTTGAAAATATTGTGGCATTATGTGCACCTGTGCAGATATATGTACATAAATATAGGACTATTAACAAATAATTCTGCGCTCCAGTAGCTTCACACATGCATAGACCCTAAAGGTGTGTCGCGCAAGAATGACAACTCTTGCATCACTAATTGTTTAGTTATCTCCCTTTGTCCGTCACCGATTTTGTCTCCGGAGCATAACTCGATCACCCTTTTTTCAAACTACTTGTGTATCTGGGGAGGGGGATACACATGCGCTTGTCGACAAGTGTCCATTTCTAGTTAGAGTTATGTACTTAGAACTACTACAGATGTACACCATCTTTAACTGACCCAATGGCGATGAATAATTGTCCGGAACGTTTTAATATTTTAATTCCAGTTACGTGACGAGAGTTTTACTGAGCAACAATGCAACAACAAAGCCGTTTGCACAGAATGCTGAAATGGGACGCCTCGAAACATTACATGTTTACCAGTCTGCCTTCCCAAACAAACAACCAGGTACATGTAGCTATAGCATGACTCGTACAACTTTCCCAGAGATGTACTACTCTGTATTCCACGAAATGTGCTCGGATTTTAAGGCTATGTCCACAAGGCAAACACATTTCTTTCGATATTTATTAAATTAAAAAAAAAATGTATATAAATGAGCCTACTTTTTATTTTGCGAAATTTTGTCAAATACTGTTTGTTTTACAAAAACATGATGACTTTCTTTTGTTCCCTAAGATTACATCATTTTCAATGTTGAGATTTTGTGTCCTGATGTGTTTCACCCCATGTATCTCCCTACAGCCTGCATCTGACCATGACCCACGTTTTTCACTCAAATACATTGTAATTTTACATGTTGACTTATCATTTTTAGCCAGGTTTTTTGAGAACAAAATGCAGGCTATTGGATTGGCGAAAACCGGGCGGGCGGCGGGCGGGCGGGTGGGCTGGCGGGTGAGCGGGCGGCGTCCACAATCAATGTTACGTTTTCGTGTTTGAGTCCATTTCTTTGTTACTGTACCACCTAGGACCATCAAACTTTCACAGCTTCATAATGAAGGGGTGCCCACCACATATCACTATTCAACATGTTACTTTTTTTTTAACTTGACCCATTTTTTCCGCGCAGTCGACTTAGCCATTTTCAATGTTAAGTTTTCGCGTTTACAATGTTAAGTTTTCGTGTTTAAGTCCATTTCTTTGGTACTGTACCACCTAGGACCACCAAACTTTCACAGCTTCATAACCAAGGGGTGCCTACCACATACAACTATCCAACATGTGACCATTTTTTTACCTTCACCTATTATTTCTACGTAATTGACTTAGCCATTTTCAACGTTAACTTTTTAACGTACGTCTGGTTAAATGTTTTGGTTAAAACTTTTTCATTATACTATATCTCTGCAACTGCTTTGCCCATTACCTTGAAACTTCACATGGGTGTTTATCATCATCCATATTTTCATTCTAACCCCCAACCGTGCGGCCCCTGTGCCCAATGTCAAGGTCAAATTACTTTGAATTCTTTTGTTAAAGTTTTTTTGTGTACTATGTCTCTGCAACTGCTTCACCCATTACCTTGATACTTCACATGGGTGTTTATCATCATTGTCGCACCCGCTTGCGGAAAGCGTGATATCGTCGGCATTTTGGCATACATCCGTCTGTCCGTCCGTCCGTACGTCCGTGTGTCCGGTTAAAGTTTTTTTGTTAAAGTTTTTCCATCTACTATATCTATTTTTTTAGTGTCCATGCCTCGCCCCAAGGTGCGACATGCAGGCCACGGCCATCTAGTCTACAAAAAGTGGGTATAATTATGTTATCCAAGTGTCTACAGTGCAGTCTCCGTTTTTGTTCCACCGTAGACAACACTTGCAAACTCAATGCGAACGCAATGCGAACGCAACGCGAACGCAACGCGAACGCAACGCGAACGCAACGCGAACGCAACGCGAACGCAACGACGCAACGCGAACGCAACGCGAATGCAACAGTTTGCTGTAGCGTTGTATACGTTGTTTAAACGTATAATACGGTTCGTACACGTGTAATACACATTGTCAAACCGTTTAGTTTAAAAGCGTTGTATACGTTGTTTAAACGTATAATACGGTTCGTACACGTGTAATACACATTGTCAAACCGTTTAGTTTTAAAGCGTGTAATACGTTTAGCTTCAAGGTGTATAACACGCTTTGGCGTATACATATGTAGCGAGGTGAAAGAGTTGAAACGTGTACAACGCTTTACCAGGACGCGTGTAGCTATATGAAAGTGTTGAAACGTGTACAACGGTTACACGTTTTAAAGCGAATACCTGTTCGGCCCCGATCGCTTCGAGGCGTCCTTGTTTCGTCCCTTTTAAAATATCGCAAATACATACCCTCAGTTCGAGTTCAAAGTACATCGGCGGTGTGATTTAGCACTTCAATTGAACCCTAATCCCTGATGCCTAATGAGTCACGCTTTTAACACGACAGATGTACCTTGTCGTTTATCAAAATGTTTGCGAATTATAGATCACGTGAGCCGGCTCATCAGGGTCTGCGGCATTCCTACGTACATGTACATTTTATATACACAAAAATGACCCCTAATACAGCGTAATGTAACAGTTCCTAACTTAATATGGAATAGCCCGGGCCGATAGTCCGTGTCAGTTACTTGGGGTTAAATATTACGAACACAGATAAACACAGTGCATGGTTTCTTTATTTTATTTTAACATCATCAGAAATGGCGAGTCTAGGAACTCTCGTATCTTTACGCTGAAGCCAGTCTATTTCAGTCACTAATCCGCTATAACACCTGTCCCACGTGTGTATAAGAAAACTCGATATTTGGAGAAACTGAATACACAGCGAGCTGCAGACTGGTTTAACACGGATATGGCCCGCGGATATGTGTCATAAATTACTTGGTGGTCAAAACCGTTAAATTTACAAGGTTTATAGCGAAATAGCAGCCGACTGGCAATTTTTCTCGGACCAATTTTTAAGACTAGTTTTCAAATCTCAATCGGTCTGAGAGTTCAAAAATCGGTCCAGAACCGGAAAACTGAACATTTTAGAAGCCCTGCAATCTAGAAGTATATATACACACACGAAGAACGATCTGAGCATGCGCATTCTACGCGAGACACGGTTGGCATACCAAAACGTGTAATGCGTTAAAACCCGTGGAAACGTGTTATACGTATAACACGGTTTCATCTGTACGGTGCTGTGTACATGTAGAAGCGTGTAACCGTTCGTCAAAGAAAGCGTTAAATCGTTTAAACGGTTTAACTTAACGTTGTATACGTTTACAACCGTGGTATACGTTTACAACCGTTGTACACGGATTACACACTTTTGAAACTAAATGCGTTGTTTACAACCGTTGTATACCATGTATACGTTTACAACCGTTGTACACGGATTACACACTTTTGAAACTAAATGCGTTGTTTACAACCGTTGTATACCATGTATACGTTTACAACCGTTGTACACGGATTACACGCTTTTGAAACTCAAAGAGTTGAACACGTTTTGTTCGACTTTCGCGCATGCGCAAGAGTGGGGAAACGCAACGCATGGCCGAAAACGTATTACACGTAGACGACACACGGTTTTAAACGCAACTAACGGAAACTCCACGGATACGCAACGCACAACACTTTGTACACGTATAAACCCGGAACGACTGTATGCTTGGAAAAAACCTGGCCTTCGTGGCTTTGCCTCCTTTCTTGTTATGGATTAAGCCAGGGATTTGGGGAAGGGGCCTTTTATTTCTATTTTGGGGAACATAGAGTCTGAATTTCCTTGAATTGGATATTATACTATCCTTGGTAATGGAGCGAGCGTGGTATTAATATCTTCAATACAGGCGACACATAAATGTCACCGGGCATTTCCCATATCCAGTCCTATAAATATTATAATGTCCTATATATATATCGTTGTATTATTATACACGTGATATCACTCGTCTCATTATCTTGTCATCCCTCACTTTCTTATTTCTCCTTGTGGACATTCTTTATCGCCTGGCGCTGCAATCTAGGATGCACGGCCGGGTAACTATGATCCCAGTACAATTATAATCTGCAACACGAGCCGTGGTTGGTCTTGATTGAATACCCCATCAGTGCAAATGGCGGCCGATATAGGACACGAGATACATCTAACAGATGACACCATACTTATCGAACAGTATCCCTTGTCAAGACAAAAACGACAACAGCCTTCTTTGTTTAATATATATTAGGAAAACAAGATAATTGAGGAAACAATTGATTATCTTTCTGGATCTAAATATGTTTCAAAATTAGATATTAGATCAGGATATCGACAGGTGAAGATGAAAGAATCTGATAAACATAAAACTGCGTTCTCCGTTGGACCTCTGTGGTTTTATGATTGTAACAGAATGGCATGCGGTCTAACAAATTCTCCCATAACATTTCAGAGGCGTGTGGGGCACTTCATGGGTTATTTACACTTGTAAGAGGGCCTCATCTACATGGAAGATATTAAATTGTGTAGCAAATATTTCGAGGAACATATTTTCTGTATTTAAACTGTTGAAACAGCGAGGATTGAAGTTAAACTGGTCCAAGTGTGAATTATTTTGGAAATGAGTGAAGTACCTAGGAAATATTGTGATTGAAGAACGAAGTAAGAACATTCGGAAAAGACAGAGAGAGAGAGAGAGAGGGAGAAAAAAAAACATATTTGGCCAGTGCCCACATCCATTGATGAGCTGAGATGTTTTCTCAGGTTTTGCTGGGTATTACCTGTTAATGTCAAGCCACATAACGAGTTGTTGATTGGTCATCCAAAACACAATCGTAGAAGGAATAGACAGTCGAAACAGAATGTATCACCTTAGGTATGGGAAGAGACACAACAGCAGGCACTTGGCAACACCATTGATAAATGGACCTCGCCACCTGTGTTGGCATAAAGCCATGTCATCTGAACATTGATGCTACATATAGTTGTGATGGACTGGGCGCTGTTATATATCATGAGCATGATGGACAAGACAGAGCCATTGCATATTTGAGAAGACCAAACGTATGTCACTATCCTGCACATTAATTTGAATGTTTGTGGCTTAAATGGGCTATAATTAATACGTTTTGATGATTATCAAAATGGAAACACGTTTCAAGCCAGAACAGCATAATCCATTAATTTGCATATGCAATGATCAACCAGTGTATGTTAAAACTGCCAAGTATGTAGAAGACTTTAAGAGCGAATACATATTGCATGTTCATGCAAGTACTCAACGTGACTAGCTCATAATCTAATACGCATGTACAGTGTCATCATATATATAAGAAAACTAGATTGGCTAGGCCAACTGAGCTTCCTCTATAAATAAATAAAGACGTTACTTACATGCTGACATCGGCGAAACTGGATGCAACTGGTCATCACTGGATTACTTCACTCTCCAAAATTTGCATTATTACTGGTATATACATGTGTCAGTGGCAACACGGATGCAGATGCACTTTCCAGATTACCAGGTCGGGCAGAAGAGAGAGAGAGAGAGAGAGAGAGAGAGAGAGAGAGAGAACTATTCAATGATGCTATTAAAACTATATAGTATGTCGAAGACAATCCAGCGGCTAAAATTGTATTTATAACACAAACACCACCCGCATAGTGTAACCTTCCCAGTGAACCATCTCCTCTCCGCCAAATAGACTGGGTAGAGCAACAATCTCTGTATCCATTGATTAACTGAGTAATGAAACTATTGAAGGGAAACAGATGGACAAGGTGACAAGTTGGCATAGAAACAAAACAGGTACAGAGACTTGCTAAAGAATGTGAAAAGTTCATTGTCACGGAAAATGAACTGTACATGCAATATAAGCTCCAATTAACCAGCTTGTTATACGATTTGCCTTCAAAAAGACAACACTACAAGGTTTATGGATGTCATGGGTGAAGTCGATGTGTTTCTGGCCATGCATGGCTTCAAGCATTCAGCGTTAAGTTCGTAACTACATACGACAGAAGACAAGGGTCATACCGTCAGCAAATCTGGTGAACATCGGAATAACGTATCCCTTAGGTGTAATTAATCTGTATTGATTATCTGTCTTTAGAAATGTCGAAAGGTGGATTTGAACATCTACTTGCTATAACTGGTGATTTTACCAGATGTGCTCAAGCGTATCCCACGTGAAGTCAAACACCTATAACAACCACACGATTGTTGTTCGATAGCTTTATTGTACACATTGATTTCCCAGCAAGGATCTACAGTGATCGAGGGAGGAACTTCGAAAGTCAGGTCATTCAGGAATTGTGCGAAATTGCAGGTGTTGCGAATCCAGAACAACTTATAACCTGCAAGATAAAGGAATGTCATAACGGTTTAATATTAATTCATCTGTCACTCATAGTATTATTATTCAAGAATCGCTCTCTTATTTCTCATTAAGGCTGTTCTTTGCTGCCTTGCGCATGCGATTTAGGATGCGCAATCTTCTTTCTGCTCACCAGCACGAGCGCTTTTAGATTGTCAGCCGACAAGAATAGGTTGCATATTTCCTAAATGGTTGAATTTTAATTATTAAAGAGCTTGCCGAATAACTATAATCCAATTACAAGTATAATTTACAACACGATCTGTTGTTTTCCTTGACCGTTACATAAATATGTCATTATCAACAAATAAATAAACCTTTAGTTGGAACATCAACAGTATCTAAAAGAGGAACATATTTGGTCGAAGGACTGTGCCATGTTGGGACACCATGCTGTATGTTACTGTAGCAAGTGACACTTTTTGTATATATGTCAATGGGTACCTGCTTAGTCCCTTAATGTATTATGAAACCGGTCTCAATTTCAAATCCTACGTTTTTCCAAAGTTTTCAATTGAAAATTCGCAAATTGGCATAGGAATATATTTAACATACAACAATGGACAAACAACAATTGAGTCAATCCAAAGCACATGGGAATAGATATAGTTGTAAGTTCTAATTTTTGCCCTGAATCATCCACAAAACGACAGTCAGTACGCGGGTGAAATTTCATTTTTGACGATTTGAGAAATTATTTTACAGATTGGAAAAGGCCCTTGTGCTGGGGAAGGGGGCTATATAAAGGCATAGTATTTTGATCCATTTCACCGTTTCTGTCGCCCTGTCGCACATTTCAACAAAACCTGACTGTGCCGTATATCGGTGAACTTCATATGGCGTTCATCTTCTTTGGAACTTAAAGTACTTACTAATCGTATTTTTCAATGTTACGTTTTGGGTCCGTTTCAACCTATGTGTTGCCCCAACAACCACCATATGTGTGACTGAAGAAATAGGGATTATGGAAATTGTGAGGTGTGTAGCTTCTGATATCATATTATTGTAGCCTGATCACGATACAACTTGCTTGTTAGAAGCATGATGGGTGTTTCATGGATGGAATGGCGAAGATCATGAACAGACCGTGTGGATACACAGGCTGATTTGGATCTACACTGGTCACAACACTAATAAGCCCCATGTCCCCACATTTCTACAATATATTTGTTCAATGATGCTCGGTATAAAGTGCTGTATCTCGGAAACCGTTTTCTGACACTGTTGACCTACATTTTGCAAGTAATAAGTTGTCATTTCAACATGTTAGATAAGTCTCATCCCAACATGAACAGCTCAGAATCATTTAGGGATTCCTCGCCACGCCGCTGGATTCCTATACGTGTCCTAACCTTATCTGATAAACTCGATGTCAAAACGACACTGGCCTAATATTCTCCATGTACCGTAGACGTTCAGCTATATGGAAGGTGATATCCGCCATAATTATACCCCCCGCAACGAGTTGAGGGGGGGTATACTGGAGTCAGGTTGTCCGTCCGTCCGTCCGTCCGTCCGTCGTCCGTGCGTCCGTCCGTGCGTCCGTCCGTCCGGATAAACTTAACATCAGAGAAATATTGTTATAACTTCTATTTCCTTCATCTAAAATGCTTGATATTTCACACATGCATTCCTGTAAGGCTCTACTACCATGCTGTGCCAAATCCACGACCGTCCAACCCCCGCAGATCCCAAGGTCAAGGTCAATTACTTAGTCCGTAAACTTAACATCAGAGAAATATTCTTATAACTTCTATTTCCTTCATCTAAAATGCTTAATATTTCACACATGCATTCCTGTAAGGCTCTACTACCATGCTGTGCCAAATCCACGACCGTCCAACCCCCGCAGATCCCAAGGTCAAGGTCAAATACTTAGTCTCTTTACAAATCATAACATCAGAGAAATATTGTTATAACTTCTATTTCCTTCATCTAAAATGCTTAATATTTCACACATGCCTTCCTGTAAGGCTCTACTACCATGCTGTGCCAAATCCACGACCGTCCAACCCCCGCAGATCCCAAGGTCAAGGTCAAATACTTAGTCTCTTTACCGTCCGTGCGTCCGTCCGTGCGTCCGTCCGTCCGGATAAACTTAACATCAGAGAAATATTGTTATAACTTCTATTTCCTTCATCTAAAATGCTTGATATTTCACACATGCATTCCTGTAAGGCTCTACTACCATGCTGTGCCAAATCCACGACCGTCCAACCCCCGCAGATCCCAAGGTCAAGGTCAATTACTTAGTCCGTAAACTTAACATCAGAGAAATATTCTTATAACTTCTATTTCCTTCATCTAAAATGCTTAATATTTTTCACACATGCATTCCTGTAAGGCTCTACTACCATGCTGTGCCAAATCCACGACCGAAACCAAAAAAAAAATCAACCCCCGCAGATCCAAGGTCAAGGTCAAATACTTAGTCTCTTTACAAAACTTAACATCAGAGAAATATTGTTATAAACTTCTATTTCCTTCATCTAAAATGCTTAATATTTCACACATGCTTCCTGTAAGGCTCTACTACCATGCTGTGCCAAATCCCACGACCGTCCAACCCCCGCAGATCCCAAGGTCAAGGTCAAATACTTAGTCTCTTTACAAAACTTAACATCAGAGAAATATTGTTATAACTTCTATTTCCTTCATCTAAAATGCTTAATATTTCACACATGCATTCCTGTAAGGCTCTACTACCATGCTGTGCAAAATCCATGACCGTCCAACCCCCGCTGATCCCAATGTCAAGGTCAAATACTCTTTACAAAACTTAACATCAGAGAAATATTGTTATACTTCTATTTCCTTCATCTAAAATGCTTAATATTTCACACATGCATTCCTGTAAGGCTCTACTACCATGCTGTGCCAAATCCACGACCGTCCAACCCCCGCAGATCCCAAGGTCAAGGTACTTAGTCTCTTTACAAAACTTAACATCAGAGAAATATTGTTATAACTTCTATTTCCTTCATCTAAAATGCTTAATATTTCACACATGCATTCCTGTAAGGCTCTACTACCATGCTGTGCAAAATCCATGACCGTCCAACCCACGCTGATCCCAATGTCAAGGTCAAATACTCTTTACAAAACTTAACATCAGAGAAATAAGTTATAACTTCTATTTCCTTCATTGAAAATTCTTATTATTTCACTTGTGCATTCCTCTAAGGTTGTACTATCATGCTGTCACAAATCTACGAGTGTCCAACCCCCGCTGCTCCCAAGGTTCAAGGTCACATACTTAGTCTCTTTACAAAACTTAACATCAGAGAAATATGTTATAACTTCTATTTCTTTCATGGAAAATACTTAATATTTCATATGCTGTGACAAATCCCCGCTGATCTCGAGGTGAACGTCACATACATACCGTATAACCTTGGCTTAACGCCCCCTCCTAATAAACGGCCCCCCCCCCCCCCCCCCAAATAAAAAAAATACAAAAAATCCATATTTGAGTTTTGAAATTGGCGGTCCTTGGTAAAAAACATTTTTTTTTTTTTTTTTTTTTTTTTTTTTTTTATTTTTTTTTTTTTTTTTTTTTTTTTTTAATGGCTAATAAACGCCCCCCCCCCCCCGCCCCCCCCCCCCCCCCCCCCCCCACCCCCCCCCAAAATAATTTTTTTATTTTTTTACCAATGACCGCCAATTTCAAACACAAATAGTCTTTAAATCTTTATTTGTGTTTGAAATTGGTGGTCCTTGGTAATTTTTTTTTTTTTTTTTTTTTTTTTTTTTTTTTTTTTTTTTTTTATTTTTTTTTTTTTTTTTTTTTTTTTTTTTTTTTTTTTTTTTTACTGGCACAATGACCGCCAATTTCAAACACAAATAATCCTTAAATCATTTGTGTTTGAAATTGACGTCCTAGGTAATCTTCTTTTTTTTTTTTTTCTTTTTTTCTTTTTTACTGGCTAATAAACGCCCCCCCCCCCCCCCCCCCCCCCCCAATAAAAAATAATAATAATAATACCAATTTACCAATGACCGCCAATTTCAAACACAAATAATCCTTAAATCCTTATTTGTGTTTGAAATTGGCGGTCTTTAATGGTAATTTTTTTTTTTTTTTTTTTTTTTTTTTTTTTTTTTTTTTTTTTTTTTTTTTTTTTTTTTTTTTTTTTTTAATGGCTAATAAACGCCCCCCCCCCCCCTTTTGTTTGTAAAATGTAACGCCTCCGGGGCGTTAATTCGAGGTTATACGGTAGTCTCTTTACAAAACTTAACATCAGAGAAATCGGTTATAACTTCTATTTCCTTGCTCGGATCTGCTTCACATTTCACACACTCATTGCTCCAATGGACCTCTACCACCCTGTGACAAATTCACGTTCATGCCGCTCGCGCTAATCCCAGAGTCAAGGTCACAAGCCCACACACTTGGAAATTTGTACATATTTTAGGGGTACCTGGGCCCACGCGGGGGGTATATTCCGTAAGCCTCGCTTACTGACCAATCTAGTTCTATTAGGCTTGATGCTTGCTTGCTGATGACATTCTAAGTTCTATCCGTCTTATTACAATTCTATGTGGTTGGATGCTTGCTGACTAGTGCCATTACAACTTACTTTCATGTTATTTTATTCGTCATTCGTGTTTATGACATTTGAAATCTTCTTGGTTGTAGTCTAAATTGCATGTGCATTTGGCTTGATGCTTTATTCATTCGCACTGTTTCAATGCGTTTGTGTTGATTACATTCTAAGTGGCTTGATGCTTCATTCTTAGTGACATACGGCGTTCCATTATTGATTATTGCATCACTGTTGTGGCATGCGTTTTGTTACCTCGCTAAGCCACGCCCCTTGACAACAATAATTGCAACAGTAATTTGGGAACAACCATTATGACGCCAGGTGCGCTGCTAAAACTTAAAATAGTTCTTCCTAAAATGATGTAATATGCTGGTACCCGTCCTACAATGTGTTGCTCTCTACATTGGTTCCATGTCCCTAACGGTGCTGATGTAGATTAATTCCGCCTTTTCTGTTGCGCCATGTTTAGGTTAAAAGACACCAACTAGTTTTACTGTATAATTTAACTGAATCCCAGCCAGTCTTTCCTACTTTCACTATTCGTATGGATGTTGTGGGACCAACCTTGTCTTGTCCCCCAATATTGTTTACATTATTTGGCCACGGAAACTCTGTTTACACCACGTGACCAACAGGCTCAGTGTTTTCTTTTAAATGCTTCAAATATGCTGAAAACTGGTGTTAAAAACACACCAACATGTTCCTCAAGTAGTAATGTATCAAGATTTGCAAGCAAACTGTGTCTGTGACCTTAAAACACCTGGACTATTTTTTATGCCGGTGTAAACGAATATTTTCCCCCCAGAATATTTTCCCCCACGGGGGCAGAATGTTCGCCGAATATTCTCCCCCCCAGGCGAATAATCTCCCCCATTACGAATATGGGTTATTCCTCCCCCCCAGGCGAATAATCTCCCCCTCATTACGAATATTTCCCCCCCCCCCCTCCTAGGGGTAGAATGTTCGCCAAATATTTTGCCCTCCACCGGAATATTCCCCTCCCCCTCCTGACTTTTATTACTGTTACTGTGGGGGGGATAATATTCGGCGAATAATTTGCCCTCCGCCAAATACCCTCTGTAATATGTGTGTGATGTAGAGGAGAGGGGGGGGGATAATGTTCGGCCAATATTTTGCCCCCCTGTCGCCCCAGTCACCAAACCCTCTGTGATATGAGTGAAGGTGAGAGCGAGGGGGGGGGGATAATATTCGGCGAAGGAAAATAATTTTGCCCCCCGTCGCCCAGTCAGCCAGCCCTCTGTGATATGAGTGTGATGTAGAGGAGAGGTGGGGGGGTGGGGGGAAAATATTTTGGCGAATAATTGGCCCCCCGCCCCCCAGTCAGCCAAACCGTCCTGTGATAAATGAGTGTGATGTAGAGGAGAGGGTGGGGGGGAGGGGATAATATTCGGCGAATAATTTGCCCCCGCCCCCCAAGTATTCAGCCCAAACCCCTCTGTGATATGAGTGTGTGTAGAGGAGAGGTGGGGGGGGATAATATTCGGCGAATAATTTCCCCCCCTCTCCCCTCCCCGGTCAGCCAAACCGTCTGTGATATGAGTGTGGTGTAGAGAGAGGTGGGGGGAATATTCGGCGAATAATTTTGCCCCCCGCCCCCCAGTCAGCCAAACCCTCTGTGATATGAGTGTGTAGAGGAGAGGTGGGGGGGATAATATTCGGCGAATAATTTGCCCCCCGCCCCCCCAGTCAGCCAAACCGTCTGTGATATGAGTGTTGGTGTAGAGAGAGGTGGGGGGGATAATATTCGCCGAATATTATCCCCCCCCCTCTCCTCTACAGCACACTCATATCACAGAGGGTCTGGCTGACTGGGGCACAAATTATTCGCCAAATTTTATCCCCCCCCCCCACCCTACCCTATCCTCTACATCACACTCATATCACAGACGGTTTGGCTGACCGGGGGGTGGTGGGGGGGCAAACAAAATATTTGCCGAATATTATCCCCCCCACCTCTCATCTACATCACACTCATATCACAAAGGTTTGCTGACTGGGCGACGGGGGGCAAAATATTCGCCAAATATTATCCCCCTCACCTCTCCTCTACACAACACTCATATCACAGAAGGTTTGGCTGACTGGCAGGGGGGGGGGGCAAATTATTCGCCGAATATTATCCCCCCACCCCCTCTCCTACATCAGACTCATATCACACACGGTTTGGCTGACCGGGGGCGGGGGGCAAATTATTCGCCGAATATTATCCCCCCACCCGATTTTACAATAAATGGAGGTGGGGGGGGGGAGAATATTCGGGTGGAGGGGAAAATATTCGGCGAATATTTCCCCCCGGGGGGGGGAGAATATTCTAGGGGGGAGAATATTCTGTGACACCGGACTACATTTGCATACTCAATTTCTCTAACCTTAAACGTAGAGTGCTACATGCCAGGTTATAATATAGAGAGACATGTTTTTCTTTATTCTTTCAATCTGGCAAAATGAACATTGATTTACCATTACCAGACGTACTAATTGACATTATTATACTGTTTATATCAAACGCAAAATGGTAGTTTGATATCAGGGGCAATAACCGGGTTTCCTTAAAATGAAGTAACTATTTATTCTATTTATTTATTTTTTGATGTGCAATATCATACTTTATGATATGTCGATAAAAATATTTATTCAGCATTTAGTTGATATAAATAATTTAAAAATACTGCATCATTTGCATATGGAACTAGCTTGATACCACCGCGAGTCTCTATATGAGTACATCAAAGATTACTAAATAATTATATCTGTGTAGCTGGCACTCGTATTTTTGTCGCGCCCGCTTGCGGAAAGCGCGATATAGTTGGCCGTTTGGCGTTTGTCCGGTTAAAGTTTTTGGTTAAGTTGTTTGGTTCAGTTGTTTGGTTAAGTTTTTTGGTTAAAGTTTTTGGTTAAGTTTTTTGGTTAAGTTGTTTGGTTAAGTTTTTTGGTTAAAGTTTTTGGTTAACTTCTTTGGTTAAAGCTTTTGGTTAAGTTTTTTGGTTAAGTTTTTTGGTTAAAGTTTTTGGTTAAAGTTTTTCGTTATACTATATCTCTGCAACTGCTTTGCCCATTACCTTGAAACTTCACATGGGTGTTTATCATCATCTATATTTTCATTCTACCCCCCCTCCCGTGCGGCCCCTGTGCCCAATGTCAAGGTCAAATTACTTTGAAGTTTTTGGTTAAGTTTTTTGGTTAAAGTTTTTGGTTAAGTTTTTTGCTTAAGTTTTTTTGGTTAAAGTTTTTCGTTATACTACATCTCTGCAACTGCTTTGCCCATTACCTTGAAACTTCATATGGGTGTTTATCATCATCTATATTTTCATTCTACCCCCTCCTGTGCGGCCCCTGTGCCCAATGTCAAGGTCAAATTACTTTGAAGTTTTTGGTTAAGTTCTTTGGTTAAAGTTTTTGGTTAAGTTTTTTGGTTAAGTTTTTTGGTTAAAGTTTTTGGTTAAGGTTTTTGGTTAAGTTTTTTGGTTAAAGTTTTTGGTTAAGGTTTTTGGTTAAGTTTTTTGGTTAAAGTTTTTTGTTATACTATATCTCCGCAACTGCTTTGCCCATTACCTTGAAACTTCACATGGGTGTTTATCATCATCTATATTTTCATTCTACCCCCCCCCCGTGCGGCCCCTGTGCCCAATGTCAAGGTCAAATTACTTTGAAGTTTTTGGTTAAGTTTTTTGGTTAAAGTTTTTGGTTAAGTTTTTTGCTTAAGTTTTTGTCGCGCCGCTGACGGAGGCGCGATATAGTCGGCGTTTGGCATACGTACGTACGTACGTGTGTCCGGTTAAAGTTTTGGTTAAGCTGTAAGGTTAAGTTTTTTGGTTTAAAGTTTTTGGTTAAGTTTCTTTGGTTAAAGTTTTTGGTTAAGTTTTTTGGTTAAATTTTGTTGTTTGGTTAAGTTTTTGGTTAAGTTTTTGGTTAAGTTCTTTGGTTAAAGTTTTTAGTTTTGGTTAATTTTTTTGAAGTTTTTTGGTTAAAGTTTTTGGTTAAAGTTTTTCGTTATACTATATCTCTGCAACTGCTTTGCCCATTACCTTGAAACTTCACATGGATGTTTACATCATCTATATTTTCAATCTACCCCCCTCCCGTGCGGCCCCTGTGCCCAATGTCAAGGTCAAATTACTTTGAAGTTTTTGGTTAAGTTTTTTGGTTAAAGTTTTTGCATTAAGTTTTTTGCTTAAGTTTTTTGGTTAAAGTTTTTCGTTATACTATATCTCTGCAACTGCTTTGCCCATTACCTTGAAACTTCATATGGGTGTTTATCATCATCTATATTTTCATTTCTACCCCCTCCCGTGCTGCCCTGTGCCCAATGTCAAGGTCAAATTACTTTGAAGTTTTTGGTTAAGTTTTTTGGTTAAAGTTTTTGCTTAAGTTTTTTGCTTAAGTTTTTTGGTTAAAGTTTTTCGTTATACTACATCTCTGCAACTGCTTTGCCCATTACCTTGAAACTTCATATGGGTGTTTATCATCATCTATATTTTCATTCTACCCCCTCCTGTGCGGCCCCTGTGCCCAATGTCAAGGTCAAATTACTTTGAAGTTTTTGGTTAAGTTCTTTGGTTAAAGTATTTGGTTAAGTTTTTTGGGTTAAGTTTTTTGGTTAAAGTTTTTGGTTAAGGTTTTTGGTTAAGTTTTTTGGTTAAAGTTTTTCGTTATACTATATCTCTGCAACTGCTTTGCCAATTACCTTGAAACTTCACATGGGTGTTTATCATCATCTATATTTTCATTCTACCCCCCTCCCGTGCGGCCCCTGTGCCCAATGTCAAGGTCAAATTACTTTGAAGTTTTTGGTTAAGTTTTTTTGGTTAAAGTTTTTGGTTAAGTTTTTTGGTTAACTTTTTTGGTTAAGTTTTTTGGTTAAAGTTTTTCGTTATACTATATCTCTGCAACTGCTTTGCCAATTACCTTGAAACTTCACATGGGTGTTTATCATCATCTATATTTTCATTCTACCCCCCTCCCGTGCGGCCCCTGTGCCCAATGTCAAGGTCAAATTACTTTGAAGTTTTTGGTTAAAGTTTTTGGTTAAATTTTTTCGTTATACTATATCTTTTTTTTAGTGTCCATGCCTCGCCACAAGGCGCGACATGCAGGCCGCGGCCATCTAGTTTAGGGAAAACCAATGGTGGTGGCCCACCTTAGTCTGATCCCGGACGGTTATTTGTTTGCATTAGTAACGGGCCAGTTTGACAGTCAACCTGTGTAAGTTACCATATGTGTAACTTACTATAACAATGTGATTGTTTTCAATTACGCACATATGTAATTTAATTATGAGGATACATGTATGTATAAAACACGTTAGTAAGTCAAACACCATACATACATATGCAATTTAGTTAATATAGGTTAGAGAATAATAAATGGTGCGAAATCGTCAAGAGGGTAAAGGTAGTCCGGTATGAACAAAATCGTGCGCGTGTTTTGAGGTCACTGACACTTGAGGAACATGTCGGGGTGTTGGTCATGTGATCTAAACAGAGTTTCCGTGGCCAAAAAAAAATGTAAACAATATTGGGGGACATGACGAGGTTGGATTTTTCTTTCTTATGAGTAAGTGAATCTATTGTTTAATTCATGCAGAACCAATACAGACCGGCTGCAGGTCATGTACAAGTAGGTCCCACAACATCCATACGAATAGTGAAAGTAGGAGAGACTGACCTTATTGGATGGGATTCGGTTAAAGTATTTAGTAAAACTATTTGGTGTCTTCTAACCTATACTGTAATCATTTGTAGGTGAAATCTTACACCAACACCGGCATAGGAGCTGTGCCTCCAAAGCTAATCACATCTCGTACTATTATTTATTAGTCGGAGGATTCCTAACATTGACAGCAGTGCCATCTGGCGTCATAATGAGGCACTACTAACCCTTATATTGCTTGCATCATTCTGCTTGTGGCTTGATGCTTTCTGCTGGCGGCTCTCCGCTTTCGGACTGTGGCTTGATGCTTACTTCCTGCGGCTTTGTCCTTACTGCCTTCGGCCTTATTCAAAGTGCTAAGTGCTTTGTTCTTACTTTCTATTGCAAATGCTTAGTGCAATAAAACAGGGACACGAATAAGGACGTATCAATAATTGTAATGTAAATAAGACGAATGAACAAAGCAATCAGCAGAATGGACATGTAAGAAAGACAAATACAATTACAACAAGCAGATTTCAAATGTAATCAATACAAATGACGAATGAAATAACATGAATATAAGTTGTAATGTCATCAGCTCGCAAGCATCAAGTCACATAGAATTATGGCGGATATTACCTTCCATACAGCTAATCACGTGTTGTTTTGTTTTAGTGAGCAATGCGTGTAAAGATAACAACGGGCTCGGCGACTGCAGCACTATATGTCTACCAAAGGGTAAAGGACGGACGTGTGCTTGTGACTACGGTGTCCTCATTAAAGACGACAACACCATATGCAAAGATAGTAAGTCACCAGGGGCCCAGTTTCTCCAAATCGTGCGATTGAATGACAGCATAGAGGATCTGCTTGAAATTTCAAGCCCCAAAACAGCTTAGAAATGTGCAAATTGACATAATTACATGTATTACAGTTGCGCTATTCTGCTGGTTCTCTATATGTACTGTACCAATAATATACGCATACTGTACATTGCACCATACGATATGTTTTCTATACGATATGCATAAATATTATAATATAAACGGACTGTACAGTATGTTCGTACATGTAACAACCAATATCGCATAGATACAAGTATATCATTCAATTCGTACGTTTATACGGGGTTCATACACTTACATGTGTATAATTACGGTATGTTTGTATCGTACGAACATACCATATGTGTGTACGGTATAACTGTACGACATACATGTAGACATACCGTAAATGTATAAGATGTAATACTTGCAAATCCTATGTTGTTCCAAAGTTTTCAATTAACAATTCGCAAATTCTATGTTTTCGTCAATATGCATATTTATACGTTCTCTTGGCGCTTGGTTTGTCAAATTGGTCCTTCAAAAGTGACCGATGTTACTTGTGCGATATACTTTCAGTTCATCAGTGTGACGTAGCAATAGGCAATGCAAGGTTTCCGGATATTTGTCAACGGCGATTAGGTGTAGTATGTGACTATAGATGTCAGACTGGCTACATACCTACAGGGACCAATCTGAAGATGAACTGCACAGCCGGTGGTTGGGATAGACAGAATGAAGATCTGTGCAAAGGTAAGATAAATCTACTCTTCCTTCGTATTTGTGGATGTGACCGGAGGAATGGTGCTTATGCGATATGTTACCATTGTAGCTCCTGTTCAAATAGCACGCTCCTGTCAGTTGATAACGATCTACATATATGTTGCTTGTTAAATGCATGAGACATGATTCATTGATGGCATGGCGAACCGTGCATATACTGATCAGACTGTCTACACTGGTCACAAAATCCAAAAGCCTCATTTCTCCAGTCACAGCCATATTTCATACGACCGAGGTATTTATTAAATGTTTTATGTGTGTGGGAAAGGATAATCAATCGTTTGTGCTGAAATTCCTCCAACGTTCGACGCCATTTATTTGACCTAAATACATTTTTTTTTTGAAACCGATATTGGCGAAATGCAGCGACGCGATACACAGGTGACGGAAAAACAATCACTTAAGAGTATATAGTAGTCGCACCTGTACTAACGGCCACCTGTATTAAGCGTCTCCCTCCGTTAAGCGGCCATTTTATTTCCCCCCAATGAAAATTACTCTAAAATGCACCTGTATTATGCGTGAACCTGTCTAACGCGGCCAACGGCCATGCAAAATCGTCCATTTTGACTCAAAATCCTCGTTTTTGCGACCATTCTCGGAAAATATCTGAAATTCTAAAAAAAAAAGCTGGAACCAAATTCGTTCAGGTAATCCCCATTTCCCACCCACTGACCTAAATCTCGCTAATTGCAGGCCTGCCAAACTGTTTACAATACCATTTCAATTTGTTTTTTGACACCAGATTGTTTGACCAAATTTTCATCACATCATTACGCGATTCACTAAAATCATGCCTACTCGCTGTGGCAATAAAAGTCACGGGTCGATAGTTTCAATAATTCCCTTAGCGAAACACACAGGTGGAAGACTCGGACATATGACACCAAAAAAATGCCTATTAAAAAAATCCCATTACCCCACCCACTTGGTCTCGTACATTACCATCTTCTCTTTATAGAAGATGGTAATGCACGAGACCAAGTGGGTGGGGTAATGGGAATTTTTTTAATAGGCATTTTTCCGGTGTCATAGGTCCGAGTCTTCCACCTTTGGCCAAACATTGCTTCTATAGTTGTCAGTTCAAAACACGTGTTATTCTCGTGGCCAAGTTATTTATACAATACAGCCAATCGCTGATAAGTAAAGGCCGGTATAGTTAACTCCCTCCGAATACTCTCAACCAGACAAACAAACACATGCAAACACGCGTTTATTTCAACCAGATATGGCCAACTGTATTGTCAGAAAACATGAAAAAGTCTGTAAATATCACGGACAATTTCGTACCTACGTAGTCATTACGCAAACATTGTATTAGTGAGCCAACCTCACCACACCCCCGGTTACCTATGTAAACAGGGGGTTTGATGAGGTTGCCGCGCAATAGGTAATGCGGTCAAATAGGTCACAATGCAGTGACTATTTTCAATCAATAACTTATGTTGTAAGCGATTGTAATGTGTATTTTCAATATTTATATTATTAAAATGTATCATATCGGTACCCCTTTAAGTAATATTTGTATATTTTAAATGTAATGATGTTGTCATGAAGCGCATGAATATAAGTATTAATTAATCCAGTTTATATTGAGGCAAAATCACACAGCCTAAAAACATAGTTGCTGGAGTAAAATAAACCATAGTATCGTATATTATTCATAAGTATATCACTATTAAACATTAATTACAATATGTATGCATATTATTAAAACAGTAGATGCTAACCGCTGTTTCGCTGTATGTGATATTTATAACAAAATATTTTTTTTATTCGTCCGCGTACGGATTTCTGTCACACAAAGCGCCATTTTCAGTTCATATTTTGACCTGTGCATATGAACCGGACTAGTTTAAACAACGCTCGATTCCGTCCAATTCAAATTTCTCTGCAGAATGTTCAGACTAACTACATATTAAGTAATGTTGCTAAATAAGTGTTAACGGCTGGAACATGGTTATCACTAAAAGGAAGAAACCACAGTCGTATTATTGAAAAATAAGATTTACCTGAGACCTCATGGAGGCCGCCATTAATCCAGTGTAAACAATAGACCGTGTGATCCCATTTCCTGAGTAGCCCCCGCTTAGTGAAACGATGTGCTAATCATGATATTATGTTCCCCAATAATTGGAAACGGTTTGAATTTCTCGGTAAAAACTTAAACGGTATTACTCTCTCATCGGATCGTCAGTTGTCGTCGATAGCGATTTAACGTACTGATCTGGTCTTAATTTATTGTCAACTTTCAACGCCATTTACAGAATATATGGCTAATTTTGGAAATAAATAACGGCAAATTACGATGACGTCTGCTCTGAAATATCTGTCAACATGCGGACGTAATTTAAGGAAATCGATTATATTTTAAGGCTACATCTGTGACTAATTACGAATTTATGTATGGAGTAGTATATAAGAGTCACAATGATACCACCATCACCTATGGAAGGTGCCAGCTACGCGCGGCACCTTCCACAGCATGATGGTATCATTTGTGACTCTTATATACTACTACCGCGAGACCATATATTTATGACATGAGAAGATACACCCTATTAGAGATAAAAATCCCTATGTTATACTCAGTATATATATACAACATAATGGTTCTAGTTAAGTGTGCATGGTTGAAGACAGGTAGTCACGAGAGATGTTTTCGCACCGGTATTTACGAATATTGCAAACATCACCGTGCATGGATGCGAAGAGGTTCCGTTTCGCCTCGCCCATGTCGACATTGTGGGGTAGGGACCAAAGCCGAGTCACTGCTATGTCCACCATGTGGTGGCACTCAAGGCTACTCATCGAATGGTTAACAAGGGATTACGTGCTCGCAAGTATTATCGTTTAGTAATAATTCAAATCGGAAAGTCAGTTAGAAAGATAGAATCGATCTAATAAGTCACGGTGTTTCTACAGCATTAAAACACTGTAAAAAACATTATCAAACTAATTTTATAAAATTGAACAGAAAAAACAAGTACCAATATAAAAGAGAAAATGGATAATACAATACAATTGGAATTGAAAGTTTTTAATGGCTGTGTTGAAGAAGTTTACGAAGCTTACGGGGGTTATAATCCTGTATATAAATTCTATAAAATGAGAACACTATGCGATATCGAATATATGAAATACCAGCGTAATTTATTACGCTCCGACAAAAATGTTGCATTTACAATATTATACCGGCAATTATGTCAACTATACAAGAGGCAAATACGAACATTAAGACAGATAATGCGTATCGGATATGAAACTAAGGCGTATTATATAAAACTATTAAAACCCAACGATTCGTTACGAACGTACATTTCTACGATATCACTTATAAATTTATGTTGTATCACAAACCAAGCAGACGACAATGTTTCACTTACACGTGTTATAAACATGCAAATTATGTGTCCTACCTTACACGTATATTAAGTGTCCATTTTATAGAGAGATTACACGATCACGTCTTCCGGGATGAAACATAAACACACTGTAATATATACTACACACACGTGGGTGTGTATTACACAACCCGCTATCGATATTCCGGAAGTATTTCTTACATTGTGATTGGTTGGCATGTTTTTTATTTTTTTAATTTTACTTTTAATAATTTAGAACGTTATAACCTATGTCATTAAATAAAAAACGAACTTATTATATAAAAAGCAAATAAAAAAAAAAAGAGTAAATATTGGTATTGCACAACACGGTTTTAGCTTAATATATGTAAAATTAACAACAATACTTTGTCTTGTGGGACACCCCTTGACGAAAAATGAGCGCTCAGTGCACCCGTGCTGACACTTCCAAGGTTGCCTAAACTTTCGACACTAATTACTAGATCAGCCGAGAGATGGGGGTGTGCAGTACGGGTAGCTACACCTCGCTAAGCCAAACAGAAAAGAATGAATGAATGAATGAATGAAAGAGAGTGGCTTAGCGGGGTGGACCCAGAAGGGTTTTGCTGGCGTGGGTTCGAGCCTCGGTGTGACCCAACTTTTTTTTTTTTTTTATAATTTTCCTAAAATTAATTAATAAATTGTTTACTGCACCAATATAATTATTTAATAAAAATATTAATTTCTTCCGACTTTATCTCCAAGTTTTTCCCTAAATTTATCCCAATCAGTACACTCAATTTTGGGCATGGTGGCGCGCGCCTTGATTCTTATATCATTTTTTAATTGTTCATATCTCCCCATTTCTTCCACCACGGATTCAAACTCTAAATTTGATATTTTCTTATCGGCCAACGCTTTGGACACCATAACGTCGATGGTATTTTTCTTCGACCTGGCGAGAACAGATATTCTATCATGTTTCTACATTTTTTCTCGAGTTTTCCACCCGACGCCCTAATTACCATACACAACAACCCAGAAACGGCTGACACCATCACATAAAAATCCCCACTAACGGGTAACCGTTATAATGGTGGTATAGTTGCAGCTGTCCCCGCCCCACCCCACACAACACAGAAACACTCGCCAGAGCCGTGCTAGATACTTCAGCCATGTTCAACGCGCGCCTATAGTAGCGTTTCTTTTTCTATTTGTATATTCTCTAACTAAAATATCCTGCATAGCGACGATATTATTCAACCTAAAATCTGAACTTCTTTCGTTAATTGTACACCGTGTTGATGGAGTGGTATTGACAATTGGAAGCGTTGATTCGTTCATATTTAAATTTTACAAATTTATTTCAATATATTAGTATTTACAAAATAAGTTCAATTAACAACGAGACAATGGTGGAAGAACTCTCTTGGTCACCAAATTTCGTAACAAAGTTAATAACACTACCTTTGGAAAGTCTAATTCGATCATAACCGGAGAACGAAACCACCGTCGAACTATCTCCAGAGATTTTAGTGACTCCAACCCCCCGTTCTTCCCCATCTACTACAAGATTTATCGCGACCGCGCCCACAGGTTTACCACTACCATTAACCGAGCAGACCGCCATTTGGATAACTTCACCCGCGGCTGTCATAGTGTATCCCCCACATTTATTACTCGCTTTGGCACCAAACGAATATTCATATCATAGTGCCCCTCAACCAATGGGCCCCGCTTCTCAGCCCAAACTGTTATGGCACGTTTTAGCATTTTCATTGTTCGCACTATTCCGGCAAGCGCACTGTTTGCGTTATATGCCTCAGTACGAATATTATAAGAGGCCTCCTCAAGAGCTTTGGTCGCGGCTATGCGATCATGTTTCAGTTTATCGGAAACTTCGGTTATCTTTCCGTCTAGTTCGGTAAGTGCCGCTTCTCTGGTGAGAGAGTCCTCTAAGCGCAACGCATCATAAGCCTCCGTAATGGTCGCCTGGTGGCCTTTTAGGGCTTTCTCAACACCCGACCGGGCCTCTTTTTGAAATTCGGTTATTTTTCCATCTAGTTCACCAACCGCCGCTTCTCTGATGAGAGAGTCCTCTGAGCGCAACACCCTATAAACCTCCGTAAGGTCCGCCTGGTGGTCTTCTCGGGCTTTCTCAATATCCGACGTGGCCTCTTTTCGAAATTTGGTTATTTTTTTATCTAGTTCGGTAAATGCCGCATCTCTAATGAGAGAGTCCTCTAAGCACAACGTAAGGGCCGCCTGGCGGTCTGCTCGGACTTTATCAATATCCGACCTACTCTCTTTTCGAAATTTGGTTATTTTTTTACCTAGTTCGTTTAGTTCCGTTTCTCTGATGAGAGAGTCCTCTGATCGAAAACACCATTATAAGCCGCCTGATCTTTCTCAATTTGTGCAGTCGCCGTCAGCACTTCTACTCTAACATCTGATATACTCCTGTGAATCCCGTTTGTGACCTTCGATATGGTTTTATTGATCAGGGCCTTGGTTTTTTGCCAGTAGTTAAAAAGTCTCCCTCTGTCGGGATGAATCCACCTTCTGACCTGGTTCCAAATTCTTTGAATTTGTCACCCAATCGGAAGAACTACCTGGTCCGTATATACTATAATAAAATTAATTATATATTGGGCACTATACTCAATTGGAAATTTCGAGAACTACCGAAATCGGGTAATCGTTTTTCAACTTTCTCGCTTGATCATCGAGAATAGAGACCGTAAATTTGTGGATATGTCCCGATTCCAAAACTTTCATCTCGGGGTGTGGTAAGTCTAAGGTCACAGTCTCGCCATAGAAACAGTCGCTGGCTTGCACGGTTTTCAGTAATGTGCTGGGAGTGCCGTCTACCGTGTTGTACGATGTGTTCACCCGATCCAGGTGCACCCTGAGAGTTTTTGTGAAGGCGAAGTCCACCGGGTTATCACCGACGTACTCACCCGGGGTAAACACTCCTTTGTTTGAGGAGTATGTCTCTCTAAAACGAGTTGAATACCCAACCCGGGGAGACCACTACCTTATTATCAGTGCTGATGGTCATTGTTGCGAGCCCGGTAGCATTCGATACTGTGAAGTTGATTATACCGTCAAGCTCTGAGTTGACAAAATCTTTGAGCTGTCTTATTCCCCACAGTCTGTGAGGCAGCTTTACACCTAATTGTTGTCCATCCTTCACATAGTAAAACCCTTCGCTCTTCCCCACATTCTGCCACCCAACCGTGAACGTGATTGATCTGAGGCCTACCCGGCGTTGTCCGCAGCAGTTGTCTATTAACTTTTGAAGTTCACAACTCCCTTTTTGAACATTAGTGATAGTAGCAAACATAATAATATCTTTCAATGGATACAAAAGCATTTAGCTTTAATTCTAATGCAAAGTATAAAGTTGGTGGTGTATACGCTCAAAAGAACACCATTGGTGAGCTTGTGCACCCTAAAATAAGAGTCAGTTTGGGCCTAGGTTTGGACACAAATTTCACTAGCATGTTTGAGAAATATAGGGTGACCAAGATTAGTACGGTGGATGGGGTAAACAGATGGCGGGCAACTCCGATGCAGTTCTGGCAGAACCAACTAAATTTTGCTGTGTGTTGTGCCACAACTGGGTGTGGTGTATCTTTCGGAGACCACATAAAACCAAGTAACAGCATGATGAACAGTAGCTTATACAACTTTCATGTTTATTATACTATTAGAAGGATTTTGAAAGAATTACGTGTTCCACTACCACAAGATGCTGCATGGAATCCTACATCTAACACATATGATAGGAGAGCGTTTGAGAAAATAGCCAACGAATTTGGTGTGGACCCAAACCGTGATTGGAAACAAAAAGTTTACACCAAGAACGATTCAATGGGGGACCCCTTTTTTGAAGAAGCTGGAAATGATGTAAAAGTTGTTGATGGCACATTCGATAGCAGTACTATGAGGTACACGTCAAGTTTCCTAATACATAGAAGACCAAGTTTTTTTCTTAATATATTCTCAGATAAAAACCTACTACCAAACATATCCGGCTTCACTACACCAACCATCTAAAGTTGGAATAGCATGGAGTACATTTATATTAGATAAAAGCACTGGATTTACTCAGGCCGGTGTTAGTCGGCTTAATGATTCAATTCGTACATATGTGTGGGCTATACTAGGTGCGCAAAAACAAACTCGCAGTTCTATAATAGGAGTCGGAACGGCGTTTGACGCGCAAAAACAGTTCTTGGCACTTGTTGAGGACGCCATCTCAGCTAAGGTGGACCTGGAGAAGGCGATCCAGAATTATCAAGACGTTTTGCAGACTGCCAGCACCCCAGTGGACTATGTATTTGGAATAGGTCTTTATATGGCGCCGAGCAATATGATACTACGAGACGACCCGGTTGATGGTTACAATAATCAAATCGTAATCGCCACCGCCAATCAAAAAATCTGTCACAACGGTAACGTGAACACGGATATCATCAAGCGCACCCCCAACATGATCGGGCGCGGAGTTGTAAATTCAAATAAATTCGAAAAAGATTTCATAAAACCCCCAAAACAAAACAAAATGGAAAAGGATACACATCCTCAACACAATCGAACCCAGTACCCCCAAAATAGTAAATTGGATGCACCATCAAGTTCCATCAACAATGTTGAAACACCAATCATCAACAATGTTGAAATTGGAAGCACAACACACGAGGAGGAGAAATTAGCGCTCTTCGTCGCCCTCGTGGCGATCGGATTATTTATGCTTTGGTTTTAGGAACTCTTTGGCGAAGAATAGTAGGAGACCGGCGATGGCCACGATTAAAGCCCAGGTATTCTCGGCGAGCCATCCGACCGTTTTTGATAATATAGATAACAAGAAGGAGAGGAGACCTCCTATCAAACCAGGCAGCGCGGCAGCCAACTTTCCTGCTAATTTAGCCAGGAGACTGGCGAGGGCTTTTAGTTGTTTTTTTATCCACTCCTTGGCTCCGCCGGATGGCGCGGGTGCTGGTGCTGGTGCGGGTGCTGGTGCGGGTGCTGTTGCGGCACCAGCATTGACAGCTACAAATAGAGACGATATAGATAAAATTAGGGTCGATATAATCATGCTGAAAGCTGCGATGATGGTTATTATCGTGACGCCCTTCTCTCTGAACAGAGTGCATTAGAACGCTCACGAGTGTCGTGTCCTCATGCAGAACCCTCGAGATTGTTTCGCGGCTCCGACTTAATTGGCCGGAAATAAAAAAAAAAAAAAAAAAAACGTCTCACGGTGTCGAAGCAGCCTCCAAGCGAGCTTCTCTTTCGTCCCGCAACGACCGCAGGAGTTTGTTAATCCTCTCGGTAGATTCTCTATCGTCACGGATTTCCCCAAGTTTTCTTTCTTCTAGCGCGTATGTTTTGTCCAGCGCCATGAGTTTTGGAGAGGTTATTGACCAGTTCGCCCGAGTTGTTTGCAGAGCCATTATCGAGTCCCCGGAGTTCGCGAAGAGGTAATGGTGGGTCATATTTCGTGCCGTTCATTTTGTTGACCGTGGTTTCCACTGTGTTAATAGCGTCGGTGGCTATACGAGGGACATCGCTGAGCTCGCTCGTTTCTATAGCGGCGGCCGTCTTCGCCAGCGTTTCGTCGGTAGACTGTAGGGTTTTTACCATTTGTTGAGGCATCTGCGACCGATCATCGATCACTCCGAGAGCTCGAGCGAGGGATACTCCATATCGGTTCACGGAAGAGGGGCTGAGGAACCGGGTCGGGTCGTTCCTGTATGTCAGCAACTTCCAGCTATTACCCCATTTAACCCACAACAAGTCTCCTCGTTTAGTGCTGCGGAACTCCAACGTGGCATGATGCCGTGTTTAGACACCTCACTCTCCCACCGTTTCACCTGAGACTCCGTTTCCGTGAGAGGCGCCAGCTCATTCTTGGAGATCCCCGCAGGAATCTCGGCACCGCCCGCCCATGCCGGAGTTGCGGGTGGGGCCTCCCACATAGGGGCACCAGCAAACAAGATGCGCCTGGACCAAGCGAAGGTGTATTTCGTGGTTCGCCTGGAACAAAACAAAGGTGTTATTTTTGGGTGCTGGTTGTCTCTGATGAAGGTCGTTTCGTCATAGTTATCGATGTCATCATCGATGTCATCATCATCGCAGAAATTGTCTCTGCCGATTTCATCCATGTCAATATCGTAATCAGCCATATTAATTTCTTAAAATTAATTATGTATTAAAGACAAAACCATACGGGTTTAATATAGATTCACTAAATTATGTCTTCGAGTCAATACGGTCGCAAACTCAATCCATACCGCAGACTGCGTGAGCCCCTCGGGCAAAAGGCTGAGACAGAGTGTCGTTATTACGAACAACCCATCGACGATCGACCAGAACCAGCAGCTCTTAGTCCGCTTCCCCAACCTCGGAACTCACGACGTCATTGTGCCAGGTACTGTTCGACTCGCTTTCACTATTTCGCTAACGTCGACGGACGCGGACCGAACCGTCGTTCAGAACCTTGGTCGCGCCATCGTCAAGAAGCCATGATAAAGATTTCTGGTAATGAGGTGATGTCGATCGATGACAGCGACGTCTACCATTGCTATCAGGACCTGTGGAAGACGGCGCAAGAGCGCGAAAACGCTGTCTATCAGGGTATTGACACCAACAAAAATAAGAACGTAACCAAACTTAGAATCGGGGCTGCTAACAAGGCAGATAACAACGCGAGCGACAACGCGGTCGCGGGCGCTTACGGCAACCGCTTCTACATCCCGCTCGACTTTGAGTTGCTGGAGAGTCACTTGCCCTACTATCAGAGCGCTTTGGCTGACCGCCTCGAATACGAACTAACGTTCAACGACTACGGCCGAGTTCTCATAGCCAGCGACATGTTATCGACGTATATGATCGATAATGTTTCGCTGGAGTACGACATGGTCACGATGCCCGAACTCGCGCGATTGATCAGAACCCAGTACGCCGGGCGCGTTGCCATACTTTACGACCGAGTTCTTCGCCATCGCAAGATGACGAAAGACAAAGGCGACACAATTGTGGAATATTAATGTCAACGTACCCCCGCCCGCTCGATGAAAGGTATACTGATGTTGTTCGAGGATGCTCGGTTCGCGTTCGGTGCTAGAAAAAACCGACAAATTCTATAAACCCCAAAATCACGAAGGTAGAGGTGACGATCGAGGGAGTACCCAATCAACTCTACAGCGCGGGTCTTCGCGCGCACAGCAGTGGGACGAAGTAAGAAAGCAGTTTGCTGCCGGCTCTAAGCGCTCTCCGGAGGTTGCGGCAGTTGCCAAAGACCTGCATCTCTCGGCCGTCTCCCTCGCGGATTTCCTGAATACCAAATACGCGTTATGGCTAGACATGCGAGCCAGCGACGACGACCAAATACATGGCAGCGGACGCCAAGTTGAGAACGCTAGCGAGGGTGTGACGATCCAGATAACCAAAGAGGCGGACGGAGCCGGGCCATTGAACGTGTACTTATATATAATTACAGACGCAAAACTCAACATCGAAGATGGCCGATACGTCTCAGCACTCTACTGATTTAATAAAAAAATCATCTAACGATTTATTAATTAATTTTAAGAAAATTATTAGCAATCAATATACCAATCACGATTGGAGATGCCCACTCTGCCATAATATGTGGGCAGACAGGATGCGGAAAAACGGTTTTTTCATCCTAGACTTGCTCGAGGGCTCCTACCGCGATGCCTTTCGTCACATTGTGATCCTGTGTCCCACTGTGCGGCACAACGATACTTATCAGCGGCGCCCGTGGATATGGACCGACCCTGAGGTATACGTTATTGACCCCGGTGATAGGCTTCACGATTGGTTGCGTGGTTTATACCAAAAATTCCAGGGTGAGCCTACCCTATACGTGATTGACGATTGCTCGGCCAAGGCGGCGATGACCAAAAAGAAGGACATGCTCTCCGAGCTCGCATTTTCTGGCCGCCATGCTAGGCAAAGCGTATGGATATCCACTCAAAAGTACAACACCGTCCTCAAGGATCTGCGCGAGCAAACGAAATGGGTCGCTCTCTTTCACTGCAAGGACCGAGACTCATTCGATGACTGTCTTCGAGAGAATGACGTTATCCCAACGCGCGAGGAGCGCCTGGAGGTTCGACAGATGCTTTCGGAAACTAAGCACGCCAAGCTTTTGCTAAAGACTGATCAACCAACTACTTACGAAGTTATCAATTAATTGTATCCCCCGGACTCCGTCGAGGGATACTATGGATTTGACAGCGCGCCGCGTCCGCGTCCGCCGCAGACACTTCTTGTCCGGAGCATAACTCGAACACCCTTTGGAATATTTTCATGAAACTTCACACTTGCATAGACCACGACCCGAAGGTGTGTCGCGCACAAGAATGACAACTCTTGCATAGCTAATTTTTTAGTTATCTCCCTTTTTTGTTTCTCGCACTGATTTCGTGTCCGGAGCATAACTCCACCACCCTTTGGAATATTTTCATGAAACTTTACACATACATAGACCACGACCCGAAGGTGTGTCGCGCACAAGAATGACAACTCTTGCATAGCTAATTTTTTAGTTATCTCCCTTTTTTGTTTCGCGCACTGATTGACCATAACTCGACCACCCTTTGGAATATTTTTATGAAACTTAACACATTCAATTAGACCACGGACCGAAGGTGTGTCGTGCACAAGAATGACAACTCTTGCATAGCTAATTTTTTAGTTATCTCCCTTTTTTGTTTTCGCTCATTGATTTCCTGTCCGGAGCATAACTCGACCACCCTTTGGAATATTTTCATGAAACTTCACACATGCATAGACCACGACCCGGAGGTGTGTCGCGCACAAGAATGACAACTCTTGCGTAGCTAATTTTTGAGTTATCTCCCTTTTTTGTTTTGCGCACTCTACAAACTGGACAATAATGCATGAAGACCTGTTTTCTCGTCTGCTCTGTACACCTTTTCTCGTGTGCTCTGTACACCTTACCTGTAGAGAGAACACTATCTATTGCATAGTATCAATAACAACAGGAATACAGTTTGAAAGTAATGGCCGCGACTTTTATATATTAACTGAACAGACGACTCATAAATGGCTGACATGCTGCGGGTGGGAGTATATCCGATGTGATACGAGAAACAGGATATACTTGTTTATTTGTATCCACTGGGTACGAGAACTAGGACATTTTTAGCCATTTGGTATCTGCCGGAATACCGTTACCGCAAATATTCGGGTATTTGCCAATTGTATCCGCTGTAACTATGCTTTTCCGTAAATATCCAGGAAACACCAAGCTTGGCAGCTTTGCCACATATGCATACATCAACTACGCTGATATTGCGAATAGTGCGATATGCACCACCCGCAGCATTCCGCATGATTCCGCTCGTTCATTGTTCATGGTCTGTATGTAGTCGCGACGATCGCCTGTTCTGCCACCTGCCGTTTGTATAAAAGGGAGATTGAAAAAAAAACAAAAGGAGAGCAGATCCATGTATCGCGTTTAGTATATGGGCGTAGACATCGAAGAAATGAAATGTTAATTAAAGTTGTATTGGGTGTGGGGGTGAATGAGTTCTTCAGCCAGTTGATCCAGTGAAAAGAACGAAAGCACGTGATGCGAGCCCTTATATACTAGTGCGGGAATGTAACGCTTCATTGACCATTGAGTTATAGTCCAGTTCGGACAGGAGTTAGTTACAGGCCGGTTCAATAATCAAATCCCTAAAATAAATTGGTTTATTCGAGAATAATAAACCGCATTATTAATATACTTATTATGATTTCTTTATTTATAAGTCGAATGGTGTGAATTTATAAAACCAAGTACCTTCATTAAGGTATATTTGGATATAAGTTGCTTTGACTTTTGCTAGGTCGAAGGTCAATTCAATGTCATTAAAATTGACAACAATGTGACAGTGTACTCATCTGGAATAAATAATTTGAATGTAGAAACACATGAAGCAATACGCGATAATATAATCAAGTATTAAATGTGGAGTGTAATATTCAACAAAAGTAGAGAAGAAATATGACAATATATACTTTGTTTCGTACACCCGGTATCGTATAGATCAGATAGTGTTCCTTACTGTTACCTTTTTATGTGTCCATAGGTGTGTTAGAAAAGTCATGATATGGTCAACGTCAGTATATGTTTATCGAAAAGCAAGACACATACGGTTGTCCCTTAAGCATGACATTGACTATTTTCCTTATTTGGCGTACATCGCACGGCGCATACTATTCCCTATATGATCACATTCTCCAGTCGCCAGGTACATGTAGCGTGGTCAGTGAATGTCCCACTCAAAAGGACCAGTGTGATTAGATGCTGCCTGGCATACAGCTAAAGTGGTGGCGCATATCTCGACTACTGTGCGTCATGCAATGGCGTATAGTTGATACCATGTTGAATAATGCATACCATGTTGAATAATGCATTACATGCATGATATCAATCGGTTTTGATTTTTGCCATGTATGTTTGTGTACTTTTATAGCGTTAACCAGGTTTATAGTGATAGGTTTTGTTCACTGGCCATTCCAATGCGGTACCCGTTCTGTCATGTCATTGTGATTGCTTTGGTCATGGGACAGCTTATGTTCTCATCGGTAGTTCATTGGTGGGATGCTTGTTTTAGAGCTTTTTTATGCCCAGCGTTTTTTATGCCCACGCCACCGAATGTGAGGGGGGCATCCATATAGTTGTACCTGCGTCCGTACGTAGGTACGACGTGCGTCCCGAAACCTTAACGCTCGGGTAAATGGCTTATAATTTATTTTTCCTTGCTCGGATCTGCTTCACATTTCACACACGCATTGCTCCAATGGTCCTCTGCCACCCTGTGACAAATCCACATTCGTCGCGCCCCCGCTAACCCCTTGGTCAAGGTCACAGACTTGGTGCGTTCGAAACCTTAACGCTGGGTAAATGCCTTATAATTTCTGTTTCCTTGCTCGGAATCTGCTTCACATTTCACACACGCATTGCTCCATGGTCTCGCCACCCTGTGACAAATCCACATTCAAATAGCCTTGTTTTCTTTGGCTGCCAACAGGGGGGCAATGTGTGCCGACGGCCACTTTCTAGTTATTTATATTATTTTTTTTCCACAATATCCAGAAAAAAATAAATAAAACAAATTTCACCCGTCCTGGTATCGTTCCATATCTTCATTTAAGCCACTCTATACACGGCCATTACATGATAAAAACACGTTTTTATGCCACCGGGTTTCGAAGAAACGGGTGGCATATAGTGTTTGGACCGTCCGTCCGTCTGTCTGTCCGTCTGTCCGTCCGTCACACTTTTCGGTTAACCAATTTGTCACAGTTTCTCAAATATGCTGCAGGTGGCATCCGCGTTCGACAGACGCATTTCTTGTTATTTTTTATAATACTTTTTCAAAAACGGATATACTCCTGTTAGTGTATCAGGTAAGGATACAAATGTACATGTAGGAAGCGCGTAAAGATAGTAGAAAAATGCCTACCGAACTGGTTATGTAAATTTACATGGTATTGCCACGATAACGTCTTACTGCAATACTTGTTTGCTGGTGTTCTAATAATTGTGTAATTAGGTCGCAGTGTCACCCTTCGTGCAGATAATCCGTTATCTATTATAATAGTTGATGATGCTGTCTGCTGGCCATGTGTCTCACATGTGCATGAAATGGTATTCAAGCAGTTGTTAACAGAGCATATTTTATATTTGACTTATATGGGGAGCTTAAAAGAAATGACCCCTGGAAGCAAGTTTTATTCAACATCACTTATGTATTTTACTACAATATGTATAATATTATTTGATAAAACAAACATGGTTTCCGGTCCTAATAACAGCTGGAGTGTCTGAACAAATTATCAAAATACAAGTATGTGCGTAAATAAAGAAATGGCGGACAATAGTGTTGCTAATAAAGGCGTTACACTCCTGACAGTGTGTGACAAACATTCAAGATGCCAATTTTCAACGCTGTCCCAAACTAAATAAAGTGGCACTAATACAGTAAAAGTAACGTTGGCTTTCATAAAACATATTTCCTTTAACTATATTATGGTACAAATATTTCCTTTCAAATATTGCCTTTCTTGAACACACTCCTAAAAATAGGTGATGTTTCGAAATAAAGTATCCATGGCATGTCAGGAGTGTTCAACGTTATACTTTGTTATTTGTTGTTTATATGCATACATGTATTCATGAATAGTCTGGCTTATATGAAAGGCTTACCATTTTCCGCATTGATGAAGAAAGAAATATTTACATTTTTTAGCTCGCCTGCACGAAGTGCATAAGAGCTTATGGCATACCCCCGTCGGCGTCAGCGTCAGCGTCGGCTTCGTCCACAAACTTAATGTTGGGTAAATGTCTTATAACTTCTGTTCCCTTTCATGGAACACCTTGTTATTTCATACATGCATTCCTCAGATGACCCTCTATCATGCTGTAGCAAATCCATGACCCACCATCCAACCCTTACCCCAAAGTCAAGGTCACAAACTTAGCACATTCATAAACTTAACATGGGGTAAATTTCTTATAACATCTGTTTCCTTTGATGGAACGCCTTGATATTTCATACATGCATTCCTCAGATGACCCTCTGTCATGCTGTAGCAAATCCATGACCCACCACCCAACCCTTACCCCAAGGTCAAGGTCACAAACTTAGCACATTCATAAACTTAACGTTGGGGTAAATGTTGTGTAACTTCTGTTTATTTACAGGGAATGCCTTCATATTTCATACATGCATTCATCTGCTGACTCTTATCAAGTGCTGTTAGCACTTTCATATCATGCTTGTAGCAAATCCACGATCCACCACCCAACCCTTACCCCAAGGTCAAGGTCACAAACTTATCTTGTTCATAAACTTAATGTTGGGGTAAATGTTGTGTGACTTCTGTTTATTTACAGGGAACACTTTCATATTTCATACATGGATTCATCTGATGATACTCTATCGTGCTATTGCAAATCCATGACCCACCGCCCATCCCTTACCCCAAGGTCAAGGTCGCAAACTTAGCACATTCATAAACTTAACGTTGAGGTAAATGTTGTGTAACTTCTGTTTATTTACAGGAATACCTTCATATTTCATACATGCATTCATCTGATGAAACTCTATCTTACTATAGCAAATCCATGACCCACCTCCCACCCCTTTCCCCAAGGTCAAGGTCACAAACTTAGCACATTCATAAACTTAAATGTCTTATAACATCTGTTTTCTTTCATGGACCGCCTTGATATTTCATACATGCATTCCTCAGATGACCCTATATCATGCTGTAGCAAATCCACGACTCACCACCCAACCCTTACCCCAAGGTCAAGGTCACAAACCTAGCACATTCATAAACTTAACTTTGGGGTAAATGTTGTGTAACTTCTGTTTATTTACAGGGAATACCTTCATATTTCATACATGCATTCATCTGATGAAAATCTATCGTACTATAGCAAATACATGACCCACCTCCCACCCCTTTCTCCAAGGTCAAGGTCACAAACTTTGGGTAAATGTCTTATAACATCTGTTTCCTTTCATGGAACGCCTTGATATTTCATACATGCATTCATCTGATGATACTCTATCATGCTGTAGCAAATCCACCATCCACCATCCAACCCTTGCTCCACGGTCAACGTCATAAACTTAGCATGTTCATAAACTTAACATTGATTAAATGTTGTGTAACTTCTGTTTCTTTGCAGGGAACGCTTTGATATTTCATACATGCATTCATCTGATGATCCTCTATTGTGCTACAGCAAATCCATGACCCCACCCCTTTCCCCAAGATCAACATCATAAACTGAACGTTTGAGTAAATGTCTTTTTATAACTTCTGTTTCTTTACAGGGAATGCCTTGATATTTCATACATGCATTCATCTGATGATACTCTATCGTGCTATAGCAAATCCATGACCCACCCCCCCCCCCCCCTTTCCCCAAGTCGAGGTCACAAACATAGCACTTTCATAAACTTAACGCCCCATGCAGGCACCGGGGCGGGATCCACTGAACCTGAGAATAGTGCTGCAGTAGCCATTGCTTGTCGTAAAAGGCGACTAAACTGGCTTAACGATTGGGTTCATACTTTCCGGAACCCACTATACCGGATTTGGCCCTCATGTACAGTTTTGGCTTTCTTGTATGTGAGAGTTGAGTCGGGCTATGCCCCATATATAAAAGTAAGATTAGCGCTAATCCTATTACTTTTAGGGGATGGGATAAATGTTGCTGGTGTGGTGAGGGCCTGGCACCAGATCGGGTTGTTCTAATTTCAAGACTGAATATATATTTTGATTGTAAATATTGAGTTCTGAAGTTGGGATTTACCCCCCTCAGACAGGTGGATACGGGACTCGACCCCGTTGACCCGTCTGCGTGTAGACTCCCTGAGGCTTGTACCTCTATGTCAGAAAAGCGGACGTTAAACACTATTCACTCACTCACTCACTCATAAACTTAACGTTGGAGTAAATGTCTTTTTAGCTCACCTGAGCGAAGCTCATGTGAGCTATTTTTACCGCAATGTGTCCGTTCGACCTTCGTCCGTCCGTAGTCTGTCGTCCGTGAACATTTTCAAACGTCTTCTCCTCTGTAACCATTGGGCCTATAGTCACCAAACTTCATGGTCATGGTCCTTAGGTAGGGGGACTACAAAATTGTTAAAATGACGTCATTACGTAATCCAAGATGGCCGCCGTCTAAAAATAGCACAAATTCTTCAAAAATCTTCTTCTCAAGAACCGCCAGCCGGATTTCGACAAAACTTGGTAGGAATGATCGATGTACAATGCTCTTTCAAAGTTGTTAAAATGGTGACCCCGGGGTCAAAAATGTGCGTGGCCCGTGGGGTCAAATTGGGGTCAAATTTTATTTTTGACTTAATATGGTCATGTCATATATCAAATTGAAGGTATCAATGAGGCGATCACTCTGGTGCATTTTTTGTCGAAATTGGATGGTTATGTCATCCAAGATGGCCACAGAAAGGTCAAAAGGTCGTTCTTTTATTAGAGATTTCAAAATTCTTCTTCACATGAACCGCTTAGCCCATGGTAGCCAAACTTAAAAGTTATGGTCCATGGGTGAAGCCTTTTCAGATTTGTTAAAATGGAGGTCATCGCTAATCCAAGATGGCCGCCGTCTGAAAATAGCATAAATTCTTAAAAAATCTTCTTCTCATGAACCGCTGGCCGGATTTCGACTAAACTTGATAAGAATGATCGATTTACAATGCTCTTTTTAAAAAAAGTTGAAATTAAAAAATGGTGACCCCCGGCGTCAAAAATTGGCGTGGCCGGGGGTCAAATGGGGGTCAAATTTTATTTTTTGACCAAATATGCTCATGTCATATATCAAATTGAAGGTATCGATGAGGCGATTGCTCTGGTGCAATATTTGTTTGGTCGGAATCGGATGATTATGTCATTCATAATGGCCACCAAAAGGTCCATTTATTCAAGATTTTGAACTTCTTTTTCTCAGGAACCACATGGCCGATGCTGGCCAAACTTCATAGGAAGTTAAGATCCTTGGGTGAAGCATTTTCAGATTTGGTAAAATGAGAGTCATCGCTTAATCCAAGATGACCGCCATCTAAAAATAGCACAATTTTTTTAAAACACATGAACTCACTGTCACATTCTCCTCTAGTGTTCATGGAGTCAGGTGAGCGAATTAGGGCCATCATGACCCTCTTGTTATAACTTCTGTTTCTTTACAGGAAACGCCTTGATATTTCATACATGCATTCATCTGATGAAACTCTATCGTACTATAGCAAATCCATGACCCAGCTCCCACCCCTTTCCCCAAGGTCAAGGTCACAAAGCACATTCATAAACTTAAAAATAACGTTGGGATAAATGTCTTATACCATCTGTTTCCTTTCATGGAACGCCTTGATATTTCATACATGATTCATCTGATGATACTCTATTGTGCTATAGCAAATCCATGACCCACCCCTTACCCCAAGGTCAAGGTCACAAACTTAGCACATTCATAAACTTAACGTTGGGGTAAATGTCTTATAACATCTGTTTCCTTTCATGGAACGCCTTGATATTTCATACATGCATTCCTCAGATGACCCTCTATCATGCTGTAGCAAATCCACAACCCACCACCGAACCCTTGCTCCAAGGTCAAGGTCACAAACTTAGCATGTTCATAAACTTAACGTTGGGGTAAATGTTGTTTAACTTCTGTTTCTTTACAGGGAACGCTTTGATATTTCATACATGCATTCATCTGATGATCCTCTATTGTGCTACAGCAACTACCACAGCTGGAGAGTGAGGATGGGTGTAGAAAAACAAAACATTTTTATACGCCCGTTTGAAAAAAAGCGGGACGTATTATGTATTCACCTTATACAGGTGGACTATCACATCTTGTCCACGCAATAAGCTGTTCTACTTGACGGATCATAATCAAATTCAGTATTTTTAGCTCGACGATTCGAAGAATAAGTAGAGCTTATGTTGTCACCCCGGCGTCGACGTCACCGTCGCGCCTTGGTTAAGGTTTTTAGTCAAGCTTGTATATGGAATACTACTGGCCTTACACCCACCATACTTGGACAACTTCATCTCCTAGTGATGTACATCAATAACCCCTGATCTATATTTGACCGTGACCTACATTTCCTCTTGAATTACTTGGTTAATTCCCCTTGGTTAAGGTTTTTAGTCAACCTTGGTTAAGGTTTTTAGTCAAGCTTGTATATGCAATACTACTGGCCCTACACCCGCCATACTTGGACAACTTCATCTCCTAGTGATGCACATCAATAACCCCTCATCTATATTTGACCTTGACCTACATTTCCTCTTGAATTACTTACTTAATTCCCCTTGGTTAAGGTTTTTAGTCAACATTGGTTAAGGTTTTTTTTTAAGCTTGTACATTGAATACTATTGTACATCCAGACACCATACTTCGACAACCTTTTACATCAATAACCCCTGATCTATATTTGACCTTGACCTACATTTCCTCTTCAATTACTTACTTAATTCCTTTTGGTTAAGGTTTTTACTCCACCTTCTATATGGAATACTACTGGCCCTACACCCACCATACTTGGACAACTTCATCTCCTAGTGATGTACATCAACAACCCCTGATCTATATTTGACCTTGACCTACATTTCCTCTTGAATTACTTACTTAATTTCCCCTTTTGTTAACGTTTTTAGTCAAGCTTGTAAATGGAATACTCCTGGCCCTACACCCCAAACCATACTTGGACAACTTCTGATAATCATCAACAACCCCTGACCTATATTTGACCGTGACCTACATTTAACCTTAAATTACTTACTTAATTCCCCTTGGTTAAGGTTTTTACTCAACCTTGGTTAAGGTTTTTAGTCAAGCTTGTAGATGGAATACTATTGTGCATACAGACACCATACTTGCATAACTTTTTCTCATAGGGATGTACATCAATAACCCCTGACCTTTATTTTACCTTCACCTACATTTAACCTTGAATTACTTGTTAATGTTTATATTCAAGCTTGTATATGGAATATTTCTCTGGGCCTACATCAACCATACTTGGACAACTTCATCTCCTAGTGATGTACATCCAATAATCCCGACCCTATATTTGACCTTGACCTACTTTTATCCCTTGGATTACTTAGTTTATCTCCCCCCCCCCTTTGGTTTACATTTTTTACTCAAGCTTGTATATGGAATACTCCTGGCCTACAGCAACCATACTTGGAAAACTTTATCTCCTAGTGATGTACATCAATAACCCCTGACCTATATCTGACATTGACCTACATTTAACCTTGAATTACTTTCTTAATTTCCCTTGGTTAATGTTTTTAGTCAACCTTGGTTAAGGTTTTTATGCAGGCCGCAGCCACCTTCTTTGTCAAGCTATGTGTACATCGACAACCCTCGTAGTCGAGCTATGCTGTTCTCCTACCGCTCTTGTTAATTTTCGCTCTCTGTATCCTTGTCCACGCAAAAACTCAAGTTCTACTTCACCTATCGTAAATTAATTCGTTATACATGTTTATCACGGCAAGGCGAAAAATATTGTTGATTTTGATAAATGTCCGATGGCTTATCTCCCATTGGCGGCCATTTTTAGCTCGACTATTCGAAGAATAAGTAGAGCTTATGTTGTCACCCCGGGGTCGGCGTCAGCGTCACCGTCACGCCTTGGTTAAGGTTTTTAGTCAACCTTGTATATGGAATACTACTGGCCCTACACCCACCATACTTGGACAACTTCATCTCCTAGTGATGTACATCAATAACCCCTGATCTATATTTGACCTTGACCTACATTTCCTCTTGAATTACTTAATTCCCCTTGGTTAAGGTTTTTAGTCAACCTTGGTTAAGGTTTTTAGTCAAGCTTTGTAACAAATGGGAAATACCTATGTGCATACATACACCATACATGGGACAACCTTTTCTGTAGGGATGTACATCATATAACCTGGTCTATATTTTGACCTTGTCCTTACATACATCTTCAATTACTTAGTTAATTCCCTTGGTTATAGTTTATAGTCTATATTTGACTTTCACCTACATTTAACATTGAATTATTGGTTAATTGTTTAGTGTCAAGCTTGTATATTGAATATACTGGGCCTACATATTCCATACTTGGACAATTCTTCTCCTAGTGATGTACATCAATAATCCCTGACCTATATTTGACCTTGACCTACTTTTATCCTTGGATTACTTAGTTATTTCCCCTTGGTTAAGGTTTTTAGTCAAGCTTGTATATGGAATACTCCGGGGCCTACAGCAACCATACTTGGAAAACTTCATCTCCTAGTGATTTACATCAATAACCCCTGACCTATATCTGTCATTGACCTACATTTAACTTTGAATTACTTACTTAATTTCCCTTGGTTAATTTTTTTAGTCAACCTTGGTTAAGGTTTTTATGCAGGCCGCAGCCACCTTGTTTGTCAAGCTATGTGTACATCGACAACCCTCGTAGTCGAGCTATGCTGTTCTCCTACAGCTCTTGTTAATTTTCTCACTCTGTATCCTTGTCCACCAATAAGTCCGGTTCGACTGGACCGATTGTACCCAAATTCATGATACATGTTTGCCATGGCATGACGAATATGCCTATTGATTGTCAAAAATGTTTTATGACCTTTCTCCCCTTGCCGGCAAATTTTGCACTCTGTATCATTGTCCACGCAATAACTCAAGTGCTACTTGATCGATCGGAACCAAATTCGGTATACGTCTTTATCACGTCAAGATAAAGAAGCCATTGATTTTGACACCAATTCCGATAACTTATCTCCTGGGCGGCCATTTTTAATGTTCGCACTCCTTTTCCACGCAATAACTCAAGTTATACTTGATCGATCGTAACCAAATTCGGTATACATGTGTATCACGGCATATTGATTATATTAAAACAATTTCCATGACTTATCTTCCCTTGGCGTCCATTTTTAATGTTCGCACCCTGTACACTTGTCCACACAAACAGATTCGGTATACATGTTTATCACGTCAAGATGAAGAACCTTATTGGTTTCAGCGAGTTATCTCCCCTTGTTGACTTGGCTTACCTCGACGGGCGTATATTGTGACCTTCGGCACTCTTGTTGAAAGTTCTTTCGAAATATGGCTACATGTAGATAGCTTGGAATCTATTTCTAATAATGTACTTACGAAAACAAGAATAGTATTGTATAAAGTCTAGTTTAGCCATAAATAGTAAAATTGGAAAATAGGCATATTGTAGTTTCCCTCTAAAATTGGTAGTTAATTGTATCCCCCGGACTCCGTCGGCTATGGATTTGACAGCGCGCCGCGTCCGCCGCAGACACTTCTTGTCCGGAGCATAACTCGAACACCCTTTGGAATATTTTCATGAAACTTCACACATGCATAGACCACGACCCGAAGGTGTGTCGCTCACAAGAATGACAACTCTTGCATAGCTAATTTTTTAGTTATCTCCCTTTTTTGTTTCTCGCACTGATTTCGTGTCCGGAACATAACTCCACCACCCTTTGGAATATTTTCATGCAACTTCACACATGCATAGACCACGACCCGAAGGTGTGTCACACACAAGAATGACAACTCTTGCATAGCTGATTTTTTAGTTATCTCACTTTTTTGTTTCGCGCACTGATTGACCATAACTCGACCACCCTTTGGAATATTTTTATGAAACTTCACATATTCAATTAGACCACGAACCGAAGGTGTGTCGTGCACAAGAATGACAACTCTTGCATAGCTAATTTTTTAGTTGATCTCCCTTTTTTTTTGTTTCTCGCACTGATTTCGTGTCCCCGGAGCATAACTCCACCACCCTTTGGAATATTTTCATGAAACTTCACACATTGCATAGACCACGAACCCGAAGGTGTGTCACACAGAATGACAACTCTTGCATAGCTAATATTTTTGTGTTATCTCACTTTTTTTTTGTTTCGCGCACTGATTGACCATAACTCGACCACCCTTTGGAATATTTTTATGAACTTCACATATTTCAATTAGACCACGAACCGAAGGTGTGTCGTGCACAAGAATGACAACTCTTGCATAGCTAATTTTTTAGTTATCTCCCTTTTTTGTTTCTCGCACTGATTTCGTGTCCGGAGCATAACTCCACCACCCTTTGGAATATTTTCATGAAACTTCACACATGCATAGACCACGACCCGAAGGTGTGTCACACACAAGAATGACAACTCTTGCATAGCTAATTTTTGTGTTATCTCACTTTTTTGTTTCGCGCACTGATTGACCATAACTCGACCACCCTTTGGAATATTTTTATGAAACTTCACATATTCAATTAGACCACGAACCGAAGGTGTGTCGTGCACAAGAATGACAACTCTTGCATAGCTAATTTTTTAGTTATCTCCCTTTTTTGTTTCTCACACTGATTTCGTGTCCGGAGCATAACTCCACCACCCTTTGGAATATTTTCATGAAACTTCACACATGCATAGACCACGACCCGAAGGTGTGTCACACACAAGAATGACAACTCTTGCATAGCTAATTTTTGAGTTATCTCACTTTTTTGTTTAGCGCACTGATTGACCATAACTCGACCAGCCTTTGGAATATTTTTATGAAACTTCACATATTCAATTAGATCACGAACCGAAGGTGTGTCGTGCACAAGAATGACAACTCTTGCATAGCTAATTTTTTAGTTATCTCCCTTTTTTGTTTTCGCGCACTGATTTCCTGTCCGGAGCATAACTCGACCACCCTTTGGAATATTTTCATGGAACTTCACACATGCATAGACCACGACCCGGAGGTGTGTCGCGCACAAGAATGACAACTCTTGCGTAGCTAATTTTTTAGTTATCTCCCTTTTTTGTTTTGCGCACTCTACAAACTGGACAATAATGCATGAAGACCCGTTTTCTCGTCTGCTCTGTACACCTTTTCTCCTGTGCTCTGTACACCTTACCTGTAGAGAGAACAATAGAGACTGGGAGAACCATTCACCTGTCCATGTGCTGCATCTGCTAGCATGTGCAGATGTCCAGTCTTGACCAGTCTGACCACAGGTAATTTATACAGGTAAATTACTACATTGGATATTACATTTCCGTAAACTGTGTTGAAAATATTGTGGCATTATGTGGACCTGTGCAGATATATGTAGATAAATATAGGACTATTAAAAAAAAATTCAGTAGCAAGCATTATTATTTTTAATTTTTAAACTTTTTTTGTCCATTTTTTTTTTTTCATTTTTTTTTTCAAATTCTTTTTCAATTTTTGTCTCGTAGCATAAGGTCGTAAGTGATACGGACTATTCACCTGTGCATGTGCTAGCATGTGCAACTGACCATTGACCACTTAGAGGTAATTTATACAGATAAATGATTATATTACATTTCCGTAAACTGTTTTGAAAATATTGTGGCAATATGTGGACCTGTGCATATATGATATGTAGATAAATATAGGACTATTAAAAAACATTCTGGGCTCCAGTAGGGAGCATTATTATTTTTTATTTTTTTTTACATTCTTTTTCAATTTTTTGTCGCGCCCGCTTGCGGAAAGTGCGATATAGTCGGAACTTTGGCATACGTACGTGTGTCCGGTTAAAGTTTTTGGTTAAGTTGTTTGGTTAAGTTTTTTGGTTAAAGTTTTTGGTTAAGATCTTTGGTTAAAGTTTTTGGTTAAGTTTTTTGGTTAAAGTTTTTCGTTAAAGTTTTTCGTTATACTATATCTCTGCAACTGCTTTGCCCATTACCTTGAAACTTCACATGGGTGTTTATCATCGTCTATATTTTCATTCTACCCCCTCCCGTGCGGCCCCTGTGCCCAATGTCAAGGTCAAATTACTTTGAAGTTTTTGGTTAAGTTTTTTTGGTTAAAGTTTTTGGTTAAGTTTTTTTATTAAGTTTTTTTTTTGGTTATTTTTAGTGGTTTAAGAAATCGGGTTGATACTATATTTTCTTCTGCAATGTTTTTTTCTGCAAATAACTTATCTATCTCTGCAACACTTTGCCCATTACCTTGAAACTTCAGGGTATCATCGTCTATCATTCTACCCCCTCCCTGCGGCCCCTGTGCATGTCAAGGTCAAATTACTTTGAATTTTTGGTTAAGTTTTTTTGGTTAAGTTTGGTTAAGTTTTTTTATTAGTTTTTTGGTTTAAGTCTTATACTATATCTCTGCAACGCTTTGCCCATTACCTTGAAACTTCATATGGGTGTTTATCATCATCTATATTTTCATTCTACCCCCCTCTCGTGCGGCCCCTGTGCCCAATGTCAAGGTCAAATTACTTTGAAGTTTTTGGTTAAGTTCTTTGGTTAAAGTTTTTGGTTAAGTTTTTTGGTTAAGTTTTTTTTTTGTTAAAGTTTTTGGTTAAGGTTTTTGGTTAATGTTTTTCGTTATACTATATCTCTGCAACTGCTTTGCCCATTACCTTGAAACTTCACATGGGTGTTTATCATCATCTATCATTTTCATTACTACCCCTCCCGTGCGGCCCCTGTGCCCAATGTCAAGGTCAAATTACTTTGAAGTTTTTGGTTAAGTTTTTTGGTTAAAGTTTTTGGTTAAGTTTTTTGGTTAAGTTTTTTGGTTAAAGTTTTTGGTTAAGTTTTTTGGTTAAGTTTTTTTTTTGTTAATGTTTTTGGTTAAGGTTTTTGGTTAAAGTTTTTCGTTATACTATATCTCTGCAACTACTTTGCCCATTACCTTGAAACTTCACGTGGGTGTTTATCATCATCTGTATTTTCATTCTACCACCCTCCTGTGCGGCCCCTGTGCCCAATGTCAAGGTCAAATTACTTTGAAGTTTTTGGTTAAGTTTTTTGGTTAAAAGTTTTTGGTTAAATTTTTTGGTTAATTTTTTTCGTTATACTATATCTCTGCAATTGCTTTGCCCATTACCTTGAAACTTCACATGGGTGTTTATCATCATCTATATTTTCATTCTACCCCCCTCCCGTGCGGCCCCTGTGCCCAATGTCAAGGTCAAATTACTTTGAAGTTTTTGGTTAAAAAAATTTTCGCGCCCGCTTGCGGAAAGCGCGATATAGTCGGCACTTTGTCGTACGTACGTACTGTCGTACGTACGTACGTACGTACGTGTGTCCGGTTAAAGTTTTTGCTTAAGTTTTTTGGTTAAAGTTTTTCGTTATACTGTATCTTTTTTTTTCGTGTCCATGCCTCGCCACAAGTGGAGGGGGCATTTAGTGTTACCCTTGTCTGTCCGTCCGTCCGCACACACGAATGGGTACTTGTTGTAAGCGTACGGGGATCTTATTGGGTAGGGTTAGGATAGTGTTTGGTACTCTTGTTGGGTAGTTTTATAGAGTAAAAACCCAACAAGTATTCATTCGTAGGAACATGCGTCCCATCCTCCCGTCCTCCCGTCGTCCGTCCGTCACAAAACTTTAACACTCCGGGTAAATGGTTCTCCATAATTTCTTCATCCTTCGCGACCGATCTCCTTCATATTTATATCATATACACATTGCTCTAACAAAAAAAAAAATTGTAAAAACCTACTTTACGCTAACCGCCCTGTGGCAAATCCACGTTCGTCCGCCCCCAACCCCAGGGTTAAGATCACATACTTAGTGCTTCAAAAACTTTAACGTTCGGGTAAATATCTTATAATTTTCTGTTTTCTTTCACGGATCAAGGCTTCATATTTCATATACACATTGCTCTAATGCTCTAGCCCTGTGCCAAATCACGTTCGTCTGCCTCCGCCAAGCCCAGGGTCAAGGTCAAAATACTTGGTGCTTCAAAAACTTTAACGCTAGGAAGAAAATTTTGACTTGGAATTTGGCCTCATTTATTATCAAAGCGATATGTGGGACATCCGTGTTCTATGAACACATTTTTCTAGTTTATTAAACTTCACACATGCATAGAAGACGACCCAAAGGTGTGTCGCACGTAAGAATGACAACTCTTGCGTCATTAATTTCTTAGTTATCTCCCTTTGTTGTTTCGTGCACTGATTTCGTGTCTGGAGCATAACTCGAACACCCTTTGGAATATTTTCATGAAACTTCACACATGCATAGACCACGACCCTAAAGGTGTGTCACGCAAGAATGACAACTCTTGCATCACTAATTCTTTAGTTATCTCCCTTTGTTTTTCCGTCACTGATTTTGTCTCCGAAGCATAACTCGAACATCCTTTTTTCAAACTACTTGTGTATCTGGGGAGGGGGATACACATGCGCTTGTCGACAAGCGTCCATTTCTAGTTCATGTTGTACACAATCGGACACTGCATGATGACACGCTGTCATCTTTAGGACATTTCCATAATACAAGATGGCAGCCAAAGTAGAGTAAAATAATAAATGATTTCAAATCAGCATAGCAGCACAATATATACTAAGTAAACTTTTAACCATTTGCGAATTAGTATGGAATCCAAGATGACCGCTAAAATGTACTCAATTTAAATTAGTTGACGTATAAAACAGTACATACTTATCTCGGCGGTGCACAACGGCGGGGGTAATTGTGTGGGGTGAGGGGGGGAGTGGTGTGTGTGTGTGTTATGCACACTGGTTTTCTCTGTGTTGCCCACTGACTGTTCCAAGTCAGTACACTTGTTGTCCGGTTATTTACATAATTGCTCAATGCATATATGTCTTGATATACTGCGACTCTATTTGCTGCAGGCTTTATTAATGTTTGTTTTACATGATACATTCGTTGTTCTCATGTTACATGTATATACATGTATTTCATGTGTGCTTTTTATTGGGGTTGGGTGACGAGTGGGTGGGGCGGGTTGCGGGGAATGTGCGCCTGTATTTCAGGGACAAAATAATGTGCCTGTACGCGTTTCCTAGCCTTGCCTTATAAACTTGATATCAAAAGACACTAGCATGGTATTCTCTATATCAAGTACATCATTCTCGGCTCGGAATCGTTTCATAGCCTCTCGTCATAACCATTATAGCTAACGTCACGTGGGCGGTTTGTTGGAGCATGCGAAGGGTAAATTTAACAATGGGATTCATCCTTAGCGGAATCATGATATCCATGGATTGGCCCTCAGGTACATTTTAGTGTTCGCTTTCTTGCTAAATCCGGCTATATCCGTTATAAAAATAGTAAGAGTAGATAGGTCGCTAAGCAAATAAATAATGTACACGAAAGAGAATTCAAGCACATATGAGACACGCCATGTGATTTTGTACCTTCGAATTTGAGTAAGTCAGAGTATTACTAATCGTATTACGTTCAGGGAGTGGGCTTAATTGACTCTGGCGTGGTTATTCGAATTCCAGGGCTACTTGTGCAGCAAAGTGTACTTTTCGGGAGTAATCATTTATTTTTCACAAAATACATTATTTCATATAGAACTAACAACTTCATGTATATGATGATTAAAAGCATGCAGACTTATTATACTGAATTTATTACATTAGCATAGCCAAAATGGCTGTGATAATGTAATAAATTCAGTATAATGAAAAACAAATCCTCAAAGTGTACTTAACAAGATAAGTATACTTCGCAATGTGTGTGAAATAGGCTACTGATAGTCTCTATGTCAACGTTTGACAGGCCGTTAAACACCATTAAATGAAATGAAATGAAGTATCTAACGTGATAGATAAGATATTCTCTATGTCAACGCTTCATTACAGTGAAGGCGATGGGTCCTGAAGCGCAGACCACACGCAAAGATGGCGCAGAAGTAGCTGGACTGGCTGTTGGTGTCGCAGTCTTGGCCCTCGTCATCGTCGCCATCATTGTTATTCTGTTCGTGGTCAGAAGGTTTGTCGCTGATACACTACCGTCTGCGCTAATCTTGCAAATACTTGTCCATTTCTTTATGTCAAAATGAGCCTTGCCAGATATTTTTTCCCATTCACGGCACTAACCTACTATTCTCTATCTATTTTCCTTATTAGCTCACCTGAGCGAAGCTCATGTGAGCTATTGTTACCGCAATGTATCCGTCGTCCGTCGTCGTCCGTGAACATTTTCAAACGTCTTCACCTCAGTAACCATTGGGCCTATAGTTACTAAACTTCATGATCATGGTCCTTAGGTAGGGGGATTACAAAATTGTTAAAATGACATCATTGTGTAATCCAAGATTGCCGCCGTCTAAAAATAGCACAAATTCTTCAAAAATCTTCTTCTCAAGAACCGCCAACCGGATTTCGACAAAACATGGTAGGAATGATCGATGTACAATGCTCTTTCACAGTTGTTAAAATGGTGACCCTGGGGTCAAAACTGGGCGTGGCCTGTGGGGTCAAATTGGGGTCAAATTTTATTTTTGACCGAATATGGTCATGTCATATATCGAATTGAAGGTATCAAAGAGGCGATCACTCTGGTGCATTTTTTGTCGAAATCGGATTGTTATGTCATCCAAGATGGCCGCCGAAAGGTCAAAAGGTCGTTCTTTTATTAGAGATTTCAAAATTCTTCTTCACATGAACCGCTTGGCCCATGGTAGCCAAACTTAAAAGTTATGGTCCATGGGTGAAGCCTTTTCAGATTTGTTAAAATGGAGGTCATCGCTAATCCAAGATGGCCGCCGTCTAAAAATAGCATACATTCTTAAAAAATCTTCTTCTCATGAACCGCCAGCCGGATTTCGACGACACTTGGTAGGAATGATCAATGTACAATACTCTTTCAAAGTTGTTAAAATAGTGACCCCGAGGTCAAAAATGTGCATGGCCCGTGGGGTCAAATTGGGGTCAAATTTTATTTGTGACCGAATGTGTTATATATCAAATCGAAGGTATCAATGAGGCGATCACTCTGGTGAATTTTTTGTCGAAATCTGATGGTTATGTCATCCAAGATGGCCGCCGAAAGGTCAAAAGGTCGTTCTTTTATTAGAGATTTAAAAATTCTACTTCACATGAACCGCTTGGCCCACTTCACAGTTATGGTCCATGGGTGAAGCCTTTTCAGATTAGTTATAATGGAGGTCATCGCTAATCCAAGATGGCCACCGTCTAAAAACAGCACAAATTCTTAAAAAATATTTTTCTCATGAACCACTAGCCGGATTTCGACGAAACTTGGTAGGAATGATCGATGTACAATGCTCTTTTTAAGTTGTGAAAATGGTGACCCCGGGGTCAAAAATGGGCGTGGCCCGTGGGGTCAAATTTAATTCTTGACCAAATATGCACATGTCATTTAACAAATTGAAGGTATCGATCAATATTTGTCGGAATCGGATGATTATGTCATCCATGATGGCCGCCAAAAGGTCCATTTATTTGAGATTTTGAACGTATTTTTCTCAGGAACCACATGGCCGATGCTGGCCAAACTTCATAGGAAGTTCCGATCCTTGGGTGATGCATTTTCAGATTTGGTAAAATGAGAGTCATCGCCGTCTAAAAATAGCATAAATTCTTAAAAAATCTTCTTCTCATGAACCGCCAGCCGGATTTCGACGACACTTGGTAGGAATGATCAATGTACAATACTCTTTCAAAGTTGTTAAAATAGTGACCCCGAGGTCAAAAATGTGCATGGCCCGTGGGGTCAAATTGGGGTCAAATTTTATTTGTGACCGAATGTGTTATATATCAAATCGAAGGTATCAATGAGGCGATCACTCTGGTGAATTTTTTGTCGAAATCTGATGGTTATGTCATCCAAGATGGCCGCCGAAAGGTCAAAAGGTCGTTCTTTTATTAGAGATTTAAAAATTCTACTTCACATGAACCGCTTGGCCCACTTCACAGTTATGGTCCATGGGTGAAGCCTTTTCAGATTAGTTATAATGGAGGTCATCGCTAATCCAAGATGGCCACCGTCTAAAAACAGCACAAATTCTTAAAAAATATTTTTCTCATGAACCACTAGCCGGATTTCGACGAAACTTGGTAGGAATGATCGATGTACAATGCTCTTTTTAAGTTGTGAAAATGGTGACCCCGGGGTCAAAAATGGGCGTGGCCCGTGGGGTGTAAATTTAATTCTTGACCAAATATGCACATGTCATTTAACAAATTGAAGGTATCGATCAATATTTGTCGGAATCGGATGATTATGTCATCCATGATGGCCGCCAAAAGGTCCATTTATTTGAGATTTTGAACGTATTTTTCTCAGGAACCACATGGCCGATGCTGGCCAAACTTCATAGGAAGTTCCGATCCTTGGGTGATGCATTTTCAGATTTGGTAAAATGAGAGTCATCGCCGTCTAAAAATAGCACAATTTTTTTAAAACACATGAACTCAATGTCACATTCTCCTCTGGTGTTCATGGAGTCAGGTGAGCGAATTAGGGCCATCATGGCCCTCTTGTTTCTGAACCAAAGTATATGTTGTGACCACTCATTTGAACCATCTCGGCGAGACGGTTCAAATGAGTGGTCACAACATATACTTCTGATGAGAAATAAAGAAATTCTTGAGCCTTGCCGGATATTTATACCCCCCGCAACGAGTTGTGGGGGGTATACTGGAGTCAGGTTGTCCGTCCGTCAGTGCGTCCGTAAACTTAACATCAGAGAAATATTGTTATAACTTCTATTTCCTTCTTCTAAAATGCTTGATATTTCACACATGCATTCCTGTAAGGCTCTACTACCATGCTGTGCCAAATCCACGACCGTCCAACCCCCGCAGATCCCAAGGTCAAGATCAAATACTTAGTCCATAAACTTAACATCAGAGAAATATTGTTATAACTTCTATTTCCTTCATCTAAAATGCTTAATATTTCACACATGCATTCCTGTAAGGCTCTACTACCATGCTGTGCCAAATCCACGACCGTCCAACCCCCGCAGATCCAAGGTCAATGGTCAAATACTTAGTCTCTTTACAAAACTTAACATCAGAGAAATATTGTTCTAACTTCTATTTCCTTCATCTAAATTTCTTAATATTTCACACATGCATTCCTGTAGGGCTCTAATACCATGCTGTGCCAAATCCATGACCGTCCAACCCCCGCTGATCCCAATGTCAAGGTCAAATACTTAGTCTCTTTACAAAACTTAACATCAGAGAAATAAGTTATAACTTCTATTTCCTTCATTGAAAATTCTTATTATTTCACTTGTGCATTCTTCTAAGGTTGTACTATCATGCTGTGACAAATCTACGACTGTCCAACCCCCGCTAATCCCAAGGTCACATACTTAGTCTCTTTACAAAACTTAACATCAGAGAAATATGTTATAACTTCTATTTCTTTCATTGCAAATTCTTAATATTTCATATGCTGTGACAAATCCCCGCTGATCTCGAGGTGAACGTCACATACATACCGTATAACCTCGAATTAACGCCCCCCTCCTAATAAACGCCCCCCCCCCCCCCCCCCCCCCAAATAAAAAAAATAAAAATTACCAATGACCGCCAGTTTCAAACACAAATGATCCTTAAATCCTTATTTGTGTTTGAAATTGGCGGTCCTTGGTAATTTTTTTCTTTTTTTTTTTTTACTGGCTAATAAACGACCCCCTTTTGTAAAATGTAACGCCTCCGGGGGCGTTAATTCGAGGTTATACGGTAGTCTCTTTACAAAACTTAACATCAGAGAATTCGGTTATAACTTCTATTTCCTTGCTCGGATCTGCTTCACATTTCACACACTCATTGCTCCAATGGACCTCTACCACCATGTGACAAATTCACATTCATGCCGCTCGCGCTAATCCCAGAGTCAAGGTCACAAGCCCACACACTTGGAAATGTTTACATATTTTAGGGGTACCTGGGCCCACGCGGGGGGTATTCCGTAAGCCTCGCTTACTGACCAATCTAGTTTTTCCAATTCACAGCACTAACCTACTATTCTCTATGTCTGCGCTAATCTTGCAAATACTTGTCCATTTCTTTATGTCAAAATGGTGGTGGCCTAGGGGCTAGAACATTAGTAGCCGATTTCACCAACATTGCAAAGTATACTTATCTAGCAAAGTATACTTTGAGGGAGAAATTTTCAATTTGAAGAAAAAAAATATTAATTTTTATTATACGAATTTATTACATTATCACAGCCATTTGGCTGTGATAATGTAATAAATTCAGTATAATAATTCTGCATACTTTTAATCATCAAATATATGCAGTCGTTAGTTCTATATGAAATAATGCATTTTGGCGAAAATAAAGGATTACTCCCTCAAAGTATACTTTGCTAGATAAGTATACTTTGCAATGTTGGTGAAATCGGCTACTGACTTCCAATACGAGGATTGTGTGTTCAAACCTTGCCTTAGACATTTTTCGTAGTATTTCCATCCCACTGGTCTTTCGGATGAGACTTGAAACCCGCAATGACCTATAGCTACCTGTTGCTGGGACGTTAAACAAATTCACTTTCACTATTTCAACATGCTTGAATAATGCGCTTGAATAAAGCATTAAGCAGCTTGGTTGACTGAGCCTGATCTGTGCAACAGCTCCGGCTTAGACCATCAACTTGCTTTATTGTGAGTTGGTATCGCTGATATATATGTTCAGACACATTGATAATATGGGCAAGATTAACACCAGCTGGTGTGTATTATTTGAAATTACCAACATTTTTTGATTGAGCATGTATTGGTGATATGTATATGGAAATGTCAATACTGGCTGAATGCCGAAGCCAGTATTCTTGGACTTTTATTAATAGGTTGCATCCCAGATAAAGTATCGAGAAAATGTCGTTTATAATTCCAACCTAATTCTGACATGCTTTTCTGTTAAACGTATAGTTTCATATTTTGTTTCAGATGTATATAATAGTGTACATCAATACTCACGTGTGTCTTGCTATGACGTTTCAGGTTATAACCAGTGACGTAACGTCTTTATCAAACATATTATGGAAAGAAAAACATCGTTCAGAACAAATGAAATGTAAAGTCAAACACATGCAAGCACTTCTTCGCAATGTTCGCATTTGAAATTTCAAATCGATGCAAATTTCCAATTGTTCTGTAGTTCTGGAGTTTGTTGATGTATACTATGCACGCTTGTTGTGTGACAGGGTGTGGCTACTCGCGGCCAATAGCATTGCTTAGAATAATGCCAAAAACATTTCGAGGTAGACTTATGGAGAGACGGTCGCAATTGCCGTTGAAAACGCTATGGTTACTATAGGTAATAATTATAGTTCATATATTGAATGTTTAATAAATTAATTTCGAGCGAGCGAAGAAATTAGTTTATTAACAATTCAATATGCGAACTACAACTATCTTATTGTTGGCCCAGCCCCTTCGCGTGCACATGTCTGTTGGAATGAAGCCCCGCCTATAAACGTGTGTTCGAATTGCGACACTACTATGTTATTGGCCGTTTGACTCTTAATTGATCGAGCACCTGTGGTGACATGGTTCAAGTAATGGGAAATATTGTCAACAAGGTGGAGCCTCTGGTTATAAAAATGGCGTTCGACGTATTGAAACATTGACTAATTTAATACATAATTAGTAGTATATAAGAGTCACAATGATACCATCACCTCTGGAAGGTACCGGCTACGCGCGGCACCTTCCACCGCATGATGGTATCATTTGTGAATCTTATATACTACTACCGCGAGACCATATATTTATGACATGAGAAGATACACCCTATTAGAGATAAAAATCCCTATGTTATACTCAGTATATATATATAACATAATGGTTCTAGTTAAGTGTGCGTGGTTGAAGACAGGTAGTCACGAGAGATGTTTTCACACCGGTATTTACGAATATTGCAAACATCACCGTGCATGGATGCGAAGAGGTTCCGTTTCACCTCGCCCATGTCGGCATTGTGGGGTAGGGACCAAAGCCGAGTCATTGCTATGTCCACCATGCGGTGGCACTCAGGCTACTCATCGAATGGCTAACAAGGGATTACGTGCTCGCAAGTATTATCGTTTAGTAAGAATTCAAATCGAAAAGTCAGTTAGAAAGATAGAATCCATCTAATAAGTCACGGTGTTTCTACAGCATTAAAACACTGTAAAAAAAAACATTATCAAACTAATTTTATAAAATTGGAAAATTGAACAGAAAAAACAAGTACCAATATTATTAGAGAAAATGGATAATACAATACAATTTGAATTCCAAATTTTTAATGACTGTGTTGAAGAAGTTTACGAAGCTTACGGGGGTTATAATCCTGTATATAAATTCTATAAAATGAGAACACTAGGTGATATCGAATACATGAAATACCAGCGTAATTTATTACGCTCCGATAAAAACGTTACATTTCCAATATTATACCGGCAATTATGTCAACTATACAAGAGGCAAATACGAACATTAAGACGGATAATGCGTATCGGATATGAAACTAAGGTGTATATCAAAAAATTTTAAAACCCAACGATTCGTTTACGAATGTACATTTCTACGATATCGCTTATAAAGATATTGAAAAATTATTATTGAAAAAAAAACAAAAAACTACTAATTAATTTATAGCCGAGTGTATTTTCCTTATCGAAGGTATGTAAACGGGCTATCTGAAATTATTTTTCATCAACCTCGAGCGGTCTTATAGGAACGCCGTTGTCATACTTTGAGTGTATTTTTCCTTATCGGTGGTATGTAAACTGGCAATCTGAATTTATTTTTGTATCCGGCGTAATTCTCAGTGAAAAACACATGTTGTATAGGTATGTAAATTTGTTTACTGCACCAATATAATTATTTTATAAAATATCACAATGGTGCTGTAACATTTCTTCCGACTTTATCTCCAAGTTTTTCCCTAAATTTATCCCAATCAGTACACTCAATTTTGGGCATGGTGGCGCGCGCCTTGATTCTTATATCATTTTTTTTCTATTTGTATATTCTGTAACTAAAATATCCTGCATAGCGACGATATTATTCAACCTAAAATCTGAACTTCTTTCGTTAATTGTACACAGTGTTGATGGAGTGGTATTGACAATTGGAAGCGTTGATTCGTTCATGATTTTCAATATATTAGTATTTACAAAATAAGTTCAATTAACAATGAGACAATAGTGGAAGAACTCTCTAGGTCACCGATTTTCGTAACAAAGTTAATAACACTACCTTTGGAAAGTCTAATTCGATCATAACCGGAGAACGAAACCACCGTCGAACTATCTCCAGAGATTTTAGTGACTCAACCACCCGTTCCCCTTTTCTCTATCTACTAATATTTATCGCGACCGCGCCCACAGGTTTACCATCAGCATTAAACCGAGCAGACCGCCATTTGGATATCTTCACCTGCAGCTGTCATAGTGTATCCCCCACATTTATTACTCGCTTTGGCACCGAACGAATATTCATAGTGCCCCTCAACCAATGGGCCCTGCTTCTCAGCCCAAACTGTTATGGCACGTTTTAGCGTTTTCATTGTTCGCACTATTCTGGCAAGCGCACTGTTTGCGTTATATGCCTCAGTACGAATCTTATAAGAGGCCTCCTCAAGAGCTTTGGTCGCGGCTATACGATCATGTTTCAGTTTATCAGAAACTTCGGTTATCTTTCCGTCTAGTTCGGTAAGTGCCGCTTCTCTGCTGAGAGAGTCCTCTAAGCGCAACGCATCATAAGCCTCCGTAATGGTTGCCTGGTGGCCTTTTAGGACTTTCTCAACACCCGACCGGGCCTCTTTTTGAAATTCGGTTATTTTTCCGTCTAGTTCACCAACCGCCGCTTCTCTGATGAGAGAGTCCTCTGAGCGCAACACCCTATAAACCTCCGTAAGGTCGGCCTGGTGGTCTTCTCGGGCTTTCTCAATACCCGTTCGGACCCCATCAACCCCCAACCGGGCCTCTTTTCGAAATTTGGTTATTTTTTTGTCTAGTTCAGTAAGTGCCGCTTCTCTGTTGAGAGAGTCCTCTGAGCGCAACGCCCCATAAGCCTCCGCAATGGCCTCCTTGTGGTCTTCTCGGACCCCCTCAACCCCCGACCTGGTCTCTTTCAGAAATTCGGCTATTTTCCCATCTAGTTCAATAAGTGTAGCTTCTCTGTTGAGAGAGTCCTCTAAGCGCAACGCATCATAAGCCTCCGCAAGGGCCTCCGCAAAGTTCGACTGGTGGTCTTCTCGGACTTTATCAATACCCGACCGGGTCTCTTTTCGAAATTTGGTTATTTTTTTATCTAGTTCAGCAACCGCAGCTTCTCTGACGAGAGAGTCCTCTGAGCGCAACACCTCATAAGCCTCCGTAAGGTCCACCTGGTGGTCTTCTCGGGCTTTCTCAATACCTGACCTGGCCTCTTTTCGAAATTTGGTTATTTTTTTGTCTAGTTCGGTAAGTGCCGCTTCTCTGATGAGAGAGTCCTCTAAGCGCAACGTATCATAACCCTCCATAAGGGCCGCCTGGCGGTCTTCTCGGACTTTATCAATATCCGACCTGGTCTCTTTTTGAAATTTTGTTATTTTCCCGTCTAGTTCGGTAAGTGTCGCTTCTTTGCTGAGAGTGTCCTTTAAGAGCAACGCATCATAAGCCTCCGTAAGGTCCGCCTGGTGGTCTTCTCGGACTTTATCAATCCCCAACCGGGCCTCTTTTCGAAATTTGGTTATTTTTTCACCTAGTTCGTTTAGTTCCGTATGCGTTTCTTCACGACTTTGTGTATTCACAGCCAGGGCATATTCTCTAAGTTGTGATAGTAGACTCTTGTGAATCTCGTCCGTGGCCACCGATATAGTTCTATTGATCAAGGCCTTTGTTTTTTGGGTAGTTAAAAAGTCGCCCTCTGTCGGGATGAATTCCCCTTCTGTCGGTTCCAAATTCTTTGAATTTGTCACCCAATCGGAAGAACTACCTGGTCTGTATATACTCATTTTCAATAATGTTGATAATATATATTACGAACATGCGTTTAATTCTAATTAATTTTCTTAAAATTAATTAATTTGAAATTTTTAGGACGACCGAAATCGGGTAATCGTTCTTCAACTCTCGCCCTTTATCATCAAGAATAGAAATCTTCAACTCGTGGATGTGTCCCGATTCCAAAACTTTCATCTCGGGGTGTGGGAAGTTTAAGGTCAGGGTCTCACCAAAGAAACAGTCGCTGGCGGGCACGGTTTTCAGTAATGTGCTGGGAGTGCCGTCTACCATGTTGTACGATGTGTTCACCCGATCCAGGTGCACCCCGAGAGTTTTCGTGACGGCGAAGTTCACCGGGGTCGTGCCGACGTGCTCGCCAGGATCAACACTCCGTCATCGTTGTAAGGGTATGTTATTTTAAATCCTAACAGTGAGCCCAACCCCGGTGAGATCCTTAAACGCCTCTCAACGGTCAATGTCGTGAGCCCCGTGGCTTTCGAGATTGCGAGAGTGACTACACCAGGAATCTTCTCCTCGACAAAAGCTTGGAGATCTCCGAAACTCCAAAGACCCTGAGGTACTATAACCTTTGGTGGACTTATGACTCTATTTACGTCTATTCTATGTGGCATATCTATGAGGAAATGTTCGGAGTCGGTTTCTGATGCGAAAAACTCGACGTCCTCGACTTCTAATGTGAAAAACTCGAGCGTTTCAACGTTTTTCCATCCGACCGTGAACATGATTGATCTAAGGCCTACCCGGCGTTGTCCGCAGCAGTTGTCTATTAATTTTTGAAGTTCACAACTCCCTTTTTGAACATTAGTGATAGTAGCAAACATAATAATATCTTTCAATGGATACAAAAGCATTTAGCTTTAACTCTAATGCAAAGTACGCGGTCGGTGGTAAATACACGCAAAAAGACGTTGTTAACCGCCTTGTACACCCAACCATAACGGTTAGACCGGACAGTGGCTTTGCCACCAATTTCCCTTAACACGTTTGAGAAATATGTAGTTCCAAAGACTACTAGTCAAGATGTATTACTAAGATGGGAGTTTTCCCATATGAACTTCTGGCAGAACCAGCTAAATTTCGCTGTATGGTGCGCAACGGCCGGATGCGTGGTTTCGCATCAAGACCATTTGACATCCGAGAATATCATGCTCCGAAGTGTCTACAACTTTCACGTGTATTACAGAATTAGGAGGATTCTCAAAGAACTAGGTATTCCACTGCCTCAAGACGATGGCTGGGATCCCATTTCCAGCGCATACGACCGTAAGGCGTTCGAAAGATTGTGTAGCGAATTTGGGGTATCAAAAGACGCCGACTGGAGACAGAAAGTATACACCCCGACCAACAGTTTAGGGTTAGTTCACCTTAAAGGCTTAGTTAGTGGGGAGCGTCTGGATAAAGTTCCAGTATATTTCTCAGGGCTATGGAGCGCTCGAGGGGCCACCCCACCACCAGTTAGAAAAATGGCAACATGGACTAAATATAATTATAAGTTGAATAAGATGACTTTCGGTGCTGAAGTGCTTGGTGGACTTGCGTGTAATGATGGTGATTGCCATTGGCTGCCTACTAAAGTAGCCCATGTGGAATACCTAGACCTGGGTGATACTCCACAGATGCGAAATGCTTGGACCACATTTATGTTAGATGAAAGCACTGGATTTACGCAGGGTGGGGTTATTCGTCTCAATGAATCCATTCGCATATACGTATGGGCAATCCTCGCCTCACAGAAGCAAACGCGCAGCGCTATACTTGGTACTAGAACGGCCTTTGACGCACAAAAACAATTCTTAGCACTTGTCGAGGACGCCATCTCAGCTAAGGTGGACCTCCAGAAGGCGATCCAGAATTATCAAGACGTTTTGCAGACTGCCCGCACCCCGGTAGACTACGCATTTGGAATAGGTCTTTATATGGCGCCGAGCAATATGATACTACGAGATGACCCGGTTGACGGTTACAATAATCAGATCGTAGTCGCAACCACCAATCAAAAAATTGGCCGCAACGGGAACGTGAACACGGGTATCATCAAGCTCCCACCCAAGATGATCGGGCGCGGAGTTGTAAATTCAAATAAATTTGAAGCGAGCTTCTCTTTTGTCCCGCAACGACCGCAGGAGTTTGTTGATCCGCTCGGTAGATCCGCTCGGTAGATTCTCTATCGTCACAGACTTCCCCAAGTTTTCTTTCTTCTAGCGCGATTCATTTCGTTGACCGTGGTTTCAATTGTGTGAATACCGTCGGTGGCTATACGAGGGACATTGCTGAGCTCGCTCATTTCTATAGCGGCGGCCGTCTTCGCCAGCGTTTCGTCTGTAGACTGTAGGGTTTTTTACCATTTGTTGAGGCAGCTGCGACCGATCATCGATCACTCCGAGAGCTCGAGCGAGGGATACTCCATATCGGTTCACGGAAGAGGGGCTGAGGAACCGGGTCGGGTAGTTCTTGTACGTCAGCAACTTCCAACTATTACCCCATTTAACCCACAAGTCTCCTCTTTTAGTGCTGCGGAATTCCAACGTGGCCTTGATGCCGTTTTTAGACACCTCACTCTCCCACCGTTTCACCAGAGAATCCGTTTCCATGAGAGGCGCCAGCTCATTCTTGGAGATCCCCGCAGGAATCTCGGCACCGCCCGCCCATGCCGGAGTTGCGGATGGGGCCTCCCAGGGGAACGTAGTCTCTCGGTTCGCGTTCGGTGCTAGAAAAACCGACAAATTCTATAACCCCAAAATCACGAAGGTAGAGGTGACGATTGAGGGAGTACCCAATCAACTCTACAGCGCGGGTCTTCGCGCGCACCAGCAGTGGGACGAAGTAAGAAAGCAGTTTGCTGCCGGCTCTAAGCGCTCTCCGGAGGTTGCAGCAGTTGCCAAAGACCTGCATCTCTCGGCCGTCTCCCTCGCGGAGTTCCTGAATACCAAATACGCGTTATGGCTAGACATGCGAGCCAGCGACGACGACCAAATACACGGCAACGGACGAGAACGCTAGCGAGGGTGTGACGATCCAGATAACCAAAGAGGCGGACGGAGCCGGGCCATTGAACGTGTACTTATATATAATTACAGACGCACAACTCAACATCGAAGATGGCCGATACGTCTCAGCACTCTACTAAATCTAACGATTTATTAATTAATTTTAAGAAAATTAGCAATCATTCTAACGATTTATTAATTAATAAATTTGAAAAAATTAAGAAAATTAACAATCAATACCAATTCACGATTGGAGATGCCCACTCTGCCATAATATGTGGGCAGACAGGATGTGGAAAAACGGTTTTCATCCTAGACTTGCTCGAGGGCTTCTACCGCGATGCCTTTCGTCATATTGTGATCCTGTGTCCCACTGTGCGGCACAACGATACTTATCAGCGGCGCCCGTGGATATGGACCGACCCTGAGGTATACGTTATTGACCCCGGTGATAGGCTTCACGATTGGTTGCGTGGTTTATACCAAAAATTCCAGGGTGAGCCCACCCTATACGTGATTGACGATTGCTCGGCCAAGGCGGCGATGACCAAAAAGAAGGACATGCTCTCCGAGCTCGCCATGCTAGGCAAAGCATATGGATATCCACTCAAAAGTACAACGCCGTCCTCAAGGATCTGCGCGAGCAAACGAAATGGGTCGCCCTCTTTCATTGCAAGGACCGAGACTCATTCGATGACTGTCTTCGAGAGAATGACGTTATCCCAACGCGCGAGGAGCGCCTGGAGGTTCGACAGATGCTTTCGGAAACTAAGCACGCCAAGCTTTTGCTAAAGACTGATCAACCAACTACTTACGAAGTTATCAATTAATTTTATAATTAATTAGCAATTACTTAACGCTTGTTAGTAATTGCAGAGTAAATGCTTAACAATGCTTAGCAATTGCTGAACAATTGCTGAACAATGCTGAACAAATGCTTAACAAATGTTGAACAAATGCTGAACAATGGTTAACAATGTTAACAATTTGGTGCTCCGCTGCGAGCTTTGTTGCGAGCATAATGGTGATCATAAGTATCGGGTGGTGCGCTTGGCAATATGTTAAAGTGATGAGACTTGTTAGAATAGTTAAATTAATTTTAAGAAAAATGAACTGCGACGAACTTCTCGATCAGCTAATAGAAGAAACCTCAACTCCGACTGCCAACATAGATAATGATCCGACAGAGCAATCGGAATCAACTCAACGGCGGTTGGTATTGGGTTGAGTGCAGCGACTCCGAATGAAAATGAAAATGCGGCGCGATGAGAGCGGCTAGCTGCGCTGGTTGCTGGGGGACAATCGGAGCATTATCTCGGTAGGCGTCTCTCAGTTTTTCAGGTGGATAAGATGTCAGATGCGGAGATCGATAAAATGTATGCGCGATACGAATCTAGGTTAGGTGCGGAGATGACAAAAACTCTCGGATCGGCGGCTATTCATTTGTACGCAACCGCCGTTAGTATACTTCTCCCTATACCAAACACCGTGGGATTGATTGACGATCTAGAGACTGACCCTTTTATAGGTCACACTCTTAGAACAGCCTGCTGCTCAATTTATCACAAGTTTGGAATGTACTTAGCTCCGCTGACAACCGCGTTGACCACGGGTAAACACTGTCAATTTGGACATATATGCCCACGAACTATAAGCCCTAATATTAATATCATAAATGATGACACAAGACACACCCGCGAGAGTGACGGAGTTGAACCCGATTGCTCCAACCCAATCAAACCCGAGTGTTACTCCGCCACTGGATGACATACCGCATATAAAAAATCCCAAAAGACAGGCAGCTGGGCGGGCGGCGGCTGCCACCCGAAAAGTTAAACAAGATAAAATACTCGCCGAGCTTCGAGAGGCTAAACAGTCGTTGCAATCGGGGAAGGAGACAGCAAAACATCTGAAGACAGAGTTGAGTACAACAACACCCCCAATTCACGAATTGGAAGCACACTCAACACCCAATCGAGGTTGGGCGAATCCGATTGAACCCAAATTCGTGAATTGGAGTTGGGTTGTTGGTGGTGGTCTGGCAGTTGTTGGTGCCCTGTGCGTGTGGAAATACCCCATATTATCGAAAAAAACAACCAGCCAGTGTTCAGAAGAAAGTTACGAAACACCAATCGCGATTGGATGCGCCCCATTTAAACATTGATCGCGACCCTTTTTATATGCAATAATTATAATGGCTGAACAAGATGGTAAAATGTTAGTGAATGCGCTTTATCACGCCGTGGTGATATCGGGTTTCAGTATCGGGTATGCTCGACTATCAAATATGGCCCTAGGAGGATCCGCTCCCAAATTGGACTTTACTGTGAGAGACGTAGGGCTCGCGACCTTAGATGTAGCGGCCGCAGTTTGGACCCGAGATTATCTAGTTAAAGCTGGAATTCTACCAGTTAATATATGGAAATAAATGGCTTCAATCGCAGTAATAGTAGATGGTGCGCTTGTAAACGCATTGGCGTTCAGCGGTAGCAACTTTATATTCTCTAAAATGAGAAGCTCGAATGTGGATGAGGAGCGTAAGCGTCACGATTTAGCTGTAGAACAACTCAATAGCGCAAAGGAAGCGTGGTCGAAAAAACGAACCGCCCATCTGGACTGGGTCAATGAAGAGCTTCGCCGCGAAAATCATGCCGCACAAACTTTTCAGAACGTTGAAGAAGCCAACCGCGAGTACGCGCTGGCATATCCACACAAAAGTCTCGCGCCGCTGGATCGCGAGCCCCAACTTTCAGATTTCTATGTACCGTCAGAGCCCCAAAAAGACCGCGAGATCGCTTTCATCGTCGTGGGAATGGGTGTGGTGGAGCTCGCCGGCTACTATATTTGATCGAGATTTTAAATTAATTATTTTAAATAACTTTTTTCATAAATATATATATAGAACGATGTCAGTTGACAAACTTTATTTTGCTATGATTGATGTAGGCTACACTGCCCTTAAACACCGCATGGTTGGTGCATGGTATGATTCGTCTGGCCCGAGATTCTCTTGAGGACGGGAGGACGAAAAAGCGGCCACCCTTTTCGCAAAGCGGATGTTAGATTCTTCCACCAATCCTGGGGGATTAGATTTTCCCAAGTTCCTTCAGAACTTAACCCCCAATCGTGATTGTACTTCCAACAAAGGTTTATTATTATCGACGCAGTTACCGGACGATCTGGCGAGGGCATGTTGGAGATTGTCCGATATATTAGAATACATCGTATACGATGAACAATCGCAAACTTAATACCAAACTATCGGTTCGCCTAACGCGCAAGCTAGCGAACGCGTACTACAGCCCCCGCGGCTACTGGAAGGGACTCGCGGCCATCAAGAACCTCGCAGCGGCGACCAAGGTTTCAGAAAACGCTGTCAAGGAATGGCTCAAGAAGCAGGCCATCTGGCAGATCTATTTACCCGTGCCTCACAATATTCCGCGTCCGAAATTCGACGTGCCGGTACCGAACCAAGTTCACCAAGCGGATCTCCTGTTTCTCCCTCACGATCGTGTCGGTCGTAAGACGTACAAGTACGCACTGACAATCGTTGACGTAGCAAGTCGTTATAAGGGGGCTGAGCCGTTGGCCACTAAAGAGTCTAAGGAGGTCGGCGAGGCTCTCTCCCGAATATATAAGAGGAGTCCTCTCAAATGGCCAAATCTTCTCCAGGTCGATCCCGGCCGCGAGTTCATGGGCGCGGTCTCTCATCTATTGTCTAAGCACGACGTTTCTGTCAGACGCGGCCGCGTCAACATCCACCGGGACCAGGGGATCGTGGAGCGCTTCAATCGAACCCTGGCTGAGAGACTGTTCCGACACCAATACGCTAAAGAACTTGTAGACCCTCATTCGCGATCGACCGAGTGGGTGGCCAGACTGCCCGCCGTGGTCTCCGCACTGAACGGAGAGGTGACCAGATTGATAGGTAAGAAGCCCGTAAATGCTATCAAGTTTAAAAGGGTGACGAGCGAGCCCTCTACCGTCTCGCGCGGGCGACCCGTTGGTTTAGAGGAGCAACGGCTTCCATCGGATATTGACGTCCGGTACCTCTATCAACCGGGAGAGCTCGAAGGTGGCAGCCGCCGCGCGACTGATCCCGTGTGGTCTCTCAATGTATATCATCTAGATCGATCTATTACCAAGCCCGATGAGCCCGTGTTCTACTATTTGGATGATGGGCCATCTCGAGGGTTTGTTCGCGAAGAACTTCTTATGGTGCCTTCTGACACCCAGCTACCCCCAGATCGTCAGAGTCTTTTGAATTCTCTCAGAGTTCTTTTTTTTTTTACCTATCCTATAGGCTCGGTGTGTAACCCGTCTTCCATCACTCTCCTCTTGTCGTAGTACGCCGAGAGTCCTAATTTTTGTTGACAGTACGTCTTCATCACCCCGTTAATCATTCGGAATCCCCTGTTCTCTGCCATAACCCTACCCCCTTCGCGAGCACTCTTATACCTTCCCCAAGTCAGATCGTTAGATCTCTTCGACATCCCCTTGGCCGAGTGCTTAGATTTTCCATCACCGCTCACGTAGTAACACTTGCTACATAGAGCGATGGCTCTATCCCCTTCGAATTCCAGCTTGAACAGTCCCGGAGTTCTGTTGCTCCACACGTCCCACGCCAACCACTCGGTCTTCTCCTTATTAAACTTTCTCTTCATATTCTTTCTCACCACCGCCGCCAGCGTCTTCTCCGACAGCGCGAAGTACATGCTGTCGGTGTCCATCTGTATCAGTTCGAAATCTCCGCGATCCCGTACTTGTCCAAGATCATCTTCTTGGCGGACATTGCCCCCACGAGCTTTCTCTGTCCTTCGACTCTTTTCCTCCCGGTCCCGGCCAGGTAGTCCTTCATGTGCTGCAGAACCTCGTTCTCATCGACTTCTCGATTAACGAACAGCGGTGACATTTCCGAGAACTTGTCTCTCAACGTTTCCGGGACCTCTATATCCAACTTCGCAAATCCGAACCACTTTTCACTCCTGACCTTCCACACGAAACAGTCTATATACGACTGTCTTTCCGGGTCATCACACGTCCATATCTGCTCCTCCCCGCACGGCATGTCCTTCGACAGAGTAGATAGGTACAGAGCATTGGCATCGTACCCCAGCACCGCCTTGCACATCTTCTCCTCCCGACTCCCCACCTGACCCCTGATCGTTGACCTTCCAGCCTCGGCGTATCTGGAGAATACTATGACCGGACCACCGATCAATCCCTGCTTCATCATCTCGTAAGTTTCAGACTTCGGTGACCACAGCTCGGGCGTGTCCGCCTTCCCATCGATCGACCCGTGGAGTAGGTACTGAAGGGAAACACCGGGCAGAGACACAGCATCCTTGAGTATATCCACGCCTCATCCCTTGTAGAACTCCGTCATTTTAGTCAGAGCCTCCAGGAACGGTCCTACATCCAAGTCGTTGTAGTGTTGCAACCATTCCTTGAACGTCTTCATCCCCTTTTCTCGGAATACCTTCTTGCACTCTTTCCACTCGGACAACGATAGTAGGAACTCACCCTTCAACTTCGAGTACCACTCGGGATAGTCTGGCAGCCCCGGATGGTCGAGCTTGTCCGCGCTATCGAACCACTCATTCAGAAAGTGAGACTTTACCGTTTTACAGTCGTACGCCTTAACCCACCGGTCGTACGTGGTACCGGGTCCCAGATACTGGATGATGTCGAGAAATCTAAACTCCGGGGTAAACAGAAACATCGTCGTGCTGGCTCTCTTTCCGACCATCACCTTATTCACGGTGGCCGCCAACTTCTCTACAAAGTACTGCTTGATGAGGTTCAGGTCGTACCTGCTACAGTTGAACCCCACCACCGGGACTTGGTCAATCCAAGAGATAATCTTTGCTTGCTGAGACTTCGATAACATATCTATGTCGGCCGGCAGATACTTCTTCCTAACCCCCTCCCTGATTGCCTTGCCTCTCATCTGCAGCTCGGTCTCGAACTTCTCGACTAGCGTGTCGGGATCTCGTTTGCATAGGTGTGTGATCCCTTCATGCATCGTATCCCCCAACGACACCGATATAGGAACGTGCTCGACCTCGAAGGTCAGGTCTGGTGGTCGCGTGCTTTTTGACTTGTCGAGATACGCCTCGAAGTCGTAGACTATCTGGTGGGGGTACAGAGTCGTCTCCTCCTCGCGTGGCGATTGTGGATAGTAGGTATTCACCTCATTCAACCACTCGCACTCCCACATCACCACCAGCTCGTAACCCGCCTTCCTTATCTTGGCGTCTTGAATTTTCATCCTCTTGTACAGCGATCTCGCGTTACCTCTCATGCAATGCCTCGGACACCCGTGCCAGTAGCATCCGTGAAACTGAAACACGGTCTCGGTCTCGTGACAGTAACCGTCGACCGGATCACCGGCCACCCACCTCTCACCACCGTGACCGCAGTTGGCGTGATGTATGCGCTTTCCCACCCTCTCCTCTTCTCTGCTCAACCATTGAATCGACCTCACACTCGCTGACCCCTTAGGATAGAACGCCTTCTCGTAGGCCGACTGTGGTCTCTCTACCCTCTTACCTGGACATGTCACCACAGTCTTCCCACCCATGCAGGTGGTCGCGTGCCTGTGCATGTTACACGACTTTGTGAACCGTTGTTGACATCCGGTGCACCCGTACTCGTTCGTCATCTTGCGGAGATTTGTTATGAGGAACGAGTGACCTCCAAACATTCCTATCGTCATTGTCTTCCCCCAACCACGTCGTAATTTGCCGGAACCTTCATGAGGTACCACACTCCATCGGCGGTGGGCTCGTAAACGCGAATACCCAACTTGAAATACTCTTCGACCTTCTTAATATTGTCCAGGGGAATTCCCTGACTACCCGGTCCGTTATCATGCCCGAGATATTCGCGAGCCAGAGCTCGTGCCTTCTACACAACAGGTCTGGTCTCCCTCCAGTTGGATGGCTATGCACCTAAACAGACACAAGTAGTCGTCGTACGTGTCGACGGAATACATTCCCTTTTTCTGTCTTAACCAGTCTGGGAGTTTTCCCGCTCCCATGAGAAGTTGTTGCATGTCGATGATCATCTTCACCTCGACCGATATCCAACGAACGAAGGTCCATTTTGTGTTTGGTCTATCGACTTTGTCGATGTCCATTCGACCTTTCTCTCTATCGGATATCCAACTCTCGGCTTTGGTGATCTCGTTTATCCACGGACTGCCCTTTGATTATTTGTGATAGATCATGGTGGCGTCGGTCTCTATGTTCCTAATACGATACGAGCACGAATACCTCAGATAACATGCCGTGGTCATCTCTGGCGAATTTTATTCATTATGCGATTAGCGATCTCCCCGTCTACCCCCCTCTCGAAAGTCCATACTATCTTCCTCCTACCCCTATCAACAGTTTCCCTAACTTCGGCTTCTTCGGCGAGAATCCTGGGACCCTCCTCCACCAAAGCTCTGGCGATCTCTCCTCTTCTTGGGAGGTCTCCCCACCAACCCTTGATAAATCTTATTGTAGTACGCCTTGTATAGGGGTTTTCTACGTGCGCTGGGATCTTCTTTTACACGCTGCGCGTAAGCGGTGGCGCGCAGACTGGCCGTCGTCTCGTTCTCCAATTTCTCGGAGCGTTTTTCGGGGTCGGCGGGCAGTCGTCCGGTCGAAACCGCACGCCGCAGCCTCTCCTCATAGACGACGGCTCGCGCGTCACTTATCCTATCTGCTATATCTTTCTTGAGTCTCAAACCTCTTAGCTTGCTCTCTCATTTGTTTTATGGTAGGCATTATACTGAGTATAACTAATAGATTTTTTATCTTCAATAGGGTGTAAGTTTATATTTTATTGGTAATAAATGTATGACAGATTGTTGTAATATACTTAGTATAACTTATGGATAACTTGTCTTTAATAGGGTGTCAGTTTATATTTGTGACAGATTGCTGTAAAATACTGAGTATAACTTATAGATTTCTTATCTTTAATAGGGTGTCAGTTGTTATTTTATTCGTAATAAAAGTATGACAGATTGTTGTATATATACTGAGTATAACATAGGGATTTTTATCTCTAATAGGGTGTATCTTCTCATGTCATAAATATATGGTCTCGCGGTAGTAGTATATAAGTCACAAATGATACCATCATGCGGTGGAAGGTGCCGCGCGTAGCCGGTACCTTCCAGAGGTGATGGTATCATTGTGACTCTTATATACTACTTAATTTAATACAATTTTCGGGCAAGCATCATAGCGTTCCTTACAACAGCGGGAGAACTACATCCGTTCTGACGCCAAGGATGTACCGCAAGTAGTTTTTGTACCTAATTGTAAGGCGGATATATTTACAGTGTCTAAATATATGCATGTACAATGTAGCGCATGTAACTACACGTTACATTCGAAATCATGATTTCTCATGTGTGGCTGTGACTGGAGAAATGGGGCTTACGGATTTTGCGACTAGTGTAGATCCAGATCAGCCTGTGCATCCGCACAGTCTGTTCAGGATCTGCACTGTTCGCCAGTCCATCAATGAAGTACTCGTCTTCTATCATGCAATATAGATCAATATCAGGCTACAAGCGTGCGCTATCTGACCTGTAGCCGATTTCATCAACATTGCAAAGTATACTTTTCTAGCAAAGTATACTTTGAGGGAGACATTTTCAATTTAAGGATAAATTTATTAATTTGTATTATACTGAATTTATTACATTATCACAGCCATTTTGGCTGTGATAATGTAATAAATTCAATATAATGATTCTGCATACTTTTAATCATCAAATAATTATATGCATTGGTTAGTTCTATATGAAATAATGCATTTCCGGAAAAATAAATGATTACTTCCTCAATGTATCATATACTTTGCAATTTTTATGAAATCGGTTACGGGAGCTACACTTGTCGCAGTTCTTATAGGCCCCATTTCTCCTGTCACAGCCACAGTCTTCAGTCACATTTATTCATAATTTACACTTACCATTGTCTTGCCTGAAGAAGCATTTTAAATATTAACACCATGTTCTCAATATTATCAGGCGCATGCACAGCCGATCACAAGATGCATCTGTGGTGTACAGCAACCAGAACAACGAAGGACGTGAAATCGCCATTTCAAATCCGGGTTATGCCGAGACAGAAGTACCTATGACCAAGGACACGAATACTGAAAACCCATACGCGGCAGTGGATCCAAGTCAGATGCAGCCATTTCACTTTCCTGACTACACTTCTAGTGAAGCATCTGCAGGTGCGGACGACGGCTTTGTTAATCCAATGTATCAGTGCACTCACAAAAATGCGGAACCTTTGCACGAGTATGAAACGCTAGAAATTACGGCGGAGAACGCCGTACTAACTAAAGATTCGTGGCAAAATGAGAAGGCAAAGGGACCCGATGCTGTTGATTTGAAAGAATAAACAAAGCTATAAAGATTAGATTAACTTAGACAACGAATGAAAGAATATGCATGTGTTGATATGTTCATGCTTCAGTTCCTTCCATTGGTTTGAGAGAAAATACGTAATCAACAAATATAACAATACAAGTACACCGTGAAGAGAACATCCGTAGTTTGTCACGTGCTTTCACTCGCAATATGTACATGCACATGCATGTCTAGGAGAACATGCAGTCAATAATATCCTTTCATAGAAACAGCTGCAGTATTTGGATTTCGAAACTGGTCATGCATGACGTCAAACTACGTGACAAATATGCGTGGACACATACAACTATTAATACACGTAGAAGAAATAATTGGTATAATCTCAACAGTAGACTATATATATAATTGTACATATTTATCGAACATGGGAGCGTAATAAATACACGTAGTGCATGTATATCCCGGGAAATAAAACACTTGCGCCGTCGGTGTTGGCTTCATGCTCAGTCCTAGTTCACAGGGTATGGGATCACGTTTATTGTTTACACTCCATTTATGGCGGCGCCCATGAGGTCTCGGGTAAATCTTATTTTTCATCAATACGGTTTCCTCCTTTTAATGATGGCCATGTTCCAGCCGTTAACACTACGAGTCCGCAAATAGCAAATTTAGCAACATTAGTTATGTAGTTAGTCTGAACATTATGTAGAAAACATTTAATCAGACCAAGTTTAAACAATGTTCGATGTTGTCCGATTCAAATTTCTCTGCAGAATGTTGAGACTAACTACACAAGTTGTACAACAAAATTTGGTAATGCTAATAATATTTACCTGAGTTCTGCCATTACGGCAGTGTAAACAATAGACCACGTTATCCAACACCCTGTTTTACTCGGAAAGTGAATCACGCTGAGCCTCGTATATTATTTAGGGTGTGTGATCACGTGGTTTCCGAACCCATTTTCCGATTTGGACAAGCGATACAGCACAAGGTAATACATGTACATGTATTTGAGACAAGCCATGTGATTGTATACCCAAGAACATTTGCGATATCTCATGAAACTTAATTATTTACAATATTTGCGATATTTTCCGTAAATGATGTCGAACGTTGACGAAAAGTCCATATACCAAATGCGGAATTCGTCGAAATGTCGTCATCTTTCGACGTCATTTACAGAATATCAGAGGTTGTGGCGGTTATACGGGCATTTTAATCACAAAGATGGGGAATACAGTCATAACTTTATTAAACATGTATTGGTGAATCAAAATTTGTTTCTTTCATACAATTCCTATTTCTCCCAGTCGTTTGTTGAGCTTAACTCAATAACCGGCAAGGCAATCCATGCCAGGTTTCAATAAGACGCTTTGATATTCCTTAATCCTGCATTTGAATGCGAATAAATCATGTACAAATTTGACTTGACCCTTTTCTATTAACTTATCCGATAGTTTTATGTTAAGTAATCCGATACACACACATTGAATAATTCACAGGCACTTGTGTAATCCATGGAATCGGAATTAGTAATCCATCACAATTGTTTGTTTCTAGGTAAATGTAAATGCTTGGATTTAATGACCCGTTTAACGTCCCTATCCGAACGGACTAGTAGAGCCGCAAATAAAAGTACCTCACAAATACGACCGCCCTGGAACTGAACCCTGAATCGAACCCGGCTCGCCAGCGTGCCAGTCCGACGGTGTTACCCCTCGGCCTCGTTCTGCTCTCTTGTTTCTAGGCATCTTCTTTATACGGTATATAATGACCGGCAATTATTACAACGTACGGTGAATTTCATTACTACATGTATACTATTTATGTATAAATGCAAAGCAAAGTTAACCATTTAACTAATTACAAATATAAATCATATCAATTTCAGTGAGAAGATAGAAATAAGTATCGATAAGCTGATCAGTAGCCGATTTCACCAACATTGCAAAGTACCGGTATACTTTTCTAGCAAAGTATACTTTGAGGGAGTAATCATTTATTTTTCCTGAAATGCATTGTTTCATATTGAACTAACGACTGCATATATTTGATGATTAAAAGTATGCATAATTATTATACTGAATTTATTACATTATCACAGCCAAAATGGCTGTGATAATGTAATAAATTCAGTATAATAAAAAATAATAAATTTATCCCAAAATTGAAAATTTCTCCCTCAAAGTATACTTTGCTACATGTAGATAAGTATACTTCGCAATGTTGGTGAAATAGGCTACAGAACTCTCGTAAACAGGGTAAACATGGTAAATGATGAAACTATTAGTTACAGAGTTGTCTCCCATCGAAAACTTCTTAATAGTGACCCACAGGCGACTGTCCTTTAGTCAGTTCACATTCGCGATATTCGCGACAGAGGTGATGTAAATATATTTCCTTGAAAAAATCGCACATGTTGTTGGGCAAAAAATCACAAGTTGTGTCTCATATGAAACAGTCATGATTGTATAATCTACTGCTCTGTTTCACGAAACCTGCCCAAATTTTACGGCCATACAAACAATGCAAAAACAATATTTTTTACGATAATATTAAATTTGAGCAAAATTTAAGAATGAACCTTCTTTTTATTTCGTGAAATTTGGTCAAATATTGATTTTAATGCTACAAAAAAAAAATTCCCACGTTAAATCCCCATAGACATCTTCACAGAGTGAAGATGTCTATGGGGATTTTTAACATGGGGACATTTTTAAAATTTAAGAAATAGTTGACCGATTTCAAAATTTAACTTTCGTTTTCTTAGTTAGATCATTTCCAAGCTATCTAACCAGGTTTCGGAGTCCATTTCCAATTTTTTTATTTTTTTGAGTCCTCCCACAACTCGTGTACCTCCTTTCCCCGTGTTTAATTCCCATAGACAAATACATTTTTCGTAATAAAATCAATATTTGACAAAATTTCCCGAAATAAAAAGGAGGCTCATTCTTACATTTTGCTTTAATATAATATTATCGAAAAAGATACTGTTTTTGCATTGTTTATATTGCCGTAAAATTTGGGCAGATTTCGTGAAACAGACAGTAGTACATGTACGTCAGTGGACTTCCAGATAGACCAGTAGCCGATTTCATCAACATATTTCCGAGCAGTACTGGCCTTGGGTATGTTCTCATTCGGGGCCACGGGATTTGGAGGCAGACGGATTTTAGGCACGATCATTCCGGCGACCACATCGTCAGTCGGAACGCCGGGAATTTTGACCCTGCAACGATGACCTTCGGGCCGGAAGTGTCTGGCGGCCGGCACTGCGGTGTCTCATCCTGCGATTGGCTACCTCCAAAACAAGCTCACGTTGACTATATACAGCAAGCTGCTGGGGTCCAGGACTAGCAAAGTATACTTTGAGGGAGAAATTTTCAATTTTAGGATAAATTTATTAATTGTTATTATACTAAATTTATTACATTAGGCTGTGATAATGTAATACATTCAGTATACTAATTCTGCATACTTTTAATCATCAAATATATGCAGTGGTTAGTTCTATATGAAATAAGGCATTTCGGGAAAAATAAATGATTACTCCCTCAAAGTATACTTTTCTAGATAAGCATACTTTGCAATTTTGATGAAATCGGCTACTGGGCTTCACTACGCAGTGACGAATAATGCTTTGTGACGTGTGCTTTAACCTTTCACCACTCACTAACTGGAATGGAATTTGATATGTTAATTTTGCAAACAATCCAATGGCCACAAACTGATTTTCAGACTTGGCCATTTATGAAAAGGGGGTGTTTTTGTTCACACTGTTTGCCAATACTACTATACAGGCCTGTGGTGTTAATATATTTTACTTACATGTATATTTTAATATAATGGGGATCTTAAATGATTTAAGATGGTGTTCATTAAACGAGTTTACTGATTTCATATGAAACGGAGCTATCTATCTATCTATCTTCCATTAATCTAAAACCCCTGTTGGGGACTTAGAGATGTAGATTATACTTTATTTCATATATACATGTACATACATGTACAATATCAAATACAATCGAGGTTGCCGGTAATTAGCTGGTACCCATTAACAGCTGAATGGACTGAATCGGGTTTGACTAAACAGCGAATGGAACCTTCCTTTCGCGAAAGAAAGGTTCCCTTCGCGAAAGGAAGATTGTTCTACGAAAGGAAGGTTTTAATGCAGTAAATTCGGTATTAGTTCCTCTTAGCTAATACTTACAAGTTGAATTTAATTACAATTTATATGTTTATCTCAAATTTTATATAACATTTATATATTTGGTGTTACATAGAGGGTTTAACCGGTTACATAGATATATAACGTTCCTTTTGCAAAAGGAACACTGCTCTACGAAAGGAACATTTTAACGCAGTTTAAATCAATAATTACAAGTTCACCTAAACTAATTAATACTTTACAAGTTTAATTTAATTGTACCCACTTATTGAAATGTCCCAAGTGTCCACCCGTCTGTCCATGTCTCCGTCACATTTCTTGTAGGTTCCCTTCGCGAAAGGAAGATTGTTACGAAAGGAAGGTTTTAATGTGGTTACACGAAACACCCAAATACACCCAAATATAGTCTATATATGTATAAATAGGCCACAAATATACCATAGATAGTATCAGTTGGTAGTGTAGTGTAAAGCATATATTGATATAAAATATAGCATATAATAGACTATATATATTTTAAAAAATCGGTTTAATTTAACCATTATTTAAATTAATGCAAACTGAAGCCCCCAAATACAGGCTATATACATATAAATATACTACAAATACACTAAAGATACTGTCAATAGGTATTGTAAAGAATATATCGAGACAAAGTACAGTATGTAATTGACATATATTGGGAAGAAAAAAAAGTTAAATTAGTAAAATTTTGCCATATTTTATATTTATGCTATACTGAATCACACAGTTGTATGGGAAATACACACCAGTATAGTTTACAAACTACAAACAAATGTCACAAATACACCTGCAGTGTATGCTCTCCTTATGTTATCAGACTATCTGGCGTGTCGGTGTAGACCCTGCTCTATATGTATTTCTTCCCATTTTTAATATTTGTATATACATGTATTGTAATATTTGTATATTATGCTAAATGCTCCCGTAAGTGCATCCTCAGCAGGATGTTGCATGTGTGTACATCTCATTACACGTTATGAATTTATAATATATCCTTGTGTATCAGTGTATGCCCTGGTCCATGTCCCTTCCGCTTTTTGGAGAGATGCATGTACCTTCCCGGCATTTTGGAGATACAATGTACGGGTGGTATATAATTGACATAATTATATTGTGAAAACTTGTATACATAAGAAAATTAAAATGAACAGGCAGTTGCAACCGGCGTAGGTTCTGGTCACAATCATCACTTTTCATTATATTTTCTGCTTTTCACTATGCTCGGTGAAATATTACGCCGGTTGCAACTGATTGAGACGATTCTAAAGCACTCCCAACTTGCCAAGACGATTCCAATTTTGGTGAATAAATAAGAAACAATTGGTCAAATGACGCCCCTTAACTGGAGCTCTGATGGCCGGTCATACATTGTTCATGATTCTCCCTCTGTCATCTGGATCTACTCGAGCCTGCAAAAAACAGATGCTCGCCTGCGTTTACATATATTTCCAACATATTAAATCATCCAGAACCATCGTAGTGCACAACTTCCATTGCTACCGTGACCTTTTTTTCATCCTAATCGGCTTTCGAAAAACCCGGCATTCGTGGCATTGCCTCGTTTTTTGTTTCTGAATGAATTGTGTTTTTAAGTTGGTACTGTAGTTTGCTTCTAAATACTAAGATCTGTTTTCATTGAAATATATGCTATATTTGTAGTATGTTTATTGGTTTCCGCAGCATGATAAATGTACCACAATTTGTATAGCTTTTTGATACTCGCTACTACCGATTTCAATTGTGTTTTTTTAATATATTGTTTTAGTTTTAAACCGTAATACATGTACATACATGGTTTAAGCTTCGTATGTAGGACCATAATTGTGGCATTTAGCATGTTTAGATGCGCAAATTTCTTAAATTCGACCAGTTTCTGAAAGTAAATAATTTGCCGACGACAATTAATGACTGTCAATTAATAAGCCTCCGGCTGCGAAAAAATGACCTTACAAAGTCTGCAATCAACGGAGTCCCAAGATCAGCCTGCGCATTCGCGCAATTAGTTAAACGGTGGAAAGCACCTAAATCAACTCAAACCATTTGCAATATACATGTAGAGTCGGTGAAATCACTGCTTGCCTTGATCAGTAGGCTGGAGTGCGGTAATAAGACGATATTGAAATGGCGGGAAACTGAATTCATGCGCGACTATAAGTCGGCAGTTGGAACAAGTTCCAATCCCTTACGCATTCTACGGTGATATAACTTAGACGTGGACAGGACGACTTTACACGACGTTATTATGAATTTAGTGGGGACGTGAGGGCTACAAGTGATTACAATAAAACTACAAAGGCAATGACTTGCACGATACTGTTGAATCATACTATGTCACAACAAGTCCTTGTTACAAGAGGCATGTCCGTATGTCTGTGCAGTTGTCTGACTGTGCACTACTATCCATATGGAAACGAAATATATCGTTACGTATGGTAGACGGTACACAGGCAGCGTTGACCACAAAGGCAATGACTTGCACGATACTGTTGAATCATACTATGTCACAACAAGTCCTTGTTACAAGAGGCATGTCCGTATGTCTGTGCAGTTGTCTGATCTGTGCACTACTATCCATATGGAAACGAAATATATCTTTACGTATGGTAGACGGTACACAGGCAGCGTTGACCGCAAAGGCAATGACTTGCACGATACTGTTGAATCATAATATGTCACAACAAGTCCTTGTTACAAGAGGCATGTCCGTATGTCTGTGCAGTTGTCTGACTGTGCACTACTATCCATACGGAAGCGAAATATTTCGTCACATATGGTAGACGGTACACAGGCAGCGTTGACCACAAAGGCAATGACTTGCACGATACTTTTGAATCATACTATGTCACAACAAGTCCTTGTTACAAGAGGCATAACGATTGCCTGCCTGGGCGGTAACATATGGCGGAGGAAACATAAATAACTGCGAGACCCTAGGAGTCAGGAGTTGAACATTGTCCAATCCGTTTCGCATGCTATTATATACGCCTTGTACATCTGCAACTACATACCATGTCACAACAAGTCCTTGTTACAAGAGGCATAACGACTGCCTGACCGGGCGGTAACATATGGCGGAGGAAACATAAATAAATGCGAGACCCTATGAGTCAGGAGTTGAACATTGTCCAATCCGTTTCGCATGCTATTATATACGCCTTGTACATCTGCAACTACATACTATGTCACAACAAGTCCTTGTTACAAGAGGCATAACGACTGCCTGACCGGGCGGTAACATGGTGGGGGAAACATAAATAAATGCGAGACCCTATGAGTCAGGAGTTGAACATTGTCCAATCCGTTTCGCATGCTATTATATACGCCTTGTACATCTGCAACTACATATGCTGCTTTAACCCCATAGTGCCTCGTAGGCCACATTTCTAGTCACATTTTATCTCTGTTATAATCTTTTTTTTGGATTGTGTTCTTGATTTTTCGGACCGTTTCCGTTTAATTTGTTTTTTTTCTTTTTCCCGGCAGATGATGTGTATAGGAAAGTCCGTGTTCCGTCTGTAGAGACAATGACATTTGGGTTTGTCCTACCATTTTCTGAACGAAATCTTTTCATTCTCTTGTCTCTGCTGTCTTGGGACAAATTTGTCCAGCGATCTAAGTCTGTGCCATGGTGTTGGAAAGCATGAGAGAGTGTAAAATTGCCCATATCCCGGATGGCACGTCCTCTTTCAATTTATTCCCCCTTCACAATGGTGTATAACATTTCAATAATTTCGGCATATCTCTGGCCTTCCAGGAAATAGCTGACTTCAGTATGTGATTCGCACTTTCCGAATTGTTGTTTGTCCAATTAGCTTGAATCTTTCCACGTTTTGCGGGTTCAATCACATGCTCTTTTAATAATGAAAGTAATTTATTGTCAAAATACAACCTGATTTTTTTCTATTGGGAGCATTGTCATTTTCATCAATTATCGATTGAATATTCATAACACGTGTGTTGTAAACATCAACATCCGTTGATTCCGTCAAACCCTCTTTCCCAAATATTTTGTTTAATATGACCTGCCTAACTTTCATTGGAAATCCAGATTCGTCTTCCATATATCTGTTCGCATTTTGTTTGAGGTGTCGTGTACACAAAACATGTGTACATCCATGGAAACAATGATTTATAGCCTTCTTAAACGCGTATTCTTCGTCGCTTCCTACTGTCATTAGGTGAATGTCAGCATCTATTAGATGGTCGTGAAAGAAAGTGCTATATGCTTTGGTGGTGCTGCTGGTGTGTATGAAGGTCGGGCCGAAACAAATTGGGTGGTCAAGCGTAGACCGTCTTAGAACCGAAAGGTCTTTATACACCGTTGGTGCCACATAACAATCACCAAGATTATACGTTTTATCAATCCCCAATACTGTCCCGTGCTCTATAAAACAAAATCGTTTGATGTCACTAATTTGCTGGTCTGTAAATAATGTAACTAGTGGGTGTAGTACACCACTCATGTGTTTGACGCTTTTTACAAATTCATGTTTCTTTGTCATTTCTGCTACCTTAATTACATTGTCTGCTGCATTAGTCCCCGCCACATTATTTTTTTCGCGATTGATAGAATGTTTAATTTTTCTTAGTTGCTTCTCATTTCTTTGTCGTTCATGATCATTTAATGATTCATTATCCATATTTTCCTGCCGCTCCGAATTTTTTACTGGTTCTTGCATTAATAGAGACCTCAATCTTTTAGCCACTTTCGGTTTTGTCCCAACATATTTCGTATTTGTCTTCTTCTGTTTGGTGTTGCCGTGATATTTTCGATCAGGGAAGGTGCCAATGTAATATGCCACAGCGGCATTTTCCGGTAAAGATTCCATATATGAGGGTATATTTTCGAGCCACGTCATTCTCCTACGAAACAGGACCTGCAGGAGATGCTTCCAGAGTTCGATAGAGCCGATGCACTTCTAGAACGTCACATTTTTGTGGTTGTGTATCTACTGGGACGAACACCCATTTTTTGTTCACTTGTTTTTCAACAACGTACACTTTTTCGCGCAGTTTTCCTGAAGTAAATTTGTTTCCTATTTGAGTGAACAGCGTGGCTGGAGACGAAGCGCCCTCCCAGGCTCCACAGTCATCCCAGTACACAGAATTGTCATTAATTTTTCTTTTGGCGATGTTTGCTGTGTTATCAATAATAAAAAACATTCCATCTTTCCTGCCTATTGGAATTTCCGTCAGCAGACTATGAGGAGCCTTCATCAAATCAATGATTGTTTTTGTGTCCATAAATTTGTTCCCCAGGGGCCCCGGATTGAATTCAGATTCTTCATCAGAAGACTGTTTGGAAATTGCAGGACTCGATTGAAAAGTGTCTTCCTTTTCGCTAATTTCCTCCATATCTACCAAGGTCTCCTCATCAATGGTTGACGTCACGAGATCCATACACTCATCAACGAAAACATCGATATTTGGTGCCACGGAGGGGCAATATTGTGCCTTCTTTCGTTTTGAGCGTTTCTTCGGAGTGACATTTTAACTTTTTTTTGTTAAGTTCTCCTCATTATTCCCATTATCACTGAAATGCTGACTTTCCTCGCTCAATAACTCGAATCTGTTAGGAGACTCATATACGTCCGGAAGTACTGTGATTAATTTAGGACTGCCGACTGGCACACAACGTAATGCGCGTTTCTTCTCTTAAGAATGTTTCTGACGACGAGGTAGAATCCTTTTTAGGCAGGATAATCCGATCATTTTCTCTAGAATCTTGTTCAGACACGACCGTGAACGTTTGAATCGGTGACTCAACTTTTGAACTCGTACACTTGCTTTGTGGAGAAATACATTTCTTGGGAAAATCTCTGAACTTAGCAGTGACACAGCGAACAGCCCCAAAGTGATTAGTAGCATAATACTGTCCAGGGACTGGGACTTGCCCAAGTCTGAACCACAATACATGTAGTGGGGTTGACTCCAAGATCTCAAAAACAGGAGTGTACAGACAATTCATTGATTCAGACGACTCGAGATCCTTCGGGTTATCAGTTATACGGTGGATATATAATTCGGAGTGGTCGTTTGAGGACGTCTGTCAGGGCTATTATTGTCCAACCACTTGAAAAGTTTCCAAGTATTGCACAGTCTTTTGTAGCTTTCTCATAGCTGCAGCATACTGACTGAATTTGTTTTCGCCTAGGATGTTTCATGTAAGTTTCGTGATTCACGACCAATTTCATACATGTCAGATATCGGAGCTTAACATAAAATGTCTCGTTTCCACACAGCAATATACTGACTGCATTGAATAAGCAATTGCCATCCCCGGTTGTTTCTAATGGTGTACCATTGATATCGCAGATATCATATTTGATGATGTGTGATGCCACCCGATCGATTCCAGCATAAGATGTTGAACACTCGTCACACGGCAATGTGTCCGGCGGGTTGAACAGTGACTCCCTCTTCACAGCATCGCGGAGGTTGTCGTAAGCCTTGGTTTTCGCAGCCTACAAAATATTGGTAAACGATGTAAACCTATTCGACATAATACAGAACAATGATATTTCCAGCTAAAAACATTTATTTTCTATTATTCCATGGGCCCGAGGGACGAAGGGTAGTTTAACGATCGGTATTCATCCTTTCCGGAATGCCGACTTACATGGTTTGGCCCTCATTTACATGCCCCCTGTACTTGAGAGCTAAACATGTTATGCTCCATTAAGAAGTAATAAGCTTAAAGCTAATCCTATTACTTTGGGGCAGAGCTAAGTGACTGTGGTGCGGCATGGACCTGACACCAGGTCATGATATTCTGATTTCAGGACTGAATATATAGTTCTGTAAATATTGAGTTCTGATTTTGGGAATTTCCCTCATTGTGGACAGGTTGAATACGGGATAATCCATCCCGTTGGCCCGGCCTTAAATGACCCTGGCAGATGATAGGCCGTTAAGCACCAATACTCAATCAATCACTCCTTCCTAGAAAGGAATGTTCCTTTGAATGCTGTCCAACATAATATCAAATTATATATATAAACCTATTAAATACAATGACTTAATCAATAGATTTAACTTATAAGTATAAGTTTAGCTAATCTATTGATTTGAACAGCATTAAAACCTTCCTTTCGTAGAACAATCGTCATTTTGCGACGATCTTTTCCTTTCATATACATCGAATACCGGTACACTACTGTGGGATACGTTGTAGGATGTATTTGCGGTGCATTTGGTGCATTTGGACTATATTTGTGTGGGGTTCCGATTTGGGTGTATTTTGGTGTTTCGTAACACCCAGAAAAGTTTCCTTTCCCGACAATTCCTTCCCAAAAAGGATCACGCATTCCCCAAAAGGAATACGTTTTATAATAATATAAAATTATGTCTAATGCATTATAATTAAAAATGCATTAACATAATATTAATGAATATTAAAAAAAGCATTTAACTTGGAGGAAAAAAAACATTCGTATCGCAGAAACAAAATTGTTCCTTTCGCAAAAGGAATGCTCCTTCTGAGAAGTGAACGTTCTGTCCTTCATCTAACACCAAACATATAAATTTTACATCCCACAACATCAAATTATACATAAACATATGCAATACACTGATTTAAATGTAAGCATTAGTTTAGTTGAACTAAAATTGATTTAAACTACATCAAAACCTTCCTTTCGTAGAATCGCCCCGTGCAGGCACCGGGGCGGGATCAACTGATCCTGAGAATAGTGCTGCAGTAGCCATTGCTTGTCGTAAAAGGCGACTAAACTGGCTTAACGATTGGGTTCATACTTTCCGGAACCCACTATACCGGATTTGGCCCACACGTACATTTTTGGCTTTCTTGTATGTGAGAGTATGCCCCATATATAAAAGTAAGATTGGCGCTAATTCTATTACTTTTAGGGGATGGGATAAATGATGCTGGTGTGGCGAGGGCTTGGCACCAGATCAGGTTGTTCTAATTTTAGGACTGAATATATATTTTGAGGTGAGGCTCGAAACTACGACCGAGTTTCTTATGACATTAGTGAACTAGTTTAATAAATAGCATTTTGAATCATCACAATTGTTAGATTATATGTGTTGAATAAGCAGATAATCATACACTGAATGTATACTGTTATTAAAACTTGTATGTAGCGAACTAATTTGCATATTTAGTGTGTTATGATTTGTATTACACTGTGTTATTACACTACAAGCGATAAAACATGTCAGTATTAGATGTGTCTCATCGTTACATGTAGTATACCGTGAAGAGACAGACACTGACATAAACATAAACATGTCAGTATTAGATGTGTCTCATTGTTACATGTAGTATACCGTGAAGAGACAGACACTGACATAAACATAAACATGTATTAGATGTGTCTCATTGTTACATGTAGTATACCGTGAAGAGACAGACAATGACATAAACATGTCAGTATTAGATGTGTCTCATTGTTACATGTAGTATACCGTGAAGAGACAGACACTGACATAAACAAATAGAATAGATAGAATAACGGCACTCGTGAAATATGGACATTCCACACCACTCAATGAACATATATGTCATATTCGTTGCAAAAATATGAATATTCTATTTATTATATACCGCTCCATGGAAATTAGCAGTTTTTTAGACTGTATACGGTAATGAATGTGTATTTGCAGCCTATTTGCAGTCCGGCACTGAGGGTGCGCGTTATGAATATAGATAGCGGAAGTAGTCGTATTTTCACCGGAAGATGTTTATTTCATCGACGAGAACATATGACTTTTATTTACATCGTATAACTATGTAGTCATGGGTAGGTATATAATAAAATAGGGTTCGTGTCAGGGTGACATTTATAAACTTGTATTTATACTTTAGGGTACTACATGTACATGTAGTTTGAAACATTACCAATGGAGAACACCAACATGCAGTTACTGGTGAATACGGAGTTTGGCTTCTTGGTGAGGTGGAGAGGTGTGGGAGGGTGGGCTGTAGAAGGTAGTACCCCCGTCAACACAGTGCGCATGTGCCGTGAAACACAGTGCCGTGAAACATTTTTGATATCCAGTCAATACTACTTTTGCATTTTAAAGCCATTTTAGGTGTTGATAAATAGAATAGTGTTGATAAATAGAATAGTAGGTTAGTGCCGTGAATGGGAAAAAATATCTGGCGCGGCACGGCTGCCAGATATGTTTTCCCATTCACGGCACTAACCTACTATTCTCTATATACAGGACAATATGAATATGAGACACGCCATATGGTTTTGTACCTAAGAACATATGCGATATTTCATGAAAGCTATTTACAACATTTACGATAGGTTTCGTAAATGACGTCAAAATTTTACGAAATTGTCATAGCAAATGCGGAATTTAATTCCCCATTTGCTATGATAGTTCGTAATCTTTCGACGTTCTTTCAGTGTACTGCCATTTACATGCATTGAACTGTACACGGAAAGCACATACACATGAATTATGTAATAGTTAATAGTTTATGTACTAGTCGAAGAAAATACAGTGGGGTCAGCGTGTAAGTGCACACACGAACGAACACGACAGGTTGGTTCCAACCTGTCGTGTTCGTTCGTGTGTGCGCTTACACGCTGACCCCACTGTACTTCTTTGAATGTAGTTCCGACCCTAAATGCGCTTTCGAACCGCTACACTAGTATATGATTGGCAGCTTGAAACCGAAGTGTGCCCTTGCACACGTGGTAACGTAGTGCATCGGTTCTAACAACAGTTCTAACTATATAGTGTAGCATTGTATTATTAACTTAACAGGTGTATGTATTGACGAAAGCGTCGAAATATGCGAATAATTGTAGACAGGCCCGACACAGTATGATTATAGCATAATCCAAAGGGAAATAATTCACTGGAGATTATGCTATAATCACCAATCAAAGTTCTGACAGATTATGATTATAGCATAATTATTGCAGAATATAAGTTCAATGAAATCAATCATGTACTTAACATTACCAGCCGAGTTCCTTACTTACACATCAACTCTATTGTTTGTCAGAGGTTGGTAAGCAATTTGAACACCTGTAGACAATAGAAAAGTTTGCATCTACATGTATATGCAAACCTTGGCACGAAAAAGTCGCGGTTCACGGTAAACCACACACGCTGTGTTTCTATGGTCATAGCGTGAAGTGACACGTGGACCACCGCATAAGAAATGCGGTCTTACAATGGCTAGCGTAGGCCAAACCATTCTGCGTATCCGTGCAGTTTGATCATTGCTTATGTTGATCGCCTATCAATAAATATAATTTCCTTAATATTGTCACCAATTGAATGTAGCATTGCGATCATCGGAATGATTACATGAAGAATATAACACGCTAATTTGGATGGCGAATGATGATAAAGATAGTACATATATTCGACTTACAAATGCTGCAGTTTCCAAAACGGGGGGTGGGGGGGGGGGGGATTATACATGGTTCAGTGTCAAAGTAAAAATAGATACTGTTCAAATTCTAAGTCGAAAAGAGGGAGATAATACATGACCTGGGGGGTCGAATAAAAATTCGAAATAAATGTTGCGCATCTACTCGTCATAAGGAAGCTACATAACAAGTTTTACTTATGTAGCTAGTACGGTTTAAAACGTTATTCGTGTTACAAGGTTGGTGACGGACGAATGGGCGGACGGACGGGACGGAACGACAAGGGTAACATTAAATGCCCCCTTCACTATCGTGGTGGGGCATAACAAATATATACAGACAGACGGCAGAAATGTCTAACTATAACGGTTGTTATGAGTTACGAAGCAAAATGATCAAATTGTAAGTCGTAAAGAGCGAGATAATCCATGACCCGGGGGTCCAATCAAAAACACTACGCATATACTTATCATAAAGAACCTACATTCCAAGTTTCACGTCTGTAGCTAGAACGGTTTAAACGTTTTACGAGTTACAAGGTTCGTGACGGACGGAAAGAAGGAAGGACGGACGGACGGACGGACGGACGGGACGGAAGGACAAAGGTAACACTAAATGCCCCCTCCATTATCGTGGTGGGGCATACAAATATATACAGACGGACGGCAGAAATGTCGAAACGATAATGTAGAACATTGTTGAAAAAAAAATAAATATTACCTGGTGAATCTCCCACACGTAGTCTACAGTATATATATGTGTACACGTATAGTTTAGCACGTGGAAAGACAATTGCCACCGACAGAAATAGGACATAAATGAGGGGCGTTCAGTAAATAACAGTACAGTGCTACAAACCTACTGTACAGCCACTCGTGAAGTGGCATATTGCAGTAGGTCTCTAAAAAGCGATATATAGAGAGAGAGGATTTTACATGCGTATTGATTTACTATGCTATTTGTTAACGAGTTTACTGATGTCATAAGAAACGATGCCAAGGTGTATGATCACGTGGTACTAACAACAACAACAAATACTGAAACTTCCAGAATCCATCCGATTCAAAGTAATTATTATTTTATATTGTCCTTATTACGTAACGGAGTGTGATGAAATATGGCGCATCAAACGCGTCTTGTTAAGCTGCATTTGGTGGTCTCTATATGTTGGCCCAAACGTCTGTCATTTTCGCGAAGAATCGATTTCCGTGTCTCCGACACGGAAATAGATTCTTCGCAAAAACAACATAAGTCTGAGTCAAACTCCCTGGACCACCACATGCAGCTCACGAAGACGCGTTTGCTGCTACATATTTCATCAAAATCCGTTGCATATTAAGGACAATATCAAATAATACTTACTTTGGAGTGGGCGAGCTTTCAACTCTTTCAGCTGTTGTTGTTGTTTTGTAACCACATGATCATGCACATTGGAAGCTATGACGAGAGGATGATATTCAACGTGCATTTTCTTTTCGCTTTATTGGCTCCAAATGACCACACGACCCGCACCATTTTATTCAATCGAAGGCCAGAGTTTGTGTTTTCTTATATCATATACTATCATAGACTCTGTTGAAGAGGGGAGATAAGGTGGTAACGCATTTCGCTATTGCAGTACCAGGAAGCACACTTTGTGAAACATAACGTTTTTTAGTTTGAAATAAAATGCTGTTCCACACAGTCTATGTTTATATTATAGACACATGTGGAATTAATTAAACTAAATAAAATAGTAACCATCGAATGTACACAAAACTAGCGTTCGCAACGCTATTAATGATTTGATATATCACACATATTTTACCAAACCCTGATTCTTTTCAAGACGACTTATAGGCACTATTTGGTTAAGACATTCCATGTGAATCTAGAAATAAAATAGTGTTAACTAAGTTAACACAATTCATCCTTATTTGCACATACCTAAGATCATGTGTCTTTAAATTTAATTGTTGTTTTAAGTATAGTAATAGTTTTCATTTATTAAATTAATGTAATTTAATTTTATTGGGATCATGTATGTGTTGGGAAATTAATTATTGAAAACCCCTCGTAAATGACTTTTATAACTGACCACTCAATAATATATATATGCATACATATGCTGCACGTGCATGTACAGTTGTACGCACAGCACTGGCCGATGAGAGGCCCTTCAATTACAAATATATTTTATATAGCTGGGTGATTAGCAATTGCCTTGACTGTAATTTATTTGATTGTGTCTGTACATATCGTGTCTATTGGACGAACGACGTCACATGACGCTACCGAACGACGTCAGTATAATCACGTACGGTAAACAAGTCCGGGTTCTATTATTTTATATATGATCATTGGCTAGCATAAAACGTTATCATCATAAATAGAATACTAGTCTAGTGTCTTTCGATATCATGATAATGAGGCTCGGCTCGAAAACTGCTTAGCCTTTCCTGATAAACACGATATCAATATACACTAGCCTGGCATTATCTGTGAATTAGTATAATTGTATCCCCCGGACTCCGTCGGGGGATACTATGGATTTGACAGCGCGCCGCGTCCGCGTCCGCGTCCGCGTCCGCGTCCGCGTCGCGTCCGCGTCCGCCGCAGACACTTCTTGTCCGGAGCATAACTCGAACACCCTTTGGAATATTTTCATGAAACTTCACACATGCATAGACCACGACCCGGAGGTGTGTCGCGCACAAGAATGACAAATCTTGCGTAGCTAATTTTTCAGTTATCTCCATTTTTTGTTTTGCGCACTCTACAAACTGGACAATAATGCATGAAGACCTGTTTTCTCATCTGCTCTGTACACCTTTTCTCGTGTGCTCTGTACACCTTACCTGTAGAGAGAACAATAGAGACTGGGAGAACCATGTGCTAGCATGGGCTAGCATGTGCAGATGTCCAGTGCTTGACCACTGTTGACCAGGTAATTTATACAGGTAAATTACTACATTGGGTACTGTGTTGAAAATATTGTGGCATTATGTGGACCTGTGCAGATATATGTAGATAAATATAGGACTATTAAAAAAAATTCTGGTCTCCAATAGCAAGCATTATTATTTTTAAACTTTTTTTTTTCATTTTTTTTTTTTTTTTTTTTCATTTCTTTTTTCTTTTTTTTTCTTCAAATTATTTTTAAATTTTTGTCTAGTAGCATAAGGTCGTAAGTGCTATATACAGACTATTCACATGTGCATGTGCTAGCATGTGCAACTGACCACTGACCAATTACAGGTAATTTATACAGGTAAATGATTATATTACATTTCCGTAAACTGTGTTGAAAATATTGTGGCATTATGTGGACCTGTGCAGATATATGTATATAAATATAGGACTATTAAAAAAAAATTCTGTGCTCCAGTAGCAAGCATTATTATTTTTAAACTTTTTTTTTCCATTTTTCTTTTTTTCATTTGTTTTTTCAAATTATTTTTCAATTTTTGTCTAGTAGCATAAGGTGGTAAGTGCTATATACAGACTATTCACCTGTGCATGTGCTAGCATGTGCAACTGACCACTGACAACTTACAGGTAATTTATACAGGTAAATGATTATATTACACTTCCGTAAACTGTGTTGAAAATATTGTGGGAATATGTGGACCTGTGTATATATGATATGTAGATAAATATAGGACTATTAAAAAACATTCTGGGCTCCAGTAGGGAGCATTATTCTTTTTCTTTTTTTTTATTTAATTTTTTTTTCCATTTTTTTTTTTTACATTCTTTTTCAATTTTTTAACTGACCACTAACTTATTACAGGTAATTTATACAGGTACATTGTTACATTTCCGTAAACTGTGTTGACAATATTGTGGCAGTATGTGGACCTGTGCAGATATATGTAGATAAATATAGGACTATTAACAAAAATTCTGGGCTCCAGTAGCGAGCATTATCTTTTAAAAAAAATTTTGTATATTACATTTCCGTAAGCTGTGTTGAAAATATTGTGGCATTATGTGGACCTGTGTAGATATATGTAGATAAATATAGGACTATTAAAAAAAAATTCTGGGCTCCAGTAGCAAGCATTATTATTTTTAATTTTTCAACTTTTTTTTTCAAATTTTGTTTAAATTTTTTTTTACATTCTTTTTCAATTTTTTAACTGACCACTAACTTATTACAGGTAATTTATACAGCTAAATTATTACATTTACCTAAACTGTGTTGACAATATTGTGGCAGTATGTGGACCTGTGCAGATATATGTAGATAAATATAGGACTATTAAAAAAAATCTGGGCTCCAGTAGCAAGCATTATTATTTAAAAAAAAAAAATTCCATTTTTTTTTTTCATTTTTTTTTCTTCAAATTATTTTTCAATTTTTGTCCAGTAGCATAAGGTCGTAAGTGCTATATACAGACTATTCACCTGTGCATGTGCTAGCATGTGCAACTGACCACTGACCACTTCGAGTCCATTTCTTTGTTACTGTACCACCTAGGACCACCAAACTTTCACAGCTTCATAATCAAGGGGTACCCACCACATATCACTATCCAACATGTTACTTTTTTTTTTAACTTCACCCATTTTTTCCGCGCAGTCGACTTAGCCATTTTCAATGTTAAGTTTTCGCGTTTACAATGTTAAGTTTTCGTGTTTAAGTCCATTTCTTTGGTACTGTACCACCTAGGACCACCAACTTTCACAGCTTCATAACCAAGGGGTGCCTACCACATACAACTATCCAACATGTGACCATTTTTTTACCTTCACCTATTATTTCTACGTAATTGACTTAGCCATTTTCAACGTTAACTTTTTAACGTACGTCTGGTTAGAGATTTTTGGTTAAAACTTTTTCGTTATACTATATCTCTGCAACTGCTTCGCCCATTACCTTGAAACTTCACATGGGTGTTTATCATCATCCATATTTTCATTCTAACCCCCAACCGTGCGGCCCCTGTGCCCAATGTCAAGGTCAAATTACTTTGAATTGTTTTGTTAAAGTTTTTTCGTGTACTATATCTCTGCAACTGCTTCACCCATACCTTGATACTTCACATGGGTGTTTATCATCATTGTCGCACCTGCTTGCGGAAAGCGCGATCCTGTGCCCAATGTCAAGGTCAAATTACTTTGAATTTTTTTGTTAATGTTTTTTCATGTACTATATCTCTGCAACTGCTTCACCCAATACCTTGATACATCACATGGGTGTTTATCATCATTGTCGCACCTGCTTGCGGAAAGTGCGATCCTGTGCCCAATGTCAAGGTCAAATTACTTTGAATTTTTTTGTTAAAGTTTTTTCGTGTACTATATCTCTGCAACTGCTTCACCCAATACCTTGATACTTCACATGGGTGTTTATCATCATTGTCACACCTGCTTGCGGAAAGCGCGATATCGTCAGCATTTTGGCATACGTCCGTCCGTTCGTCCGTGTGTCCGGTTAAAGTTTTTTGGTTAAAGTTTTTCCATCTACTATCCCTTTTTTTTTTAGTGTCCATGCCTCGCCCCAAGGCGCGACATGCAGGCCACGGCCATCTTGTCTACAAAAAGTGGGTATAATTATGTTATCCAAGTGTCTATGCTTGGAAAAAACCTGGCCTTCGTGGCTTTGCCTCGTTTCTTGTTGTCTAGTAGCATAAGGTCGTAAGTGCTATATACAGACTATTATCATATAATAAAACAATTATTGACTAGTGAGCCATAGAGTATAATCTGATATTCTATGGTTCACTAGTCAATAATTGTATAATATGTTCGGGCCAGTGAAAATTGCTTTCGGGCCCAGGCTCGAGGTCAAGGCTGGACAAGGCGAGGCATCTGATTCCGCGGAATTCTTGTTTACTTATCTCCCTTTGTTGTTTCGTGCTCTGATTTTGTACCCTTTGGAATATTTTTATGCCCCACCACGATAGTGGAGGGGGCATTTAGTGTTACCCTTGTCCGTCCGTCCGTCCGTCCGTCCGCACACACGAATGGGTACTTGTTGTAAGCGTACGGGGATCTTATTGGGTAGGGTTAGGATAGTGTTGGGTACTCTTGTTGGGTATTTTTATACAGTAAAAACCCAACAAGTATTCATTCGTAGGAACGTGCGTCCCGTCCTCCCGTCCGTCCGTCCGTCCGTCACAAAACTTTAACACTCGGGTAAATGTCTCATAATTTCTTCATCCTTCGACCGATCTGCTTCATATTTCATTTACGCATTGCTCTAATGGTCCTCTACCGCCCTGTGCCAAATTCACGTTCGTTCTGCCCCCGTCAATCCCAGGGTCAAGGTCACATACTTAGTGCTTCAAAAACATTAACGCTTGGGTAAATATCTTATGCTTTCTGTTTTCTTTCATGGATCATCTTCATATTTCATATACGCATTGCTCTAATGGTCCTCTACCGCCCTGTGCCAAATCCACGTTCGTCCTGCCCCACCAATCCCAGGGTCAAGGTCACACTTGGTGCTTCAAAAACTTTAACGCTCAGGTAAATATCTTATAATTTTTATTTCCATTCACGGATCAACTTCATATTTCATATACGCGTTGCTCTAATGGTCGTCTACCGCCCTGTGCCAAATCCACGTTCGTCCCGCCCCCGCAAAGCCCAGGGTTAACATCATATACTTAGTGCTTCAAAAACTTTAACGCTCAGGTAAATATCTTATAATTTCTGTTTTCTTTCACGGATCAGCTTCATATTTCATATATGCATTGCTCTAATGGTCCTCTACCGCCCTGTGCCAAATCCACGTTTGTCCTGCCCCCGCCAAGCCAGGGTCAAGGTCACATACTTGGTGCTCTTCAAAAACTTTAACGCTCAGGTAAAAGACAATTTTGACTTGCAATTTGGCCTCATTTATTATCAAAGCGATATGTGGGACATCCGTGTTCTATGAACACATTTTCTAGTTTCTTGAACTTCACACATGCATAGAAGACGACCCAAAGGTGTGTCGCACGTAAGAATGACAACTCTTGCGTTGTTAATTTCTTAATTATCTCCCTTTGTTGTTTCGTGCACTGATTTCGTGTCTGGAGCATAACTCGAACACCCTTTGGAATATTTTCATGAAACTTCACACATGCATAGACCACGACCCTAAAGGTGTGTCCTGCAAGAATGACAACTCTTGCATCACTAATTCTTTAGTTATCTCCCTTTGTTTTTCCGTCACTGATTTTGTCTCCGGAGCATAACTTGAAAACCCTTTTTTCAAACTACTTGTGTATCTGGAGAGGGGGATACACATGCGCTTGTCGACAAGCGTCCATTTCTAGTTTATGTAAGCATTTTCCAATGTATATTATATAGCATATTGAGTACTTGCTTCGTATACGTATACGTATACGTTAGACGTCAAACACAAATAATAATGGGAAATGTGGCAATGGGACACGTATAATCCCACTGGCAGCATGCGTACATGGATCGGCTGTCACCACTGTAGAGACAGTTCCTTTAATGCCAAATGGAAATTCAAAATTTCCACTGAATACTAGCAACGGTAGTCGGTAAGTCGATGTGTAAGTCAGTTACTGCCTTAAATGAGGTGTTCATGTGTTTAAACAACCTGCACGTGCCCATGAAACACCTCGCCACTTCGCGGCTTGGTGTTCCATGGGTACATGTAGGTTGATCAAACACATGAACACCTCAATTATGGCAGTAACTATTACAGATGTCGTCTACTAGTTTCATATTTTTCATCACGGCAATTAGTTCGATATAACACTTTTGTAAGTTAGGGTGTGTAATGCAAGCCAAATGGGTTTGGAGCTTAACCCCTAGTTTAGTCTCCTCAAATCCTACTTTGTGCTTAAACTGCCATTTGAGATCCCAAATGGTAGTTTTCTTAAACCCTGGTTTGGGCAATTATTGTGCACTTGGCGGCTCAAACCAACGTTTAGACTCTCAAACTAGGATTTCTGATAATCTAAACCACGGTTTGACTTAATCCGCAGTTTAGACTGCCCGAACCCTAGTTTAGGCTCGCCAAATGCACAATAATTCTCTAAACCCCATGGTTCAGGCTCCCAAACCCCATTTTGAGCATTTATTGTGCATTTGGCCAGAAACTGCCATTTTCGAATGTAATTCAATAAAAAAGCACAAACCCTAGTTTGGACTCAAACCATAGTTTAAGAAAAAAAAACAGCCAATCGTGATCCCAAACTGTAGTTTTCTTAAACCCTGGTTTGAGCAATTATTGTGCACTTGGCGGCAGAAACCACCGTTTAAACTCTCAAACTTGGGTTTCTGATAGCCTAAACCACGAATTGAGCTTAAACCAGTTTAGACTGCCCAAACCCTAGTTTAGGCTCACCAAATGAACATAACAGAACAGAACAAAGCCTTTATTTGCAATATTCTCAGACCACACAGTGATATATGAGTGCATACAAGTATAGAATAATAATTTGTATTATCAACAACAACAACATGGCGGACAATAAATATGCATGCAAATATGTTGAAAACAGAATATAATTCTGGCTAGAATAAATCGTGAGTTATAACCAATATTGAGCATGACGTTTTTTAGAAAGAACGTAGTTGGGGATAAATTTACAAGGATTGAAACTACATGTATGTGATTATCACGAAATGGGGCTGGTACTGTTAGTTTTTTTGGGAGAAATCCTAAACAGTTACTGGAAAAAATGGCATGAACATATTAAATAAACGACACAAATCAAATGCGCATACAAGGCCGCATACTGCATACAACGAAACATGATGTAGAACTTTACAAGTAACACAAAAAAAAATAAAAAACAGTGTTATGCTGAAACATTAAAAATAACGCAGAAATGTATTTCCAACATAGCACTGCTTGGCATATCAAACACTGTAGGTTCGTGAAACCAGCAAACCGCAACTATACTCCATCTCCAGATGTGCAGATGGCGTATAGGGTTAGCGAATATCGTATATAGAACGATCACAGCTAACATCCTCAGTTTTCTTTGTTGGAAATGTAACAATAACGTTTGATCATGTCACGTTTGCACACGGCTAGACATGATCAAACCTTATATTGATATATGAATTGTGATGTATTATAGCTACCATTATAAAAAACAACAACAATGAAACAGTAACTTTGACCAACGTTACGCTGTAATCCAGTAAAGTAGAGCCTACTGTACATACTTCAAATGACTGCATGGTGTACATACTTGATATAACAGCCTTCGCGAACAGTATATACATGTATCATGGGTTGTAACCATGGGTTGTAACCATGGGTTTCGACAAATGTATGACGTGTTGCTAATGTTTATACTAACCATGTATGAATGTAATTGACAGCACAAAACAGATAATATATATACAGTGGTACATCTCTAAACCGGACACTGAGATAATATATGTGATCTCAATGTGAGAGGTTTACTGGTGACGCATCTTAGATAATAATGCATGTTCATGATTGCAAACGATATAAGTATGTCCCATAATTGTTGTATGCCTGATTTACAGTGGAACATCTCAAAACCGGACACTCAGGGTGTCCGGTCCAGTGAGGCTTCACCGTACATGTATGTAAACTATCTAGATCATCAAGTTGCATTTAGTGTAATATCACGTCATAAGTACCTGTAAGTTATCTATGAGTAGCTTGGATCACGATAAATAAAGAGAACAGCAATTTAGTTTTAATGTATATGAATTCATTAACGGGGTATAACTTTGGAAAAGTCGCGAGAATACTGGACGAAGGCCGGAAGGCCTCGTCCAGTATTCCCGCGACTTTTCCAAGTTTATATCCCCGATAAATTCCACAAAAGGCCATTCATTCCTTATAATTCCAGCATTTGAAATAAATTCATCAAGAAAATGTGTTTATTTTCCGTTTTCTTAAGAATTATTTTAACTGCGCCTCACGGTTACGGAAGTATAAATTTTGGACAGAGACTTGCTACGGGCCAATCAAATGTTAAGGAACACACTGTCCACTACAAATTTACCTGCCTGCTTTGCAATCATGAACATACATTCTACCATGGGACACACATGACAGCGAAACGCATCAGAATGAAACACATTCACGTTTGTATGTGTCTGATTTGGGCAACACGTTGAAGTAACGGAGTGAAAACAATAAGTTAGTTAATATGTCATGTACATGTACATGTATTTATATATCTCGGCCTGTTACTTCAACCTGTGATTTAGTCAGGTTCCACTGTACACTATGAATATTAAAATGTGCTTACCGGTTGTCGGATACAAATTGTCAATGTGCATTGGAACCTCTCTAAACCGGACACCAAGAAAACACCTGTGACCTTATTTTTGATGAGTCTGTTTGTCATTTATCTGAGGTGATAACGCCTGTTCGTGATCGCATAGCACACAACAATGGCTCAGAATGATAAAATGCCTGATCTACAGTGAAACCTCTAGCCAGACACCTTGGGGACCTCCCAGGGTGTCCCGCTTAGAGAGGTTTCACTCTAGTTAATTACTGACTGCTTTCATGTCATGTGTATAATTGTGATGTCAAAACAAAAGTAAATGTCGTCAACATAATGCAGCCCTGGCAACACCAAGTTGAACGTCGCACGTAGCTGACGACATCAGCATTAAAGGTACATGCCCACTCAGTAGGCACAAAATGATCTTTATAGGAATTAAATAAGTGTATAATTGTGTCACTATTCTACCAGTTCTAAAATTACGAGTACCCGCTATACTGATATAATCATTTGGTAATAACATGTTCGACAGATTATAAAGTATGGTCATTGTACATCGAAAAATAAACACGGAGAATAAATAAATATAATGTCCGTTAACATGTTAAGGAAACACAGTTATCGCCCCTGATATCAGTGTGTAAATTTACATCTGATGTAATAATGCCAATCAATACGTGGGGTAATGGTCAATGTGTGGGATCAAATTGCTTCCGAACCCGATTTTCCGACGTGACGTAATCTGTGACGTCATATTTACAGTCCTAGCAAACGGACGGATTTTGATGATATTTAGCGCACCAAATACGATGGCATATATGTGTTTTATGGGTGCTCTGAAAGGTATTTACAATAACTTATAACTTTCACAAATAATCGAGTACCGCTTTTACATTTACTGTGACCGATTCCTCGTCTAAACGACCGAAGTATGACATACAAGCCGCCTATACAACAAATGGCAACGTGTATCGCATTTGCTGCGGTATATTTCATTAAAACATGTCATTCCATTAGGAAGATATTAAAGGGCATCTACTGTAAACACATCTAAAAAACATGACGTCATACCGTTCGGAAACCACGCTATCCCACACCTTGATGGTGAATGAATGTTTATTTTGCCAGAAAATGTATGAGATGATGTCTCTGATATAAAGAACAGTTCATGCCTATTCAATGGACATGTAACTTTAAAACGACGTCATAACGATATGAACTGATCATACACATGTCAACAGCAATTGAAAACAATAAACATCATTATGTGGTAATGTTAAGACACATTAGTCGTAATATTGTAGGCTACACACACATACACATATGTAAATTAAGGACTGACTGTATAGACTATGATCAAATGTTTCAAATGTAGTGCAATCATACATGTGACTGTATATCTATATAAAGTATATCTCACCCTGTTCTTCTTAGAATATATTATACAGGGCATCGTATTGCCATCTCCGCCAGTTTAGTTTGCACATGTTATCGGACAGTTTCACCAATTGAAGGGTTTGACACCTACAGCAAATACTATGGCAGCAAATCTAATAAGGTTTGGTGGAATAAGTCCCAGATATACAGAACGAGAACGTCCTATAAATATTATTACAGCAGACTACACAAAAGCTATACATCTGAGCAGTTCTACTATCCCTCACAAAATATACCATGGACACGTTTTGAATGTGTAAAATGTCGGACTGATGCACTGTCTATTATTAGAAGTGTATCCGCCACTGGAAAATGCCGTATTTACTCACATAGCAGGCGAGTAGACAGTATTTACAATGCACTCAGATAATTGCTTACAAGTCACTGGATTCAACACAGTAGTTATGATAATACAGGCATATATATACAACACTGTATATTGTTCTTACTGTTACACAGTCTTTACTGAATTCTCAAACATTTTAACAAAGGGTCAAGAAACCCTTCATATATCAGACTTTGTATATAAATTTTATGAAAACAAGACATAGCTTGCTGTAGTCAGATCTCTCCCCATCATGTTGCACAAAATGTTATTCACGTGTTTGTCATATTATTAGTGTGTGTATCAAACGCAACAACAAAGTGGTACAACTGGCTAAGATGGCCGACATGTCAACTCCATTGATGACTTGAATTCATTCTCCAATATACTGATATATTGTGGCGGTAATGATGCTGCAAACGATGCCGACATAGAACTGTTCGAAGAGAGGTACGATCAACTACTGGCGAAAATTAAGGCGGCAAATAGTGAGTGCCATATATATATATGCAGCGTTGCTCCGAGTGATAACATAAACACCATAGACAGATTTGCCGTCTACTGGTCGGACAAGAATGTGCAGTGTATTACAGACACCAATATGCGTGTTTGTGCTCCACCAACGAGGGTCTGACGACAGACGAGTTAGGGGAAATCGTGATCACCAAGACGTTAGTCGGAACAACACGAACCGTGGTTCACAACGAAATGGACATGGGAACACTGTGAGGGCCGGCTTGTATTACTATGGTCGTTTAGCTGGTCATACAATTTCAGACTGTCCAAGTAGGTAGCATTTATGCATTAATGCCATGTGGACGAACACGTAACATTACATAATAGATTTACTCAATTAGATGCGCTGTGCTCCGTGTGTAATGAAATTAGGTGCACCTGCAATGAAGTATAGGTAGGCTACACTCCCCTGAACACTATCGAAATAAATGAATTAGACACTCTTATAATTACCAATGAGTGTCAATCGGGTGGTAATTCAGTACAGCATATGAACGTTTGTGAAATTACTCGATATGACAAAACATGCGGTAACAGTATTTGTGATAATGTTTCTACCAATATATTACGTTCGCCACCGTATATGCAAAACAACAAGGACAATGAATCCACAAAATGTTAATTATTTAATTTAAATTTAAGCAAGAACGAGCTTAACTTTGGTTATTTAAATATACAGGGTATATGTGCGCGGAATCTTAGCAAATTTGAAGAAATGAAATATATATTAAAATCAAACGAAAATAAAAATCTGCACATTTTCGGCTTAAGTGAGACTAAACTGAAATATCACACAACTACAGGTTTATTTAAGATAGACGGATTTCAAACTCCGTTTCGTAAAGACAATATTGACAATGCAGGTGGGGGGGCTAATGGTCTATGTTCGTGATGGTGTAAATGTAAAGCGTAGTCATTTTTAGTAGGATGTATATACAGACCCCGCACTCCAATGTAGAATGGACTGACAGGTTTGACAAATTAATGGACAATACAATGAACATAGGAAAGGAAATAATTTTATTAGATGTAAATAAAAACTTGTTATGCGATACCACTAATAGGGAATGGTCAATTTACATTCTCGCGTTGCGCCTTAGCCAGTTAGTTAGTGAGGCTACTCGTGTGACAGATATCTCAAGCACGTTAATTGATCATATATACGTAACCCATGAAGAAAATATTTCGCAAATTAGTGTTAAAGAATTAAACATCAGGGACCACCGTGCACTTTTCTGTAATCGGAAGCTAAACTACATAGTATTACCTAGAAAACACGCGCATCATGAAATCAAGTATAGATAATTTATTTAAATAAGCATTTTGATGAAATATAATGTGTTAAAGGTACATGCCCACGCAGCAGGTTACACTGTACTACTACTTTTCATTTTCTGTCATGCCTTATATGAGCCATTTGTCTACCCACTTACGAGTTATTTTTAATTACGGCGTGTGTTAATTGGTGTTAAATCGCATTTTATATGCCGCGACCAGAAAGGGTATTTTCCGACCTCGTGGCATTTTTACCAATACGCGTCACGTGACACGGTCAATCATATCACATCTTTGACATGCGCAGTGAAGTATAGGAAGTTGAGAAGAAAAATCTCTGTTCGAGTCCAAATCTAAATCTCCACGTAACTCTTTCCATTTGGTGATCTGGTCGCCAATATTAACCACTCTCTCTATGTACTGCCTCTCCCTCAGACATTTCGCCTTTTTTTTTGGCCAACGCCGTTTCATACAATTTCCGTCCTGGACGTTTCGACATGTTGATATTCTTGTTTACATATTGGGAAGCCTACTGGCGCGCGTAGTATACTGCGCATGCGCACCGCAAGCCGTGATGTGAAAGTCGTCGTCCCCGCACATTATCAAAATAGACTGTTACTGCCGCGCGTCGCTAACAGTAAATTGATAATTAATAAATGATTATATTTGTATAGCGGGCACTCGTAATTGTTAGAACTGGTGGAATAGTGACATAATTATACACTTATTTAATTCCTATAAAGAACATTTTGTGCCTACTGCGTGGGCATGTACCTTTAATGATTTAAACGCCGTTTCATGGGAAACTTTACATTATTTTCATCATATTCATTTGATGACATTCTTGACGCATGGACGACACTGTTTCTTAACGTGGTTAACACTCACACGCTCCTTTGCGGACAGACATGATTAAAACTAAAATACAACCTGATCATCCGAAATTTTTGATTGCATACAAGACAGAAATAAGTGTAAAATTAACGATAATTATGAACAATACAAATTATTACGAAATACAGTATCAACTTTAGTAGAAAATAAATCGGGGTAAATTAGTAGGGTGTAAAGCCATTGATATTGTTGATCACACAATTCTCCTGGATAAATGTCACGTGTAGTTACGTAAGCCTGGGTTGGTTCAAATCATACCTGGAACATAACAGAACAGAACGGAACAAAGGCACCAACTTGTTTCGGTAAATGGAGAAACATCTGAATCTCTACCTATGAACTGTGTGGTTCCCCAGGGGTCAATTCATTGACCGACACTTTGTTCTTGTATTTATAAATGATTTCCAACTTATTCTCCGTCAACACGTGACAGGAACCGATCTCTATGTAGATGGTACAACCATTTACGACATCAAATCAACTGTGGGGGACTTAAAACACCGTTTACAACAAGCACTTGACAGTTTAGAATTATGGTGTGACACCAACGGCATGCTGCTTAATAAAGGTAAAAACAAAATCATGTTAATAACAAGTAGACAAAAACGAACATGTTTGCGAGACAAAATGATCGAACTCAAAAATGACAGTTTGGGAAAACATGTAGATGAAATTCTCAAGTGGAATGACCAATTTAACGGTATCTCAAAAAATATTTCATCATATCTCTGGCTATTATCTCAAATCAGACCTTATTTATCTACTGAGCACCGAACATGATTCTATAAGGCCTATATTCAGCCACATTTCACACATATTGCAAAATAGAATGGGGAAAGTCGTCAAATCGAAATATGTACATAATAACCAAACTCCTGCCTGGTGTGGCGTGGCCTGGTCATGTAAAAGTGATACACTGTGCGAGTTTCTGTGTATGATGTTACTTATAATGGTGGTTCATGTTGTTATAAACACAGGCACAAACATGTCCAGAAAACAGACATATTTTACAGTTTGGTGTAATATAATGGATAGATGTCCGTTCTCCTGGCTTTTCTACATGTGATTAGCTATAATATATCATAAGTTCTACTTCACATTATAAGTTCTTTGTCAAACAGCAGAACATGTGAAACTGGCTGATGGCTGGAAACCACAAAGATGGCCGACTTGGCCGCTCCATGTGCCGTATAGGATACAGTAACGAGGCAGTATTCACATACATGGTATACATATATTCTGTCGCATGCAAGAAGCAATTATCTTTGAATCAAACTTAATGAATATAGACCAAGTCACTCGATGTATCTTGTGACACCCTATGCATGAAAGAAAAAAAATATTGAGAAAATAACTAGGCTGAGAAAGCATTGCAAACCCTAGTTTTGCTAAATATACCATTTGTTTTTCTTTCTTTTTTCAGTTTTAAGTTTGTATATTTCCATACATAGTCATATACAAACAATACATGGGTTACAAGCAGTTTAACAACATGCATTTATAGGTTACACTCCTTGTTTAAAATCAACTATGAGTACATGTATTGTAAATAATTATAGATTATAACGTATTGTTCATACATGGTTAGGTTGGATTTATTTAAGAATGTTATGTAGATGAGAGAATAGAGTTGAAAATGAGATATGCTGAAATAGGTTTAGTGAATAGTAATTGAGCAACACACCAAGATACAATACTATTACGGTATATGCTGTTATACCTAACTGTACTATTTGTATGTATGATCAGAACGTTCGTGTATCTCTAATATGAGTGTTAGTGTAATTGGATAACATTCCATTTTCGTTCATGAACTATGAGCTTATTTCTATTCATTGCTTTTTCTTTTTCAATATTTTGTGTTGCCTTTAGGTAAGACATAAACTCTGGAAATTTAGGTTCCGTGTTTCGTAATTTACATGTATATATAAAGTATTTTCTTAGTATGATAAACAAGTTGAAAAACTTGTTGTCTTGCTCATATTGCCCAAAGCAAATAGTGTGCCAATCAAAATTACATACAATATTATTATTGTTTAAAAAGGTATTCAGCTGTGACCAAAAATGTTGGCTTATAGCGCATTGCCAAAAAAGGTGCTAATTTGTTTTTGGAGCCATGGCGCAAAAATCACACAAATTGGAGCTGAAAATGTCATGTAAATAATCGTTTGTAGCGACAATTCATCAACAATTTGTACTGAAAATTCCTAAGTTTAGAACTTATAGTGTTTGTAAAATGATTTGTGTACACTATCTTCCAATTTATATTTTTATCCGCGATTTCGTCATCCCATTTTGTCTTGGCTTTATGCACAACCGGTTTATGTTGATTAAGAAACATGTTATATAGCTTCTTATTACATTTGGTCGTGGTTTTTATGTGTTCTATTAATAGTATCTTTGTATTAATTGTTTTTATTCTTTCATTTTTAATTCGTGTTCTCCAGTCTTGAGGAATGCACGAAATCAGTTTGAAGTATTTTAGGTAATCGTTATTAATAACATTAAATAGTTATTTTATTTCTGTAAAATTAAAGAATGATGTAATTCTTTAATCGTATAGTTGTTCTATATATTTAATCCCCTTATTTGCCCATTTATTATAGTAAAACATTCTTTGCTGTAAAATTAGCTACGATATTGTTTCTGGAGTATCGCAGAAATTTAGTTTGCACCATGATTTAAGAACATCTGTCAAAAATCTTATTTTTTATCAACTGTTGTACGTCTGTTTGGTTTACATTTACTTCAAATATATGTACACCACCAAAAGGCTTCAAATAGTTTAAATATAGTACTCTCCATTTTCCGTGATTTTCAGTTTGTGCAAGTCTTTTGACCCATGTAGCCTTTAGTGCATCAATAAACGATTCTAATCTATCATTTTTAGCCTGCCTTCTTCGAACGTTTTAACAATAATTGTTCTACATAATGCGTATAATTTGATTTATAGTCTCCTGCTCTGGATTGTCTAGAACTGTTAAAGGGAATATTCATTTTGGAAATGCAACACTTTTAATGACAGTTATTTTACCTAGTATGGTGAGCTTTCATTGTTTCCATTTGCCTAATCATTGCTGAAATTCCTTTATCGTTTAGGATTTATGTTTAAACTATGCATTTTATTTCTATCATTACAGAAATATATCCCTAAAGATTTGACCACATCTGCAGTCCATGAAAATGGTTTATCACCACAGTACGTAATTGTAGAGTTCTTAGTCGAACCTGTTCTAAACAGTATTGACTTAGAATAGTTTAAACGTAAACCTGAAATGTTTCCAAAATTATCTATTGTACTAATTAATATTTCGAGAGATTGTCTGGACCCATCCATACAAAATGTAGCATCATCCGCGAACATCTATTTTTTATTTCTTCACTATTTATATTTATTCCTTTTATTAATTGATCTTTTCGGACACGGTGCGAGAGTATTTCTATTGCGATCATGAATAAATAAAGAGATAATGGACATCCTTGTCTTACTTCTTTTCCCAAGCGAAAACAATCTGAAAGATAGCCATTATTTAATCACACAACTAGTTTTATTATGATAAAGTATTTCAATCCATTTGATTAAGCTGAGTCCGAAGTTTAGAAAGGTTAATACCTTAATTATATACTCATGGCTTATACTATCAAATGTTTTTTTCAAAATCGGCGAAGAATATGATTCCTGGTATATTATTATCATTTGCGTGTTTAATTACTTCGGATAAGAGCCTTATATTTTCTCCAATATATCTACCTTTAATAAATCCTGTTTGTGAAGAATATATTAAATTATTTAATACCTTTTTTATTCTATTTGCGATGGCCCTTGTTGCTATTTTGTAGTCGATATTTAGCAAACTTATTGGTCTCCAGTTTGCGAGGTATGTTGTATCTTTGCCTGTTTTTGGAATTAAATGTATAACACTATGTTGTCGCGCCCGCTTGCGGACAGCGCGATATAGTCGGCACTTTGGCGTACGTACGTACGTACGTACGTATGTACGTACGTGTGTCCGGTTAAATTTGTTATGCCACCGGGTTTCGAAGAAACGGGTGGCATATAGTGTTTGGACCGTCCGTCTGTCCGTCCGTCCGTCCGTCCGTCCGTCTGTCCGTATGTCTGTCCGTCACACTTTTCGGTTAACCACTTTGTCACAGACAGACGCATTTCTTGTTAGCTAAGTTGTTTGACTAAGTTTTTTGGTTAAAGTTTTTGGTTAAGTTCTTTGGTTAAAGTTTTTGGTTAAGTTTTTTGGTTAAGTTTTTTGGTTAAAGTTTTTGGTTAAGTTTTTTGGTTAAAGTTTTTCGTTATACTATATCTCTGCAACTGCTTTGCCCATTACCTTGAAACTTCACATGGGTGTTTATCATCATCGATATTTTCATTCTACTCCCCTCCCGTGCGGCCCCTGTGCCCAATGTCAAGGTCAAATTACTTTGAAGTTTTTTTTGGTTAAGTTTTTTGGTTAAAGTTTTTGGTTAAGTTTTTTGGTTAAGTTTTTTGGTTAAAGTTTTTAGTTAAGTTTTTTGGTTAAGTTTTTTGGTTAAAGTTTTTGGTTAAGTTTTTTGGTTAAGTTTTTTGGTTAATGTTTTTTTTTCGTTATACTATATCTCTGCAACTGCTTTGCCCATTACCTTGAAACTTCACATGGGTGTTTATCATCATCTATATTTTCATTCTACCACCCCCCCCCTCCCGTGCGGCCCCTGTGCCCAATGTCAAGGTTAAATTACTTTGATGTGTTTGGTTAAAAAAATTTCGCGCACGCTTGCGGAAAGCGCGATATAGTCGGCACTTTGGCGTACGTACGTACGTACGTACGTACGTGTGTCCAGTTAAAATTGTTGGTTAAGTTTTTTGGTTAATTTTTTCGTTATACTATATCTTTTTTTTTAGTGTCCATGCCTCGCCACAAGGCGCGACATGCAGGCCGCGGCCATCTAGTTTTTGTAGTGTTGTTAGTTCGCCTTGCTTCATCGAAAGATTTAGTGATTTTACCAAATGGCTTTTTATGTCATTCCAAAACATTTTGAAAAATTATAGTTATTCCATCCGACCGAGTACGAGTGGCTCATTCAAAACTGAAAAGAATACTTTCACAGAAGCGACACTGTTCCCGCACCAGATTGTCTACGATTTCGATGCGTATTTGGACAAGACCAAAGCTACGTATCCGACCACGGGTCTGACCTTCGAAGTTGAGCACGAACCCATTTCGGTATCGACAGGTGACACCATCGGCGAAGCCAATATAACTCACATTTGTGAATGCGATCTCGACGCACTAGTGGAGAATTTCGTCGACGAGCTGAAAAGGAGAACCAAAGATATTACAGAAAAAAGATCGTGCCACGTATTTACCTGATGACATAGAGCTACTACCGAAACCGCAACATAACGTGATTACGTCTTAGATAGACCAGGTAACCGTGGTGGGATTTAACTGTAGTAGATACGATCTGAACCTTATCAAACGATACCTGGTCGAGAAACTGGCAACGACGGTTTCGAACGTAATGGTGGGAAAACGAGCGAACACTACGATGTTCCTATTCAAACCGGAGTTCAGGTTTCGCGATATCATACAGTATTTAGGATCGGGGACGAGCTACTAGAAATGGGTCAAAGCTTACGATTGCAAAATGGAAAAGTCTTATTTCCCCTACGAGTGGTTCGACAGCGCGGACAAACTAGATTATCCAGGATTACTCGATTATCTACAGTGGCACTTCAAGCTCCGCGTCGGGTATCTACTATCACTCTCGGAGTGGAAGGAGTGCAAGTGCATTTTCAAGATGAAGAAGATGAACTACGTTCAACGATTGGCTTCGGTATTACAACGATCTGGACGTAGCCCCTTTCGTAGAAGCTTAGACGAAAAATTACCAAGTTTTACAAAGGTCGAGGAGTGGACATTCTCAAAGATGCAGTATCGCTCCCTGGAGTGGCGCTTCAATATCTTCTTCGTGGCACTAGCTCTGTCGGTATTGTGATACGGTGGGTAGTTTCCGTGATACGGTGCAAACAGGGTATATACATGTCGCCAAGAAGGAGTCGCGGGACGACATCATGTGAATGTCAGTTTAATTAAATAGTCTACAGCTTACAGGACATTATCAGGAACGTATGTGGTATTTACAGACGCAGAAATGAATATGATTTCCAACGATCACGATCACAATACGAATGACAACGTATATTCTGAATAATTCGCTTGCAATCATGACACCTTTTTGTGCGTGGATTTTGAATCGAGGGAGCGTGATGAAAGTACCGATTTCTGGCTAACAAACACGTCTTAATTACCCTTTTCGGTGGCGATATCGAGTACATACATTCTAATTGATCCGTGGAAAGTGTCAGCTCTCTACACGCAGGATATGACATGTTTTTATGGCATTTTCTGATTTATCTCATTATGGTTTGTACCCCTTGTTATGGTGCAGTTTCCGTAAGGAATTATATAAAATGATACGGTGTTGCGCGAAAACAAGCTACGGTTTGTACCGGCGCGACAAAATAGATACGGTGTGTCGCACAATTCTCTTCAGAGCCAGCTGACATAAGGTGCGTTGATTACAGCATCATTGACTGCCAGTTACTCGTGTTCTCCTATTATAATAATAAAACAAGGTCAAATGCCCAATTTATGAATAATCTTGTTACTCATACAATGGGTATACCCAGATTAAACCATCACATACAAGAGTGCCAAAGACGTACCTGAGGGCCACACCAGGTCTCCGGTCGGGATTCCGTAAAGATGAATCATTATCGTTAAATTATCCAGCGCATGCTCCTGCCAGCCACAATATTATTGTTAATAAAACGTTTTTTTTTATTTTTAATATCTATTTCTGTATGCGTGCTCAATATATGAAATTAATGAAGACAGAATGTTAAAAATAAAATTCTTATAAATAAATGAAACTAAGCAGGTATGAGTAATCTATGACGTCACGGCATGTCCAGCATAATACAAGATAATTTAAAATTAAAACCGACATAACTTTTGGCAGAGATTTTGGCAGGTTATGACGCCAACGCTCTTTACCTTTCCACCCTCGCGAAGGATATGCCCTGCGGAGAAGAAAAGGTATGACATTACAAAAAGCTAGAAAATCGAGCGGCAGTCAATAGATTCAACGGCCACGCCAGGCGAGGGAACTGGTTCGGCTTCGTCGAATTAGATATCGAGGTGCCGAAAAAGCTGTGGTCGAAATTCGAAGAAATGGCGCCGCTGTTCATGAATCGAGAGGTTCCGCATGACGCGGTTCCCGAATACATGTTAGACTATCTAGACCGAACGCGTGGAACTCGTGGCCGTTCACCGCCTGATCGATTATACGGCTGGTAAACCGTTCCAGTTGTTCGTAGATGAGGTCACGGCCGCCCGTCGAACGGGCGACGTGGATTATATAAAAACCGTACTCGCTGAGATCTTCAAGCTCGTTGGTAATGCTTGCTGCGGAAAGCTGATCGAGTCCGCCGAGACAAATTTGAATACCACGTATACGAAGGACGAGAAGATCGTTGATCGTGCACTCAGATCGGCGTGGTTCAGCGATCTAGAAGAGGTAGGAGACGCGTAGCAGAAAACCCCGAGTAGTAATTAATAGGCCGTTTCAGTGCGGCATCGCGGTGTATCAGCTGGCTAAACCTCGAATGCTGGATTTCTATTACGATTTCCTCGACCGGTTCGTACATCGTAGTGATTTCGAACTCATTCAGATAGATACTGACAGCGCGTGCTTCGCTCTCTCCGATACTAAGTTGGAAAACGTAGTGAGACCGGAACTCGTCGAGTCATTCGAGCTGGAGAGAAAATATTGGCTAGCGTGGGACAAGTCGAGTAACAGGACGCCATGTCTTTTCAAACTAGAGTTTCAAGGCGATCGCGCGATCGCAAAGCTAACACATAGGTGTTAGCTTTGCCCCGAAATGAGCATTGTCTACAGCGATCGCTCTATGTAGTAAGTGTTATTATGTGGGAGCGGCGGATCGAGCCAAGCATTCAGCGAAGGGAATGTTAAAACGTACGAACGATTTGACGTGGGGTCGGTACAAGATGGCACTCGAAGGTGGACTCGATCGAGCTGAAAACATGGGGTTCGGATTGGGTGTCAGAAGGAACCTCAAGAAGTTCTTCGCGGACAAACCCGCGCAATGGACCACTGTCAGTGTAGTAGAGCACGGGCTCATCGGGTTTGGTAATATATCGATCCAGATGATACACATTGAGAGACCACACGGGATCAGTCGCGCGGCGGCAGCCGCCCTCCAGTTCACCGGGCTGGTAGAGGTACCGGACGCCAACACCCGATGGAAGCCTTTCCTCCGCTAAAATAACAAGTAGCCCGCGCGAGACGGCAGATGGTTTGTGTGACAGCCTTTTCGCCTTGATGGCATCCACGGGCAACCAATCGGGTCACCTCGTTGTTCAGAGCGGCGACTACAGCGGGCAGCCGAGTCACCCATTCGGTTGAGCGCCGCTTGCGATGCTCGCTGCATCTCTTGGGCGCATTGGTGCCTGAACAACCGCTCTGCCAGGGTCCAATTGAACCGCTCCACAATCCCCTGGTCCCGGTGGATATCGACGCGGCCGGACCTGTCAGAAACGTCGTGTTTCGCAAACAGCTGAGAGGCCGCGCCCATACACTCGCAGCCCGGATCTACCTGGAGAAGATTCGGCAATTTGAGAGGGCTCCTCTTGTATATGCTGGAGAGGGCTTCGTGGACCTCCTTCGACTCCTTCGTAGCTCAGCCTCTTTATAGCGACTCGCTACGTCAACGGTTGTGAGGGCGTATTTGTAAGTTTTTAGTCTGACGTTTAGATCAGCATAATGGACTTCGTTGGACACCGGCACGTCTCATTTCGGACGTGGAATGCTACGCACTGCCGGAAAGTAGATCTGCCACATGATTTTGTTTCTTCAGCCACGCCCGGGCCACATCTTCGGAGACCTTGGCAGCTGCAGCGAGGTTCGTGAAGTCTCGAACACGCATCCTTCAGCTCCGGTGGTAACTGCGTGCGCGCAGCGGTCGATACGGCAGTCGACACGACTGGTGCAGGCGCTCTCAACCCCCCATCGATGTGCACGTCAGCTCCCGCCAGCACCCGTTTTGCGAAGAGGGATGCCGTCTTCTCTCCAGTCCTCGAGCGAGTCGCGAGCCAGCCGGATCAACTCCATTAAAACGGTATTTGTGAGCCGTATAGCCCACCTCGAGGAGGGCAAAGTACAAATCATCGGCAAACATTTATATTTAAGGACTTCAAAAAAGTCGCCTGGCGACAAGAAATACCCCGACCATCGCGATAGTGATAACTACGAGTTAGCGACTCTTTTGATCTTCACTCCGAGTGTAATAATCTGATAGAATGGGTTCAGGTTGCGAGGCAAGCTATTGCGGCTGTAAAGTAGGAAAAACACACGCATACTCTTCCATCGCCTCGTTCACGTTTTTGGAACATCTTCACGGCGTGACATTGTCTCCTAAGTTCATCGTTTATCCAGTCGAGTCTTTTAACGCGCGATTCGTGGCGCTTACGTTCCTCATCGGCATCCGAACTCTGTAATTTATGAAATAGAAAGTTTGAGCCCGAGAAGGCCAGAGCATTGACGACCTACGAGCATTGCGACTGTGGCCGTTGATTTTTAGCAGGTTAAATAGGCAAATCTATTAGCTATTGCGAAGCAAATTTATTAGGTAAGCTAATACATTTAACAGAGTTAACTGACTTGACTTGACGATATCTGCTGGTAAAATTCGTTGTTTAATAAGAAGACCTCGAGTGATTGTCGCGAGTCCGATGTCGAGGGAGACTATACCAATATCGTAACCATTGAAGTCCAACTTTGGAGTGACTCCTTTGAAAAGCATCTTGGTCAGCCTTCAATAGCCGATCGCTAGCCCCGTGACCGAATTTGCGAGCATCTTTCCATCGGCGGTAGACATTGTGTATATAATATACTTAATCCATTTATCTGTTTATCGATTAACACAATTTCTATTAATAGTCATTTCATGTGCGGATCCAGTGTTACAATGTATGAGGGGGATGGGGTCAGGGCATTAAGATGGTCATTATGCCTTTATCAGACAGAAGTGGAAACATGTACATGCGAACAGAGAAGAGAACATCTAAGGGCATATTTTGTAAACATTATTAAAACGTTGTAGTAAGGGGTTCCGTTTTCAACAGTTGAAAGGACGTCAAATGTACGCCAAATGAATGCGAGCCACTCCGTTGTGTTTGGTGTGGCATAGAGAGCTTTATTTCGCCATTGGTGTGCCTGATTATGTTTACTCATACCTAAATTAACAGTGAATTGTGTATTCTGAGTCTGACATATTTTATGCATGGTGTGTGTGTTTGTTTGGGGACGTTTGCGATATGGGGCGCAGGATGTATCCCATATAGTTCCGCCAATCATGGCTGATGGAAATCTTTCAACATACACTGTTGTTATTTGTGTCTTTGTTTTATTATTTGTGTCATGTATATATTATAAGTAGCTGATATATGTTGCTTGACTGATAGATCTACATTAAATCGTACCCAGATGTAGAAAATATCGCACCTTATAGGCTTACTGCATGTACCTTGAACATACGATTTTGAAGTCTGAAGATGCGGGTTTCGGACACGAATCTGCAAACCTTTACTCAGTGAGCGAATATAATGTGTTGATTTTCCAGAAAAAATAAACTATACTCACCTCAAGTTCCTCTTCCATCTGGCAAGTGTTCTTAATCCAATCTACGACGAATTAGCACTGTAATCAGAGGAAAATCGCGACACTTTAAACGTAAACGTGGCGGCAAAATATTTTGCGGCGACGTTTTGAATCGACCTTCTTTGCGACGTCATTTACCGCTTATCGTGACGTTGTCATTAAGCCCGGGTTTCGCATCGCGTGGCCCATATATATTATATATTATTGCATATAGAAGGGTTCAGTGGTAGTGTTCAAATGGTTTTCAACAGGCTTCGAAGGTGCTGTCGTTCCGACTCCTTCGGAACATTTGGAACTGTACCACCATAAGACGACAACCCCGACTACAATAGCGCCAGTGCGAGCGACCCATGTGCTTGTCCAACGCGCTTGCGCTCGCTGTTCCTTCGGAACATTAGACACATTCGGAACTGGAACAGGAGGTTCCCGTCGTTCCGACTGTTCTGTAGGAACTGGAACTTCCCGCACTTCGAGCGAGCGTTTGGCTTCTCTCAGCTCTGTCAAAGCTTTTTCCTGTCGGATTTTCCGCGCCGTCACTTTGCCCGCAGCGAACGAAAGGTTCGGCTACATGGATAACGGCCTCCTCAGTAGGCGTAAAGCTGCCCCCGGTCTTTGGAATTCGAGAGCCCTCCAAGTTTTTGCCGCGTCGGAGCTTGATGGCCGAGGCAGCCTCGCAATTTCGAAAGCCACCGGACTCTCGACCTTGACCGTCGAGCCCGCCAACCGGGTAAGGATCACTCCGGCATTGGCCACGCGGCTCGTTTTTACAATAAGATACTCCGATAATATGGGATGGTTTGACCCACGCGAGCACGTTGGCGACGTCCCCGTGGACTTCGCCTTCACGAAAACGCTCAAGATGCACCTGGATCAACTGAGCACATCATACAACACGTTAGACGGGGGGGGGGGGGGGGGACAGTACTCTCCTTAAGGCTGTACACGCAAGCGCCTGTTTTTATGGTGAGACCATGGCCTTAGACTTCCCAACCCCCGAGATGAAACGTTTGCAATCGGGGCACATCCACGAATGGGACGTATCGGTCCTCGATGATAATGATCGTAAATTTGACAATCACGAATTCCCAATCACGATCGTACTTGAGATTATATAATTATAATCGTTAATAATGAGCATATACGGACCCGGCACATACGCTAACGAAGAAACATCCGGCGAAAATGGCAGCACCGTCCGGATGGTTCTTACGACCACAGGGCAGAACTGGCGACAACCAGGGCAGAACCAGGAAAGAGTTGAGTGCAATCTCACCGCCGGGGCCTACGAGTTCTCTTTCGGCGCGAACACAAATCAACGTCAACTCGGATTCGTTATGCCCGTTTCTGGAAGAGTTTTCCGAATGTCGCTTTGCTCCGTAAACTCCGTAGAGGTCACGGTGAATCTGGTTGTTAACGGGGAAGAACAGGACGCCTGAGTGAGTAAGAAAAAATGAGCCCGAACCGACTTCGATGTTTTCGCTACTCCAATCTCCGCTGGTGCATGTATTAACTTCGTTACGAAAACAAGTGAAACTACAGCTGCATCGAATGTTTTCGGATGTTTATTCGAGCTCTATCTATAATGGAACTTTACCCCACCCTGCCGGCGTCAGTGCCGGCTCCCACATCTTGTAGAATGAACAGGATCGTTGAGATTCAATCTCTGCTCCTTCGAGAGGAAACTATCCGCACGGGTCTGGCTAAAACATACAGATGAGCGATTAATACGGTCGACGATGTTAATACCACTTTGGCCTCGGTTTCGCTCGCTCGCGGTCTCACTAGCATATTCCCTTTTATCTACACTCGAGGCTCGCAGTCGGATTGAGCGCAGTCTCCGCAGGTGCTGTACTTTTCTGCATGACTAGTGGGACTGATAACTAGATGCCTAGACGCCTAGACGGGCGACGTAAAACGCATGACCGAATCGCAATTCTCGAGCGCGCGCGAATAACAATAGTATATACTTTTTGGAGAGCAAAGCGCTGGCCAACAACGAAATGTCGGACGACGAGTTCCAAACCATCACGGCCGAATGGAAACGATATCAAGAACTGAAATCCGATATCCGCGCAAAGGCCGCCGGTGCCAGATCAGTAAACAACGTACTCTCGGACGATGATGTAAACAAATTAATAATGGACGGACGAACCATGGTCGAGCGCCTAGGGACTTAACGTGTATGGCCGCGTGTCTAGTAGGACGTCAAAGAGATGGCATACCACCGCCGTACAGTCAGACAGTGCCAGCTGTACCTTCAGCTCATCCATTTATAGATTAAAATGGATTCTACTCGAGTAGATGAGGAAACTTATTTTCGGGCTCCTCTAATACTCCTCTGAAAAATCTACGGGCTCGTTTTTCTCTATTTATCATTCTATGTTTGACTCGAGAGGCACCACAAGAAGTACATAGCGCCGACTCAGACCGAGTTCCGATTCTGCAACTCCTACAATGATGCGGTTCTGTGGCTCGCTTTCTCAACCACGATCGATGGTGTTTACAGTGGTCGAAGATTCCCATACGAGGGCATCTCTCTAGACTGCCGATTTGTAACCACTTACACCTACTCGGAGCTCTCGGCATTATTGTAAATAGTAATGATATAACTAAAGGCATTCGTTATGTCTAAAAGGGGGAGATAGCGATAGTAGATTCGCACTTAGCAAATGACGTATGTTTTGATAGGGAACTCGATCATAACAGTAGCCGAAATCGGTGGTGCGCTATAGTAAAGTAGTAGGGGTACTATGACGGTAGCCCAGACCAAATTGAGATGCAGTCGATACCACCGCTACCCGCGACGATTGACGGCGATGTCATATCGATCGCGTCAATAGTAGTATAGGGGAATTACTGACACCCCTTTTGAAGACCACCGCACATACTGTGCTGACATACCAAATCGACCTGGTACCACATCGATCGGTCACTAAAACGCTAGTAGTATATAGGAGTCAATGATGCCCTTTTGCGTAGCGTGGTGGTGTGGCAAATCGACCTGGTATCATTTTGACTCCCATATGCTACTTAGTATCATTAACACACAAATACCCCAGATGACGCGTTCTCCTGTATTAATGTCATGACGTCGCACGTATACATGCTTGACAGCATCCACGAGTACAAAGTGAAACTCAACTTTAGCATAATTGACGCAAGTCAATAAATCAATAAAACATATACATACATGTACTCACCGTCATATCCAATAATGAGGTTTAATTGTATAGGATATATAAGACATGAGACGTACATAATTAAAGCACGTAGGCTCTGGCGAGCTGAATTGTTCGCGAGTTTCAAAAATGTAAATTCCTGAAATCCTGTTTATCATAGAACGTCACCTCCAAGGATCAGAACACACTTAAGGTTGAATAGGATGAAAAAATAACATCTTAATATATAACCTTTTATTCATGAATACTATATTCATTGCTACATAGTTTACCCGTGTTAACGTTATGACGTAACGAACACGTACAAGTTTGAATTTTTTTATGTCATTATCGAGTTTTATTTATGTCGAATATTCACGTTATTTACCCTGTAATTTGCTTATTCGGGGCGCGAATGGAATATATAATGCACCATTTGCACCTCTTCATTCGATGTATTATGTGCATACAAATTTAAAAAGATACACGTCAGGAGATTTTATGAGCAAATTAGTGTATTTTATTTTTGATTGTTTTTCTACAAACTTTTGACTTAACGACAGAATTAGAGGACTTTGCCATGGGTAAAAAACGAAGAATTTGAAAATTCTGTTAAATCGTGTTACTGATTATATACGTACTTTCGTTTAGTATTGAAACGCAATACAAAGCAAGCCATTATTGTTCCATATTGACGTCTCGTGAGATAATATTGGTCAGTGCCGGAACTACGTTTCACCTCGCAAAAGAGTCCCTTCTAAATCATATTGAATGAGCTCATATTGGTCAGTGCCGAAACTTCGTTTCACCTGGCAAAATAGTCCCTTCGCAATCACCACTAATTTGTTTATTTTATTTATAATTTGTATAATTTTTAGGCGTATATAAATTGCGAGTGGTGCACGTATATAATACAAAGGTTATTTGATTTGTATGTCAATATATGCCACTCGTTCCGCCAAGCAATATCGCAATCTGCGGAACTCATGCATATATCCACATATAAATCAAATAACCTATACATATCTACATATGTTTTAATCCGAATATTGTGTTGCCGTTTTACGTGTTCACTTCAGAATATTCCAACAAATGGCCACAATAAATCCATTTAAACGCCCGTAACCTCTAAACGATACACCTTTGATTATGTTCCATAGTGTTGTGTATGTGATATCTAGAAATACTATGCTCAACATAGCCTGGCATGGTACATGTATTATACATATGGGACTACAAGCCGTATTACCGCTATAAATATCAAACATTCATAATGTACAAAAGACACCAGCTAATTAATGCCTCCATTACGCATACTAATATCATAGCATGTTGATTATTGAGGTAGGAATAATGTTGCGGGCCTGTAGTTGTTTCATGGATGTAGCTGTATACATGTATAAATGCATAATTGAGGCATGTTATCATACATTGTGTTCTTAATAGTGTTATAGTAATGCTACATCTTTGTGCAAGTATTTTACAGTTTGGTGCAATATAATTGATAGGAGTCCGTTCTCCGGAGTTTTCTACATGTGATTAGCTACATTATATCATGTGTTCTAATTCACATTTTGAGTTATTTGTCAAACGGCAGAACAGGTGAAACTGGATTCTAGCGTCTTTTGGATGCTCAATTATTGTTTGTATATACATGAAACATCTTAGTTTCTAAACAATGTACAAAACAATTCAAATGCGCCCGGGTCTGAAGATTATGTAATTATAAAAGGTACTAAACTGGCATCCAATCACGTGACACGCAGTGATTTGGTTGGCTAATGGAAAATGAAGTCAGTCTCCAGTAACCAACCAAACCACAGCGTGCACGTGAAATATTTTCAAAGATGGCGGCTAATATTTATTGATAATGAGGAAGTGAATGTGCTCGATTTTAAAAAGCGAATTTAGGTTAGTGAGACACGTTTTTAGTGCAATTTACACTCGAAATCTTTGAGATTTATGTTAATGTATTAGCAACTGTAAAATATATGCCGAATATCCACGCCAAACAGCTGTTTCGACACGATGCAACACGTTGTATAGGCGAGTAAAAAATACGACTTCGTGTGGCATTTTCTTATGGTGACGAATGCCAGTTTAGTACCTTTCATAATTAGTTAATATTCAAACCGGGCGCATTTTAATTGTTTTGTTGTTTTGTACATTGTTTAGAAAGGTGTTTCATGGATGGATGGATGGATAAATGGATGGAGAGAGAGAGACATAAAGAGATATGAAACTTAAAAGACACAGCGAATATGGTATATGCGGGGTATTTGGTTAAAATATACAGTAAAAACGATCATTATACAAGATACCCCATGGGATCATGGCACGTCACATAATACCATTACCTTATACATGTACATTATACTTTACATTTGTATGATGATATCGGTTTGGATCGTTTGTTTTGCACGCAAGCACATAAAACTTCCGCCTATATCATAATACAGTGTCATGATCATGTGAGGAAAGTGTATATTTCTGTATCTGAATAGCGTCCAGTACAAATGTACGTACATGTATGCTACACTACCACCTATGTTAATCTTTGTCCATTTCTTTATTTCAAAACATTTGAAAATTGTGCTTCAAATCAAGCTAATGGGTTGGCTGAGCCTCTCCTGTGTGACAGCTCAGGCTCAGACAATACAATTGCTTGATTGGGAGTTGATATTGCCAATATATGTTCAGAAACGTTGATACTCTGGGCAAGATTAACGTAGGTGGTCGTGCATACTTGGCAACACTGAGCTTGTACATTTGTAATTAATATATTAAAGATACATAACTATCACAAAACACGATATTTCACAGTGCAACAAATAATAATAACATTGATAATCTGCGTAATATCAACGCAGGCGCTTGTGTAGATGTCCGGAAACGTTGATAATCTCCACAAAATTAACGTAGGTGGTTGTGTAGATGTTCAGAAACGTTGATAAGCTGGGCAAAATTAACGTAGGTGGTTGTGTAGATGTTCAGAAACGTTGATAATCTCGGCAAGATTAACGCAGGCGGTTGTTTAGATGTCCAGAAACGTTGATAATCTCGGCAAGATTAACGCAGGCACTTGTGTAGATGTCCGAAAACGTTGATAATATCCACAACATTAACGTACGTGGTTGTTTAGATGTCCAGAAACGTTGATAATATCCGCAACATTAACGTACCTGGTTGTTTAGATGTCCAGAAACGTTGATAATATCCAAGTGCTGGTTATTTAGAGTCCAGAAACGTTGATATATCCGCAACATTAACGTACGTGGTTGTTTAGATGTCCAGAAACGTTGATAATATCCGCAACATTAACGTACCTGGTTGTTTAGATGTCCAGAAACGTTGATAATATCCGCAACATTAACGTACCTGGTTGTTTAGATGTCCAGAAACGTTGATAATATCCGCAACATTAACGTACCTGGTTGTTTAGATGTCCAGAAACGTTGATAATATCCGCAACATTAACGTACGTGGTTGTTTAGATGTCCAGAAACGTTGATAATATCCGCAACATTAACGTACCTGGTTGTTTAGATGTCCAGAAACGTTGATAATATCCGCAACATTAACGTGCGTGGTTGTTTAGATGTCCAGAAACGTTGATAATATCCGCAAAATTAACGTACGTGGTTGTTTAGATGTCCAGAAACGTTGATAATATCCGCAACATTAACGTACGTGGTTGTTTAGATGTCCAGAAACGTTGATAAGTACGTGGTTGTTTAGATGTCCAGAAACGTTGATAATATCCGCAACATTAACGTACGTGGTTGTGTAGATCTCCAGAAACGTTGATAATATCCGCAACATTAACGTACGTGGTTGTTCAGATGTCCAGAAACGTTGATAATATCCGCAAAACATTAACGTACGTGGTTTTTGTTTAGATGTGTTGTCTGAAACGTTGGATAATTATCCGCAATTAACGTACGTGGTTGTTTTGATGTCCAAAGTTACTTGAATAATAATCCGTCCAAACATTAATCCGTTACGTTGGTGGTTTGTTTAGATGTCCTGAAACGTTTGATAATATCCGCAAAATTAACGTACGTGGTTGTTAGATGTCCTGAAACGTTGATAATATCCGAACATTAACGTCGTGGTTGTTAGATGTCCTGAAACGTTGGATAATATCCGCAACATAACTTTACGTGTTTTTAAGATGTCCAGAAACGTTGGTTGATATAGATACCAGACGTTGATAATATCCGCAACATTAACGTACGTGGTTGTAGATGTCAGACGTTGTATTCCTCGCAGATCCCTGAAACGTGATAATATCCGCAACATTAACGTACGTGGTTGTTCAGATGTCCAGAAACGTTGATAATATCCGCAACATTAACGTACGTGGTTGTTTAGATGTCCTGAAACGTTGATAATATCCGCAAAATTAACGTACGTGGTTGTTTAGATGTCCAGAAAAAACTGATATATCTCGCAACATTAACGTACTGGTTGTTCAGATGTCCTGAACGTTGATAATATCCGCAACATTAACGTCGGTGTTGTTATGTCCTGAAACGATGATAATATCCGCAACATTAACGTACGTGGTTGTTTAGATGTCCAGAAACGTTGATGATCTCGGCAAGATTAACGCAGGCGTTTGTGTAGATGTTCAGAAACGTTGATAATATCCGCAACATTAACGTACGTGGTTGTTTAGATGTCCAGAAACGTTGATAATCTCGGCAAGATTAACGTAGGCGGTTGTTTAGATGTCCAGGAACGTTGATAATCTCTGCAAAATTAACGCACGCGTTTGTGTAGATGTTCAGAAACGTTGATAATCTGGGCAAAATTAACGCAGGCGTTTATGTAGATGTTCAGAAACGTTGATAATCTCTGCAAAATTAACGCAGGCGTTTGTGTAGATGTTCAGAAACGTTGATATCTGGGCAGATAACGCAGCGCTTTGATGTACGTGGTTCAGATTAACGCAAGCGCTTGTGTAGATGTTCAGAAACGTTGATAATCTGGGCAAAATTAACGCAGGCGTTTGTGTAGATGTTCAGAAACGTTGATAATCTGGGCAAGATTAACGCACGCGTTTGTGTAGATGTTCAGAAACGTTGATAATCTGGGCAAGATTAACGCACGCGTTTGTGTAGATGTTCAGAAACGTTGATAATCTGGGTATGATTAACGCAGGCGCTTGTGTAGATGTTCAGAAACGTTGATAATCTCGGCAAGATTAACGCAGGCGTTTGTGTGGACCGGTAGACCCTGATAATTTGAACTGCCTGAAAGTAAATTACATGGCTTTGGTAGGCAATCAAAGTTCATGGACTATTTATGAATATTTAAAGGACACACTAGTAATTAACCCTTAGATTGCTGGAAGCGTAAATTGTCGTCTGCTGTTGTTTCATACTGGTATTATGACTTTGTTTCTCAATAAGACTTGTTTGACAGCACTTTAGAATCATTTTCATTGGAACGACTGCATATATTTGATGATTGAAATTATGCACAATTATTATACTGAATGTATTACATTACCACAGCCATTTTGGCTGTGATAATGTAATTAATTCAGTATGATAACAATTAATAATTTTATCCTTAAATTGAAAATTTCTCCCTCAAAGTGTACTTAGCAAGATAAGTATACTTTGCAATTTTGGTGAAATTGGCTACTGATCTGAATTTGACTGATTTAAACCAGTCAGTCATTAAACCGTGCATGAAATCAACAGACGCATATATATCACACTATCACAGACTGTGGGAATCGATCCAAATGTATTTGCGCGTTTTAGGATCTATGTGAAAAGTCAATACACTGTCATGTCAATGCCGCCTCAACTCCGATATAATTTTTATAACATTCTTAATATGTCACATAATTTGATGAAATGAAGTGCACGGAACGCGGACAGTTGTGTAGAATCAGTAACCTCCGGTGGTTTACTTATCTATCCATCCAGTTCCCCAAACACGAATGAACAACTTTTGACAACTTTATCACTTAGAAAATGAATGTATTTTTTTTCAAAATATAGAATGTGGTAACCATGTTCACTTCTCCTGTACTCCATATGAGACACGCCATGCGATTTTGTACCTTCGGACATCTGCGTAATTTCATTAAATACGTTTATACAATATTTTTCATTAATAAAGTCAAATGCTGACGAAATATTGACAGTAATTCCACATGTAATCTTAAAAGAGTGTCGAGTTTTGACGCCATTTACGGAAAATATTGTAAATTTTGTATAATAGGTAAGTTATGAAGTTACGCAGATGTCCGAAGGTGCAAACTCACATAGCATGTATCATATGACATATCACTTTATGCAATCTGATCCTACAATATTCGTGTTTCTTGTATCGGGTTGCACCGGGTATATCTGCTTCAAATGGTTTATGACCCACCAATGATAAAGCAGTAATACATACTGTCACATGAATAACTATTCGGTATCATGTGTGCACGATTTTTATATGTGACTTTCCTTTTGATATTAGTCGTAATACAAAAATATAACCTTCTCCGTCACGTTTGCTTCTGTCGCCTTTCAATGTACACACTCGCTAATTATCTGTCCAATATTTGTCAATGTACATGTACACACTCGCTAATTATCTGTCCAATATTTGTCAATTGTTTTATTACAAAATACTTGGACATATGCTTGAAATCCAGTAGCTTGCTTGGCTGAGCCTGAGCTGTGCTACAGTTCAGGATCAGCAAATGAAACTGCTTGATTGCGAGTTAAGATTGCCAATAGATGTTCAGAAACCGTTATTGTTACATGACTACCGTTGTTTGACACCGCTCACAGCCGTGTTCAAGCGTACAGCGCGCGCTGTTTCACTATGGCTGTAGTCAATGCTCATTCCGGCGCCAACCAAAACCTACGTAATGCATGTGTCTCATGACGTTACTAGAACCTAACAATACATCACCAGACCAGTTCACAACGGTCGCACTGAAATTTTGAAGTTGATGCGGAGAATCTGCAACCTGCATCACGTGTACTGCGGCCCCGGAATATGTATATGTCATTCAGCTGTTGGAATGGAACCGGTTATGAAAGTACCGAAAGTACCTCATATGTGCATGATATTTCCGACGGAAATGTAGCAATAATTACGTTTAATGTCAGCAACACATTAAAGTTTGTTATGAGTGACCAGTCTGACCCCCCGCCCCCGCTGTTTACAAGCCGCCAGCCAATCGCGGATAAGTCACGGGTCACTAGCCACATCGATGTAGCGTGATGTCCAACCCACACGTGGATATTGGGATCGGTGTGCTGCCATTCCAGCGGTAGTCGTTCGACGAATCGCACCAAATTACCCTACCCACCCACCCCTTTTATCTCGTTTGATCTGATTCTATCTAAGCGTAGGCTATTGACAGTATCAGCCTCCATATCCCTTTGCTACAGACACACACAATATTACTTGAGATGGCACACCGTGTCATTGACAATATCATTACACATGTATTTATTGGAATTTGTTGATGCTGCCGCAAAGTATATACATTGCAGGGCGATTTATGGCCAAACAGACACGGTTAGCACACCGATACAACATGCATGTGGTCGTATAGATGGCCACCACCAAGACGCTAGAGTCGTCAGTGTTTGCCACGATTGGGAAGACTCGATATCCACCCTTCACAAACAGCCTACCCAGGATCGGAGAACTTACAATTTGCAATCTATCATCAATTTCTACTTTGTCGCGGTTGATTATATTTACAATATACGAAATTATATCGACACAGCAGTATGTGCGGGTGAAAACGCTTATAAATGTTCTTCAATGAACCGCTTTATCGAAACTGAAATTGCTCCTTTCTGTCTGGAACTTGCCGGCGAAATTGAGGCCTTTGGAGCCTCCCTTCGGCTTCAGAATACATAAATAAATGTATAGCTTTGGTGCGCCCACATTAATAGGTGCGCTCGTAAACCTTGGCGCACCAAAGTTGCTATCATTCATCCGCACAAAGTGCATTCTACTGTAAGCCTTATGGAATATGCATTTGGCTTGTCATATTGCTTGCTAAATAAATACTGCTTGCTAAATACATATTGCTAAAATAGATATGGCTGAATCGACCGCGGCCATCTACATCCATATTGTGTTGTGTCCCTTTAATTACTAGCTAAACAGGTTCATATCATAACGTTCGACCATGTCCAGTCGTGAGTAAACGTGTACATTGTCAAACCTTAATATAGTTGACATCTTGGCAAGATTGACACAGACATGTATTACATGCACTGTCATATTCTTGGACATTGTGTGTTAGGGTTTTCGATGGCGTTTGCGCTCACTCATGCTTTGTTGCATTATTTTCATAAGTTGCCTTTACATATGAGGGGAATTCAATAAATTCCAAGAAAAGTCATGTAAAAGACTAATGTTTAAGTGAATTGTCTAAAAACTCACGTTATTTGCAAATAAAAATATTTTCTTCAACTGGGCATGTAACTTACCGAAACTCGATTATGCAAAATTGAAGACAGATAACCATAGTAACGTCATGTCCTGTGACCGGGCGCACTTGCGACGTCAAGAATAGCTTTTTGCCAACAATTTGACGTTTTCGATTGATTGAATATGGCACAGTATGAAAACTAATTATATTTCAATTATGAATTTGTCATTAAGCAATCACTAACGTAATGTACATAAGTTGGTGAAGTCAAAATAACTTTCTGACATTATGCGTCAATCTTGTGGAGGCCATGTTTGATGCAGTACAAAATGGCCACCGAACAGATGAAATTCAATACAATTGTGTGCCATGTTGGGTAAATCTCGCAACAGAAACCATTGATATGATGATCCGGGCCTATGGTGGCGACTGTATGTCACACAGCAGGATATACGAGTGGTTCGGGCGGTTCCAAAATGAACGCGTGACCCGTCCTGTTGAAGCCACAAAGTCGGACATCGTCGATGAAATTCAGTCGCGCCTACAACATGATAGAAGGTTATCCCTATCTGAACTTGCTGATGACATGATTATTTGTCTATGTTCAGCTTACAGTATTATTATAGACCATTTAGGTATGCGTATTGTTTGTGCCCGCTGGATACCGAGGTTGTTAACCTCATGCATGCGATACCCAAGAAGCGCGAACGTCTCGATATCAGCATGTGATGTTTCACCAAGTCAATGCACCCGCGGCGTACAGGAGTGCTGTTGTATAGACGACATTCGATAAACTGGAGTTTACAGTATTGGAGCAAGCCCCAGACTCTCCAGAGTTTGCCCCTGCAGAATTCTTTCTATTTCCGTGGCGGAAAAGTATGCTCCAGGGCGTAAAATATACTGGAAAGTCAGAATTGTGCGCCGCGGTACAGGGCGCGCTACGTCAGTTCAAGACAGAGGGTTTTCAATGTGAATTGCGAGTTGGGTTGTACGTGTCAATGACAATACTTCGAGAATGAATAACATCTAGCCAATCAATATGGCAGGTATGGGCATATTAACTTGAAACACACACATGGTACATAACATTCTGTAAGACATGTATTTCTTCAGATGCGCAAATGTGACGTTACGCCGGGTATCCTAACCTGACGTTGCTATGACGACAGCCACGTGCGACTGTATGTATGCAGCATACTACAATTCTGTAATGACATGTATTATGATTTGTTCTCAGATTATGCAAAATATCAGACAATTTGAGCGATCAATATAGCGTCTGTAAAAACATTCCTGGAATGTGTTGAATGCCCCTCGTATGTCTTTGGTGTTGTGGGTGGTGGTTGCGTATACACCGCCGCAGCTGCTTTGAGAGCACATCTCGCTGCCTGTTAAATACTCGCTGATTACTGCTGACTGCACGCCTGTTTTACATGACCCTAAACGGTTTCATTTTGCTTTACCTGTGTTGTTCATTCGCCTTTGGGTATACACTAACATACTTTTTCTGTATTCAAAATGAATAGTGAATAGTGTGTTTTTGAAATCAAGCACACTGATTGGCCGAGCAAGATCTGTAGCACAATCAGATTGCTTGATTGCGAGTTGGCATTGTCAGTATATGTTGAAAAATCTCGACAATATTAACGCAAGCCGTTGTGTGCAACATGTGATGTTTCACCAAGCAAAATGACAGGTATGTGCATATTAACTTGAAACACACACATGATACATAACATTCTGTAAGACATGTATTTTTTTAAATGCGCAAATATGGCGTTGCGCCGGGTTTCCTAACCTGACGTTGCTATGACGACAGCCACGTGCGACTGTATGTATGCAGCATACTACAATTCTGTAATGATATGTATTATGATTTGTTCTCAAATTATGCAAACATCAGACAATTTGAACGATCAATATAGCGTCTGTGAAAACATTCCTGGAATGTGTTGAATGCCCCTCGTATGTCTTTGGTGGTGTGGGTGGTGGTTGCGTATACACCGCCGCAGCTGCTTTGAGAGCACATCTCGTTGCCTGTTAAATACTCGCTGATTACCGCCGACTGCACTCCTGTTTTACACGACCCTAAATGGTTACATTTTGCTTTACCTGTGTTGTTCATTCGCCTTTGGGTATACACTAACATACTTTTTCTGTATTCAAAATGAATAGTGAATAGTATGTATTTGAAATCAAGCACACTGATTGGCCGAGCCTGATCTGTAGCACAATCAGATTGCTTGATTGCGAGTTGGCATTGCCAATAGATGTTGAGAAATCTCGACAATATTAACGCAAGCCGTTGTGTGCCCATGAGCTGTCGACCTGGTACTAGCATATAGCTTGTTCTATGTGGCGTTCTAAGTGCTATGCGATATGCGGGGATGAATGGATGATGCACGAATGATGTTGGGAGGGGACTCGTAAAGGTGCTACCCATGTAGTAACTTTCTCAAGGCCAGGATCATGAGTTGTTGACGTATTAGAACATACTGTCTGTTTCACGAAAGCTGTTACGGCTATTCAAAAATAATATTGAATTCGATAATATTAAATTAAAGTAAAACTTAAGAATGAGCGTTCTTTTTATTTTGTGAAATTTGGTCAAATATTGATTCTATTGCGAAAAAAATCAATTTCCCCATGTTAAATCCCCATATACATCTTAGAAGATGTCTATGGGGATTTAACATGGGATTTCTTTTTAGAATTTCGGAAACACTGGACGGATTTTCAAAATTTAACTTTTGATTTCTTGGTTAGATCATTTCCAAGTATCTAGTCAGTTTGCATAGTCAATTTTTCGTTTTCTGACACCTCCCACAGCCCCTCCACCTCATGTTAAATTCTCATGTTAAATTATGAGTAATAAAATCAATATTTGACCAAATTTCATGAAATAAAAAGAAGGATCATTCTTAAATTTTGATAAAATGTAACATTATCGAAAATAAATACCGTGTTTGCATTGTTTATATGGTCGTAAAATTTGGGCAGGTTTCGTCAAACAGAAAGTAGTGTTTCTTGCAAGATGACAGCCAGCGCTAATACTACCAATATTCGTCAATTTATTTATTTAAAACTACCAGAATATGGTGATTGACATCAATCAGCTTGATTGGCTGATCAGACAATCAAATTTGATTGCGAGTTGACATTGCATATGTTGATGAGCTGGACAAGATTAACGCAGGCGGCTGTGTACAGTATCACCTCTAGTTACAGTATCAGACAGTTTTGAATCATGAAAACTATACTCTGTTTTGCGAAAGCTGCCCAAATTTTGCGGCCATATAAACAATTCAAAAACAATATTTTTTTCGATAATATTAAATCAAAGGAAAATTTAAGAATGAGCCTTTTTTTTATTTCGTGAAATTTGGTCAAATATTGATTTTATTGCGAAAAAACAATTTCCCCATGTTAATTCCCCATAGACATCTTCACAGAGTGAAGATGTCTATGGGGGTTTAACATGGGGACATTTTTTAGAATTTCAGAAATACTGGACCGATTTTTAAAATTTAACTTTTGTTTTCTTAGATCATTTCCAAGCTATCTAGCTAGGTTTTGGAGTCAATTTCCAAAAAAAATCGTTTTTTGACTCCTCCCACAACTCCTCTACCTCTTTTTCCCCCATGTTAAATTCCCATAGACAAATCAATTTTTCGTAATAAAACCAATATTTGACAAAATTTCACGAAATAAAAAGAAGATTCTTAAATTTTCCTTTAATTTAATATTATCGAAAAAATGTTTTTGAATTGTTTATATGGCCGTAAAATTTGGGCAGCTTTCGTGAAACAGACAGTAATAATTGACCAGCCGTACTTTCCAATCTCTGCCTTTGTCAGACGCCAGGCAGGTACATGTAGGCAATTGGTACCATTTGTTTAACTAGCAGGCCGCTCACCAACCGATCATATAATTCCGAGCGGATGACTCGAACCTTCGACCTCCCAGTTGCGGACAGGATAGTTTGTCCACTAGGCCATGCCAATTTGTATATGTCAAACATGATACACGCCATGTGATTTTGTACCTTCGGACAGCTCCGTAATTTCATGAAATACGTTTGCACAATTTACCATGTCGTGTCTCATATGTCATTGTATGCGATAATACAACTGGAAATAATGTTTCTTTAAAGATACATGCCCACTCAGTAGACACAAACTGTTCTTTATATGAATTAAATAAGTATATAATTGTATCACTATTCCACCAGTTCTAAACATTACGAGTGCCCGCTATACAGATATAATCATTTAGTAATATTTATTTTACTGATAATGACTCGCGGTGGTATCAGGCTATTTTCATATGCAAATGAGGCATGCTATTATTTAATTATTTATACTAAATAAATGCGTCACATGAAAATAATATATTTTCGACATTTCGATTATAGAGTATGTTCATCGCACATCAAAAGACACAGAGCATAAATAGTAATGTCACTTTTAAGTAAATACAGTTATCGCCACTAATATCAGTGTGGAAATTTATGTCCTATATAAAATGTATATTAATACTAATCAATACGTGGGGTAATGGTGAATGAATGATTACTTTGCCAGCAAATGTCTCCGAAGATGTCTGTGATATAAAGAACAGTTCGTGCCTACTGTGTGGGCATGTAACTTTAATCGCAGTGATGGGATGTGACTCAGGGGTAGAATACAGGACTTCGATACTGAATTTCAGTTTGTTAGTTCAAAACCTATCGTAGGAAATGAACAATGCTAGTATTAAATACATTTATTCATATCTAGCATACATTATTCAGAGCTAGCATTACTTATTTGAGTGTATGTATATTTGTCGTTCCATAGTATCTAGAGTAGATCCTGATTAGCATGCGCATTAGTTGCGGACGATACGGGAGTATTTGAAGGGTTACGTGCGCACAGCTAAATGCACCCGCATGAGATAAGCTACACAGGTTAAAATTGTCCCATTAGTCCAGTCACAAACCAGTAAATAGACTGGCCATAAATAAAATAATCCCCTTTTTCGTCGCTCTATGTCCAGTGTGCATTAATTTCAGGTGCAACCATCCATAGTGGATACCCCGGATGTATTTACAAAAACTGCCAGTCACACGACGTATAATTTGACACACTATGAAAGGAATTCACTCTACTGTATACAATTGTACAATAACTTGTTAGTTGGATATCGTATATGGTGACATAATCTAAAACTTGTTAATAGTGGTAGAAGAAGAAAGTTGTACGGTCAGGTATGTAGTTTCATAAATACAAAGAACAAACATAATTTTCTGGGAATTACCACACTTAAGTAGTATAAAACATAGTTAAAACGAAACCTTAACTACTAGTTAAGTTGTATATTTATCGCTGAATTAGTTTCACGCAACACGTTTCTGTTGTTGTAGACGAAACAATAGGAAGAATGTAAAAAACAATTGAAGCAACGCATTTTGTGCATATACCAGGGTCTCTGTCCAAAATTTATATCCCAGTAAACTCCCACGCCGAACTACTTCCCGTAACCGTGAGGCGCAGTTAAAATAATTCTTAAGAAAACGGAAAATAAACACATTTTCTTGATGAATTTATTTAAAATGCTGGAATTATAGGGAATGAATGGCCTTTTTGTGGAATTTATCGGGGATATAAACTTGGAAAAGTCGCGGGAATACTGGACAATATTTTTGTGCTGGAAATATTGCCCATTGAGTATTTGAGACACGCCATGCGATTTTGTAATTTCATTAAATACGTTTACAAAATGTATAACAGTGTTCATAAATAAATTCAAAAGTTGGCAAAATTGTCCGCAAGTACTTTTGTCGACTTTTCACACCATTTAAGGAAAAATATATATGTCCGAAGGTACACAAAGGGAAGCTACTCGTGATTATCCAAGTTTTGTAACTTGTTTATAAGATTGCTGTATTATTATTCACACGGTGCAGTAAACTTGCGGACATCTGGACGTGGGAGATGGTGACGACGGGTCAGCGGATTCTGGCGATGGCCGTACTGCTATGTGGCTCTTTGATGGCACAATCCGGACCAAACACCACAGGTACTGTGAGCTGGGCAAAAAATACATATTAACCCTTCCACCCCTAAAAAGTTACCATTGACATTTGCATGCTAATTTTTGGAGTATTCCATTAAGGAGATAATGCAGATTTTTATAATAATTGAACAATACTGGCAAATGCTGCAGATCCTGATGCGATGTATCGTCTGGATCTACCGTGTTTGCACATGCTGGCTATACAGTTTACGGTAATGCAACTGTGTTGTAATAATTGAACAATACTGACAAATGCTGTAGATCGATCCTGACGAGACGGCTCTTTACGAACCAGCTCACCTGGCCGATTTTCAAAATTTAACTTTCCTTTTCTTAGCTAGGTCATTTCCAAGCTATCTAGCCAGGTTTCGGAGTCAATTTCCACTTTCCTTTTCCTTTTTAGACTCCTCCTACAGCTCCTCCATCTCCTTTCCCCCCCAAGGTAAATTCCCATAGACAAATCAATTGTTCGTAATAAAAGCAAACTGTTACAAAATTTCACGAAACAAAAAGAAGGTTCACACTAAATGTTTGATAAAATTTAATATTATCGAAACAATATTGTTTTTGCATTGTTTATATAGAAATAAAATCTGGGCAAGTTTCGTGAAACAGACAGTAGAAGTTTGTAAGTGTAAACTTGTAATTGACAATAACATCTGCACGGAGACCTAGTGTTGGTGAGTTATGGTGTAATCTACGAAATGATCTAAGAAAATGAGTTAAATTTTGAAAATCGGTCCACTATTATTTAAATGAGAAACTTTCCCATGTTTTATTTTGTTTTTCGCAATAAAATCAATATTTGACCAACTTTCACGAAATAAAAAGAACGCTCATTCTTAAACTTTGCTAACATTTAATATTATCGAAACAATATTGTTTTTGTATTGTTTATATAGGAATAAACTCTGGGCAAGTTTCGTGAAACAGTGAGTAGAAGTTTGTAAGTGTAAAATTGTAATTGGCAATAAAATCTGCACGGAGACCGAGTATTGGCGAGTCTTTCGTGGATTTATGCACGTTTAATTACGTGTATATGTAGGTTGACATGGTGGTATTAGTGAAACAAGTTACAATGTAATCTAAGAAATGATGTAACTAAGGAAATACAAGTTAAATTTTGAAAATCGGTCGACTATTTCTGAAATTATGTCCATTGTCTATCCGACTGTGTCGT